>JAZHFQ010000413.1:1200000-1800000 GCA_038387885.1 Spodoptera picta | reverse complement strand
ACCCAGTATTATGGCTATCAAAGTCCCATCCACAGTTTTACATCGACTAACTTCATAGCATTTTGATGCTGTGATCCTGCCACATGCTACTTTTATCTTGGCCTCGTGTTTGTTTTTCCATGGCTGAGATATTGTTTTTATTGAAAAATATTGATATATTTTTCAGGAAATCGTCACAGTTTTCATGCCCATTATTCATCATAAGGTGGTGAAGGGATAAAATTGCATTGTGATTAAAGTCCTGCTCATGTCTCAAGAACTGGCATGTTTTAATTTTTCTTTTTTTACAAACTTGCACAAATTCCTTTAACACACTATTATTCGGGATGATGTTCCTCACTTTTCTCTTGGAAATTTCACTTGCTGTGAGTATTTTTATAGAAGATCCTACTTTAGCAAGATTTGATTTACGCCAGTTACATTCCACTGAAGTACATGATGGATCTTCAGTTCGACGATGTAACCACATCAAAAATGCGACACCGTGCTTGCAGCCACCTTCGGATGGCACTGAACACTGATTACACTCTTCTGCTTCGTTAACAACAACACTCACTGCATATGGTTTAGAGCGCACTTTGTGTTCAGGGCATATAGTGCACTTGACAATGCAAGTATTTTGATCCCTCTTGAGTTGCACGTAGCCAACGGCGTCATCTCCGTAAGATTCTCTACCAGATCTAAAAGGAAATTTTAGGTTATAATACCTATGATCGCAAAATAAAGCATAATCGTAAAGTTTTGTTGTTATTAAAGGAAAGTTTGTAGTAGGTATATTAATACTTACATAGATGTTTTGACATTTCTTAATTCCGCAGAACAGAAGTCGGGATTGCAAGCGAAGAATTTCGCCACCATCAATGCATTTATTCGTGGAAGATTAGTACTTTCTGCTTTTACAAAGCCGTCTTCCATGGTCAATATAATAGTATAGGTGCAGAATATCAAGAAACGTGATAGTAATAACTGAGAAACTTCGTTAATCTGATAAATTACACAGTAGACATGTACAACAAAAACCGAGGTTGTTTATTTACAAGTCCAGTGACGTCACAGCGAATGCAAACACGGCGTACAGCGTTTTTGACATTCGAAGCACAGATAAAAAACTTGTATTTTCAAATTGAAATATTTAATTTATTTTGCAGTTTTATGAATAGAAATTAATATTTTTCGTTTGTTTTTTCATAAATGAACTATAAAAACATAAATTTAGATTTTATTTTTCATAGTGCATAATACCCTATTTTACAGGACTTACTACTAGAAATAACGTATTATTTGTAACTGTTGTAAATAATCTGAAATTGCTACCTACATGCAAAAGAGGAATGTAGGAATCATAGCAATTAGCGTTCCACAGGCCCTGCCTACCCCCATGGAGACAGGCGTGATGTATATGATATATCCTTACTTAATATTATAAATCGGAAAGTGAGTTTGTTTGTTTGTTTGTTCCGCTTTCACGCCGTAACTACTAAACCGATTGCTTTGAATTTTTGCAGACGTAAAGTTAGAAGTCCGGATTAAATAATAGAGTACTTTTTATCCCGGGAAAAATTGATATTCCCGAGGGAAAACAAAAGTATTGGTATAGATGGCGCTGTGTGTATTGGTATATTTATCCTTTTGTGACGCGAGCGAAGCCGCGGGTAAAAGCTAGTATCTTCATAAAAATGCTGATGGAATGAAAAGAAATCACACCATTAAATTTTTTCCGCTGTTCAAAAAGAAGATATAAATATTATTTTCAGTGACATGAAACTTGCATTTAGTTTATATCATTGAAGTTTGATTGTAAACACTACAGTTTCTTCGTTCACTGGATCTTCCTATTAATTAAATAAATGCATGATTCAAGACATTTTGCAACGAAGAGTCTTCTCATATTTCTGCTAAAGTGTACTGAGAAACTTCGTTAATCTGATAAATTACACAGTAGACATGTACAACAAAAACCGAGGTTGTTTATTTACAAGTCCAGTGACGTCACAGCGAATGCAAACACGGCGTACAGCGTTTTTGACATTCGAAGCACAGATAAAAAACTTGTATTTTCAAATTGAAATATTTAATTTATTTTGCAGTTTTATGAATAGAAATTAATATTTTTCGTTTGTTTTTTCATAAATGAACTATAAAAACATAAATTTAGATTTTATTTTTCATAGTGCATAATACCCTATTTTACAGGACTTACTACTAGAAATAACGTATTATTTGTAACTGTTGTAAATAATCTGAAATTGCTACCTACATGCAAAAGAGGAATGTAGGAATCATAGCAATTAGCGTTCCACAGGCCCTGCCTACCCCCATGGAGACAGGCGTGATGTATATGATATATCCTTACTTAATATTATAAATCGGAAAGTGAGTTTGTTTGTTTGTTTGTTCCGCTTTCACGCCGTAACTACTAAACCGATTGCTTTGAATTTTTGCAGACGTAAAGTTAGAAGTCCGGATTAAATAATAGAGTACTTTTTATCCCGGGAAAAATTGATATTCCCGAGGGAAAACAAAAGTATTGGTATAGATGGCGCTGTGTGTATTGGTATATTTATCCTTTTGTGACGCGAGCGAAGCCGCGGGTAAAAGCTAGTATCTTCATAAAAATGCTGATGGAATGAAAAGAAATCACACCATTAAATTTTTTCCGCTGTTCAAAAAGAAGATATAAATATTATTTTCAGTGACATGAAACTTGCATTTAGTTTATATCATTGAAGTTTGATTGTAAACACTACAGTTTCTTCGTTCACTGGATCTTCCTATTAATTAAATAAATGCATGATTCAAGACATTTTGCAACGAAGAGTCTTCTCATATTTCTGCTAAAGTGTACAATTTTTCATTTGCTTTCCGCGACACTCATGTCTTTGTTTTTGGAAAAAACCTCCAAATGTTTGTGTCGCCCGGATGAGGCAAGAGGGAGTGTCAGACCGTTCCTACTCCTGCACTTCGAGTCGGCAACCCGTTAAGTACACCGCTCTGTATCAGCATCAGCCCTATTGGGCTTCTTCTACATGGCGGTTTGATGGCTCTTTGAGGCGCGCGCGGTACGCGGTACACCAAACCCTCGGGCCTGGTTCTGGTCGCGCGCCGAGTCACCATGCTTGCCGTCCGCAGGTCCGTGCTTACGGTGGCCGGAGATCGTCTCGTGATCCCCGACGCCCGGAGTGTCGCTAACCACTCCTATGTCTCTGGGGAATAGGTATTAAATTTGGATTAATAAACTCCTAATTGTGTTTGGTACAATGTATATTGTTATTGGTTTAGTGATGTTGCCAATAAATTGCTTCGTTAGTGTTCAGAATGGTGTTAGGAGACATTTTTCGCTGAATATTTTGTATTTTTATTTACGTTATAATAGCCTTTGTTATTAGTGATAACGTACCTAAATTGTATTTTGTCTTTATCAAGGTAAGCTGGATTAGTATTTACCAGAAAAGCAATCTATTTATTTATTTTAGGTCGGAGATTTAAACACGGCATTGAGACGTGACAAGCCAAACGTGATGTAAATTTCATCATTATCCTTATCATAAGGCATCCACTGCTGAACATAAGCGTAGGGTTAAGTGTGGGAGAGCCATGCTTCGGCCTGAATGGGTCGGCTCGACCGGAGTGATACCTTACAGAAAGCCGACGTGAAACAACGCTTGCTTTGTGTTTCATCGTGTGAGTGAGGCCCAATTACCTCCCTCCTTAATCTCCCTAATCCCTGAATCCCAACAATCCTCAAATTCCTAATCCTTATACTTGCTTACCGTCTAGTTATCCGACTGCTCTCTTACCGGCTTATCCCATAAAAATAGGCCTCCTTCAATGGTTTCCAGACCAACTAATTGGAAGCGACCGGCATCCAATGACACCATCCGCGTGCTTATTTTTAAAGGTTCAAATACAACGCACACAAGGGACTACCAGCTGTAAGTGCAGGTACAATAAAGCATCATTTATTACTTAGAAATTTAAATATCGCAGGTTTTATTAAACAATACAAACATTGTACATACATTGTGTAAAAATATCGAATGATAGTACTTAATTCAAGACATCAATAATTCCTTTACTCACTTATATTCTAAAGAAAATCGCGCTAGACTTTATTTTATTATTATGTTAGCGTCTTCCAAAATACAATAAAAGGATTTGTACTGCAATAAGTACTAAGCCTAGTACATATAAAGTGAAACTATTTGCGCGAATGTCAGGTCGTAAAAGATAATTTGAAGGGACGGGGTTCAGTCCAATTGTGTTAGTCTAAAATGTTTTATTGCTTAAGAACACACTAAGGGAAACTAGGACATAGTCTTGTAATACCGTGTAATTTATCTATGTGTCTATGAGGCATCTTGGGTGAGATGTTTGGGATAAACATTGAACCTCATTTATCTTTTTACCTCACTCACACGACGAAACAACTCGCACTTACGACCACTCGGCCAAAGAGGCAGCCATGGTATCTCTTGAGTCAAACTGGCCCATTCGGGTTGAACATGGCTTTCCCACACTGAAAAGGATGTGAATATTAGTATAAAAATATTTAGTATGTAAGATGGAAAAATATTCTTTTTGCTAAAAAATACTACAATTAGTTTATAAAAAAATCTTAGAGCAATAAAAAATAAAAGAGCTTTAATTAAAAAATAGTGAACATTAGCCAAACATCTCAAAAATTAACTAACTAAAAGCAAATGACAAATAGTTGCTTTTAACTAGCGACAATTATTATTATTTGGGACCTTTGTAGTTCTTTTTTAAATCAGTGCTCGGCGTACCGAACACTTTATTGCTCGTTGATTTCAATCAAAATGCTGGAAAAGAAATGAGAAAATAACTTTGTTTTGTCATTAGTTGAGGTTTTAAACGTTAAACAGTTCACTATTTTGATGGTTGAGTGGTTAAAACTGTTACTGTTTAGCAGGGGTATCACTGTTAAAACTTTCATAAGACATATAAAATTAATATATTTATTTTAAATTCCTCTAAAGTTACATTTTGAAATCCTAAAAAATAAAAAATAATATTTAAAAATATAAGAATAGGAGCCAACCAGTAGTGGGAGTATGAGACCATTCCAAGCTACCGGTAGTTAGGGCTCCATCGACAGAAACCAGGAGGTTTCTGTCATCATTGTGAGGACACAATGCGCGCCGTTTCAATGAGAACTGCTTTCTGTATCAAGTGTATCCCTTGACCCAACTGCCTAACGCTAGCCTCCTAAGGTGGTTGTCGAGGTTATTAGGGATTAATCCATTGGCAGACACGACTATCGGCACAATGATAGCCGAATCTGCATTCCACATGTCGACAACCTCGTGAGCCAAATTAAGATATTTGATTTGTTTATCTTTTTCAGCTTAAATATGAAATTAATTATTATGTTTTCGGCTAACTAACATAACTGGACACGAGGAAATTGCCTAGTTTAGACGCCACGATACGAGTTGCGAAATGCTGCTCATAAATATGAGCCTATGACACGGCTGATGCCGATGAATGATACTCGCGGAATCCTAGTATACTAGTATACTAGTAATAATAATATAAATTCGATAGTTTGTATGTTTGTTACTCTTTCTTTCTCTCTTTCATATCCAAACTATTGAATCCATATGAAATTTGGAACAGGGCTAGATTATGGTCTGGAATAACACATAGGTTAAATTTTATCCCACGGAAATATAAAGTTTCAAGTGTGGAAGAGCCATGCTTCGGCATGAATGGGCCGGCTCGACCGGAGTTATACCACGGCCTCACAGAAGACCGACGTGAAACAACGTTGTGTTGTGTTTCGTCGTGTGAGTTTGGTTACCGGATACCCAATTAACCACCCCACCTTTCCCCAATCCCTGAATCCCTAACAATCCTCAAATTCCCAATTCCCAAAAGACCGGTAACGCACTTGTAACGCCTCTAGTGTTCCAGGTGTCCATGAGCGACGCCGATTGCTTACCATCAGGTGATCCGTCTGCTCGTTTACCGGATTATCCCATAAAAAAATAAAAAACAAAAATAAAATACAATGTATAGGATAGACTTGAGCTTGCAACACTTCTATTTTGAACTGACGAACAGTAGGTTTACAGATTTCGTGGGTTTAATATATACAATATAAGAATGTAAATTCAATATGTTATACATACGTATTTGATGGAAAATTTCCTATCTCATACCAGGATGACCTTTGATTTATTTGCTTTTCTTATTAATATCACCCAAGTGAAGGAAAGTATTAGGGAATGAGCCAAAAAGTGGAAAATCAGGTGCGTGGGAAGACCTTAAGATTGTTGTTTCCTTTGATAAGCTTCATGATGACATTTTTAAGTGATTATTACCAAAACCAACCAAATTTTCTTCCTTTTTCTTTAAGAACACAAAATCATTCTACATAGTGTGGTTATTACACTTTTTTTGAAGGGGAAAATCATCCAATTACTTCGGGTGGACGACTCTGTGGTTCCTACACTTGTATTCTCATACGTAACCTCCGGCAACCTCACTCACACGATGGAATACAACGCAAGCGTTGTGTCACATCGGAGTTTTGTGAAGCCGTGATATCACTCCTATCGCGCCGGTACATTCGTGTCGACGCAAGGCTCTTCCACAATTCACTTCGACGTTCACATCTAGTATTCTATAGTACCATTAGCCTCATCACCATAGATAAATGAAAGTTAAATGAAACGAAGTAAACGAGTCTCGTAATCGATTTTTATAACCTGTAGCCCTTTACGATTTCACGATTTATGGTCAGGGGTGAAATTCGATATTTTGTAATAAAACCTTGTCTTTATTATTAATATATTCTACGATGCGTAATAAAACTTGGCTAAGTTACGGCCTCAGGGACCATCTTGGATTAAACCACTTTAACCGATGTTGTTCAGTGGATTGTGAATCTTGACCAAGAGGTCAATATAGTAATGATAGGTCTCACAAGAGTGAGACCTATTTCTTGAGTAAAATTTTAGGTTTCTCTTGTACGTTTACATGCATACTACCATAGTTATTATTTTGCATTACCCAAAGGTCACACTGAGAGAAAATGCCTGCGGGATCAAGTCCACCTTGTGTACACTTTGTGCGTGAAGCTTAAATAAATAAATGACTAATTTTAGAGTCGAAGTGTTCAAGAAGTTGCCAAGTTACTCAGTTCTGCATCTACGTGTCATTTTCCTCCGATTTACTTAACAGATGACAATCTTTTACGCTCCATATTTTTGTGACACACAGTCACCACTTTGAATTATTATATTCGACTAGCCTAATAGCTAACTAAAAATAACGAGTAACTCACGTAAATACATTTTTTTAAGAAAATCTCTACTAATTTCGAGTCACAGAGGGATTCTTCCTCATGAGCGATACGCGCGGTCTCGGTGATGTTGTGCAGCTAACTGTAGGCTGTCCCTCTGTGACTCGAAACTAGTATAGCTTTTACCAGTATATTGTGAGTAACTCGTCAGTTTTACTTAATTCAGTATGTCACATGATCATTGCCAACAGCCTATAATGCCCACTGCTGATCAAAGCCTCTTACCACGCGGAGAAGGTTTGAGCATTAATTACCACGCTTGCACAATGCGCATTGGCGATTTCAAACTTACAATTAGAAATTATGAGCCCACATTTCCTCACGATGTTTTCCTTCACTGTTTGTTAGTGGTGTCAGAATAATCTTAGAAAGTACATATTACGCGGCAAATGTCACATTGATACTTGCTATTAGTATGTTTCGAACACGCACCCTCATGTATGAGAAGGCGTTTTAACCCTTCGGGCCACCACGACTATTTTGTCTATGTCTCACGATAGTTACTCTAAAAACATAGCTCATTAGTATAATGTTAGAGTCGGAATATCTAATTTAAAAAAAAGAATACTTTTTTATCTTTTCTAACAAAATAATTGTAAATTCGTATTATTATAAAATTAAATGTAAAGCCACATACATTATTTGCACATCAAACTCTCCAGTAAACATCTAGAACATACGAAATGAGGTCTTAACACGAAAACAAAGATTTAATCAAAAGCCCTAGAGGCTATATAGAGGTACAGACCCCGAATGTAGAGGTAAACAATTTCCTTTAGACCACAAAAAGAAAATCAAATATAAAATTATTTAGGTACCATTATTCCAAGAACAAGTCGTTTCTAAGAATTAGGGTACTGCCATATTGGTTCCTTTTTTACTGAAACGTCAAGTATATTAGTAAGTGTAGTTATATCTGTGTATTTTTTTATGGGTTAAACTGTCTAAGACCGCGAGGACACCGGTGACCGCAACCTATTGTTCTTTATTTGTGTCTATAATGACGGTACTCAAAGAGTAAAGCCGAGAAACGAGTGGACCGGACACCTGGAACACCAAATGCGTTACAAGTGTATTACAGACATTTTGGGAATTAAGAATTTGAGGATTGTTGAGGATTTAAGGGATTGGGGAGATTGGTGAAGGGGTAATTGGGCCTCCGGTAACCTCATTCACATGACGAATAACGCAAGAATGTTGTTTTACGTCGGTTCTTCCGTCGGTCGGTTTTCTGCGAGGCCGTTGTATAACTCCGGTCGAGCCGGTCCATTCGTGCCGAAGCATGACTCTCCCACACTTGGTTCGTTAGATGAGAAACAACACTCATGATTAACCGCATTGATTTTAGTGTTTCAATTTACACATTTCATCATCAACAGCCCATGACAGTCCACTGTTAAGAGGCTGTTGCATCTTCTGCAAAAGAGGTTTACAAAATAATTTCCACACAATATTCATAACTTTTACATGTCAAGAATTCGAAATTATTATGTTATTTTGTATCATTGAACTCGGGAACTGAAACTCAGATAGGAATTCAATTATTGTTTAGCAGTTCTTCTTGGAATCACTTTAACAAATAGTGAGTCAACAAGGAAATGTTATACAAAAGTACCCTCTAGTGTGCAATGGCCCTAAGTTCCAAAAATATCAAATTACATTTGTGGTTATTACAGATAATATTATTTCTACCACAAAATGTGTATTTTTTACCAATACCTGAAATAACTATTCTTAAAATAAGCTACAAATGTACGTACGTTTATAGTGAATATTTCTATTTTCTTTTTTTATGGCATAAGCCGGTAAACGAGCAGACGGATCACCTAATGGTAAGCAATCGGCGTCGCCCATGGACACCTGGAACACCAGAGGCGTTACAAGTGTGTCACCGGCTTTTTGGGGATTAGGAGTTTGAGGATCGTTGGGGATTAAGGGATTGGGGAAATTGGGGAAGGGGAAGGTAATTGGGCCTCCGGTAACCTCACTCACACGACGAAACACAACCCAAGCTTTGCTTCACGTCGGTTTTCTGTGAGGCCGTGGTATCACTCCGGTCGAGCCGGCCCATTCGTGCCGAAGCATGGCTTTCCCACACTTAAAACTTCTCTCTCTTGCTTGTCGAAACTATGTTATTAGATTTTCTAAGTAGTAGATGTGGCTTCCAATTAAATTTTCTATCGGTTAATGGTTACACGGGCAGCCTGGTTACAACTGAGTGAGTTTAGACAGTTTAGTCCATTTACAACCGATTATAATAAAAGGAGGTTGTTAGTTCGAACTATATGTATGTATGTATGTGTGTATATGGATGTTAGTGCGAAAAAAAAAACAATTATTATAGTTTAAGTTATGTTGGGTACAGATCAGGCAGTGGATGATGGTGGTCGGTAGATTGAAATATCTTATACAGACAACAATTTATGTATGCTAATACATCATTATTCAATACTTGAGATTTAAACATTAACATAACATCACGCCTTTGTGTATGTAATAGGAGGTGAGCCTATTACTATATACCGGGCACATTTCCAGACTCCGTACTACTCCTAAGATTTTTTTAAAAACCCAGTAAAACTTTGCCCTACCCGGAAATCGAACCCGAAACCCCTTGCCCGGCAGTCGCACTTGCGACCACTCGGCCAACGAGGCAGTGCTTTAATGAATAATGAATAAATGAGATTTAAAATTTTACCTTATCTTTGTATGACGAGAGGCCGTGCTCTCTGTGGTCCGTACCAAGTGTCCGTGGAGAATTTTTATTCAATAGAAATATTGAAAAAAAGGCCTTCGTCGAAAATCATAACTTTATATCTTCCACACCGGGCACCAAACTCACGAGTTCAATCACCTTTGTAATTCCATATCAACAAAGCAATCAAAACAAAGATCAATACCATAAATAAACCTCGGCTCATATCCGAACAATCCGTAATATTGCTCGTACGAAACGATACACGAACACGAAACCCAAGATCTAATCTAGGCTAATATCCAGCTAGAATTGCAGACCATTTCCCTTTTACGTGTAAACCGCAATTATTTTCAGAACTTTGACCTCTTCGCTTTCATTTTTGTTACTTGTATTGAAAAGAGGTAAATTTATAGGTGTCTTTATAGAGCTAAGTTTCTAGATATGGCCACAGGTGGCGTTTTGGTTCTCTTTGTCATTTCTTTTTCGTTCCTCCATTTTGATTTGTATTAGCTGTTGTTTTTCTGTTATAATAAATGTGTTGAAAGAAATCTTATTCAAATTATTTGAAACCACTCAATACCTGAATAACTTGCACGTGGTATTTACTAACATAACATAACATCACGCCTTTTATCCCCGAAAGGGTAGGCAGAGGTGTACATTACGGCACTTCACTGTAATGTAACACCCACTTTTCACTATTTATGTTATGGGTACCATGTAATAGGGGGTGAGCCTATTGCCATATACCGGGCACAGTTCCAGACTTCGTGCTACCACTGAGAAAAACCCAGTAATACTTTGCCCGACCCGGGAATCGAACCCGAGACCCCTTGCCCGGCAGTCGCACTTGCGACCACTCGGCCAGTGGGGCAGTGGTATTTACTACTATTATTATTTGTAGTGTGTGTGAGATATGACTAATGTGTCAAGCTAGCAAAGGATATTTAAAAGCTGTTTAAAAAGTTATTGGGTTCATCGATATAACCTATGGAATTTCTTGCTCGTTCTTCTCCATAAGAATCTACACCTCGGAATGAGCAAATAGTTTCACTTTTAATTTTTTGTTGATGTTCAAAAGTGCCTTTCTGGCCTAATTGAAATATATGATATTGACTTTGATTTTCGGAATATTATGTTACAGCTCACATTCTAGAACTGGCACTTTTGACGGGCATAACTTACAATGTAACGAAAATTGGGTGTTACATTTTATAAGCGCAGCTTTCCGGCTCTTATTACTGTTTTAGTTATCTAATGCGTGACGTGTAATGATCTTATTGTTTAGATCTCATTAATTTTATATAAAGGACATTTACTAAGGATAATAATATTGTTGTTAATCAACTTCATTTTTAATCATCATTTAGATCATACACTATCTTTTTTTTTATGCCATTAGCTGGTAAACGAGCTGACGGATCACCTGATGGTAAGCAATCGGCGTCGCCCTTAGACACCTGGAACACCAGAGGCGTTACAAGTGCGTTACCGGCCTTTTGGGGATTAGGAGTTTGAGGCTCGTTAGGGATTCAGGGATTGTGGAGATTGGGGAAGGGGAGGGTAATTGGGCCTCCGGTCTATAAAACACTAGACAAAATTCTAGATTATTGTCAACAAAGTAAACCATACTGTATAAAACTTTAACAATTTACTGTAAAGCCATTTAATAGAGGACTACAGCTGATAAGAGCGGAAATCTAACCTGCTACACGTTGAACAGTTGCCCAGCCAGGACGTCAGTCTCATAAGAAGCTGAAGTAAGGACAACAAACAAGTAAACATACAGACCTTCTAACAATAGTGATATAGGTGTTATTGTTTGTATACCTCTATATTTCAAAAGCATCATCTCTACGTTCTCATAGACAACCTTCGAATTTTCTTTTGTTCATTACCTTTGATCTGTTTGTTGTCCTGACAAAAAGGTTTGAGTGGGATATCAACTTATGCTTGTATAATGTATATCATATCAGTGAATATTAAGAAGTGGGTTTGAAATTTTGTCCTAAAACGTACAGTGGTTCTCTAAAAAATATTTTATTTTTTCCCTGGCACTGTGTCGTGTAAATTATCTTCCTGATTTGACTAGACTATGTAATTAATGGAAAAGAAAATATTTACTTTATTGAACTAATGATCCAGTATTCCGAGGTCCATAGCTTCTAACGTAACCCTCGTTTCATAGCTTGTTAAAAAAACTGGTAATATTTATCTAACAAACCATTCCAATCTAACGTCAGGTTAAACAGGTTTGTTTAATGAAAAAAAAGAAATGCATTGTTAATAAAATATTAATGCATAAAAAGCAACAAGATTGGCAGGTCACGTGAAATTATTCTCCAGTTACCGAGTTATGTACAATTCAGTAAAATGAAAAAAACTAGTAATATTAATTGTCTAACATATCATTCAAATCTAACGTCACACTACTCAAAACTCTGTACAAAAAATAACGAGCCACAATACACACACAGTTACACAAAAAACTTAACTTCTCCTATTACGCCGAAACGTTCAGATCAGCTTAACTAAATCCCTTTCAGGAACAGAGCTTACTGACATTCGCAGTACGTCCACACGTAAGGTACATACTAAAAATAAAAATAAAATGTTCTAAAATGGCCGCGCGTGGGTAGATAGATTCCTATTTTTACCACTAAAGCTCTTCGAATGGGAAATAAACACATACCCATTATGGTATTAGGACAAGTATCTACTAAAAAAAAATCAACAACAACATAACATCACGCCTTTTATCCCCGAAGGGGTAGGCAGAGGTGTACATTAAGCCACTGTACAATGTAACACCCACTTTTCACTATTTATGTTATGAGTCCCATGTAATAGGGGGTGAGCCTATTGCCATATACCGGACACAATTCCAGACTCCGTGCTACTACTGAGAATTTATAAAATACTCAATAGTTCTTTGCTCGACCCGGGAATCGAACCCGAGACGGGGCCAACGGGGCAGTCTAAAAAAAAATATGTTCCGAAAACCTAATCATTTGCTATCTAGGTGCAAATGGTAAATTGGTAAAAAAATATTGCTTTTCAGAAGAACTATATGTCAAGTATTTTATTCCATATTAAAGTTGTTTGGTTTCAGAATATATAACATTTTTATGTAAATCAAAATCAATTATTGTATATTTCGACTTATTCACGTAATTCTTTGATGAGGAATTAGACTAGATGCACCGCAGACTCGAGTATCCAATTACAGCACGACGGTTACCGTATCGTGTGTCGCGGAACGCTACTCATGAATATGGACCTCTAATCTACCTTCAAACTAGTCGAGTTTCTCGTCAAATAATTACGTGATTAAGCCAAAAATGAGATAATAATTGATTTGGTGTGTCTCACGAATTTCATAATAACAAATTCTCGAGGTTTAAGTTGCAGCAATTGCTGAGCATATCCTGTTTTTGCGCCGCACTCATATACATGACGCACAACAATAAGGCAATGGTATTTTCTTGCACCAAGTACCTATTATATGTAGTTTCGTATTGTTTTATTGTAGCTAAACTTAAATTCCTCATAGCAGAGTAGCAAAACAATTTATTGCTTACTATGAAGTGAGTAGGATGTTCCTTGTCTATGGTCCACAGATAATAATAGATATTAAAAATAGATGATAAAAATGCTTGGATGCAGGCTAGTCTGGCTCCACAGGATAATTAAAAACACTGTTGTTTTAATGAAATCGTAAATAATACTGCTAAATTATATATTGTTTAACTTAGATAACCTTGTAAATGTGAGAGCCCTGTAATGAACTTACCTCTAATATTAAATTAGATTAGTAGATTCATTTGTGTCAGCTTGGAGTTGTCATGCTCACTCAAAGGTCTCATTGGCGGTGGCGCAAGCAATGGATCGCTCGATTCCCTACAATATGGTTGAGTTGGGCGGTGCTGGTTTACGTATCATGTTCGTGAACGGGCGCCGTCAACTGGGACTGGTCAGCTCCAGACTGTATTATTGTCCCTAAGGTTATTTTCTTTTTTGATCACTTTGACTGGATTTTAGTGTTACATTGTTTTCGCACAATCCAAACAGCGAAACTATGTAACTAGTAAATTGTATTGTGATCTTGATTGAAAAAGATAACCTATGGAGTTTCTTGGTTCTTCTCCATAGGAATCTACACCTTGGAATGAGCAAATAGCTTCACTTCTAATTATTTTTTTTGTTGACGTTAAAAGTGCCATTCTGGCCTAATTGAAATAAATGATTTTGACTTTCGATTTTGACTTATTATTCTGTGATTTCATTAGCAAATAACCCTGTCTGTGGACCATGGACAAGACTTCATTTTCCATTTTTCTTTGGCTTTGAACCTTGGTATTTTTAATTTATATGTGTATCTCTATGTCTATTATTTATATGTCTATTATTTCTATGATACCTTGGTTTGCCCTTGCTTTATATTATATTATATTTTTATTTTTTGTAGTTCTTAATTATGTTATGTATGTTCTGCGCAAAAATAAATGATTTTTATTTCTTCTTTCCTTTCTTTCTTTCAAAAAAGTCAGTAGTGGCGAGCGAGTTTGATTTTTCCTGCAAAAGTTATTAGGTCTAGATAATTAGTTTTACGTGTACAACTTGCGTTTCTCTTTACACATTCTCGCTCTCTCTTTCTCTTCCCCAATATGATATATCAGTGTGGTTTTGCCTTCTTAAATTAAAAATAATAATAACGTAAAAACAACAGCCTGTTCCGCATCTTTGGTAAAAAAAAGAAAAATAATAAACAGGTTTGTTGTTTGTTTAAAGAAAAAAAAAGAAATGCATTGTTAATAAAATATTAAAGCATAAAAAGCAGCAAGATTGGCAAGTCTCGTGAAATTATTCTCCAGTTACCGAGTTATGTGCAATTCAGTGAAATGAAAAATTCTCCTGAATATTTCATTTCAGAAGGAACTACTTACAAACTAGTTCCTAGAGCTGGCTTTCATTTATTTATTAAAATTTTATTGGACTACCTCAATGCTTTAGTGACACAGTACTCAAGTACCTACTAGGAACTTCGCACTCAATTGCGATAATGTCATTACGATCTCCGACGATTTAGACAAATTTCAATTGTCCGCACTACGATTTACTCCAGTGTCATGGGTGCGTTTGAAAACATACAAGTTCACATACACAAAACACCCAGACTCAAACAACAATGGTGGGTCACCCAAAGAAATACTTCTATGAAATGAAATGAAATACGTTTATTCGGCATAAGACATGCACGCTAGAAAAGACTTCTGTAAAATATTTGAATAGTTATAATGTTATTAGTAGTTTATACCTAAAATCTATTATAGTGTATGTAAAGCAATGCGGCTCACCACCCACAGTCAAACCGTTAAACCGGTTTTGCGGGAATAAGTTGTAAACTCAATATCTGTACACTGTTGTGATCATAAATAAATAACATAACATACATAACATCACGCCTTTTTATCCCCGAAGGGGCAGGCAGAGGTGCACATTTCGGCACTTATTGCCACTGTACAATGTAACACCCACTTTTCACTATTTATGTTACTATTCCCATCTAATAGGGGGTGAACCTATTGCCATATACCATGCACATTTCCAGACTTCGTGCTGCTACTGAGCGACTGAGTGACCCGAGAATCGAACCTGTGACCCCTTGCCCGGCAGTCGCAATTGCGACATTATAAATAAATAATGCGGGAATCGAACCCCCTAAACGTTGCCAAGCGGCAACTGGTTGCCCAGCCACCACGCCGACCGTGTAGGCATTAATTAGACTAATATTATTGTATATTCTTGTTAAACTAAATTGTTTACTTTTAAACTTTTTGATGAAGCCAAACATTTGTTACTACTGCCTCGGTAGCGGAACTGAATAAGTCTTTCTTGTTTTACCTACATGCGAAAAGACTAGCCTGTCCAAGATTAACATAATTGGGCAGTTTAATAAGTATCATAAATATGTTTAACTCATAATACTATTGACGTAAATAAAAATATTTTATTGGTCTATTTATACTGTGTTGTCAATATAACATAACATCCGCGACCCGTAATTGACCCGTTGGTCAATTAATTTAGCTCTTAAATTAAATTAATTAGAATGATATGAAATAAAAATATCCACGAGAGTCTATACTTATAGACTCTCGTGGATATTTTTATTTCATATCATTCTAATATTTGATTTGGTTTGTATGTTGGAATATTAAATTGTGAACTTAGGATTAACAATTGTAGATAACGAATTAAAGAAATTCTTGCTCCTACTATTTTCTCTTCTCTGCATCACCCAAAGGTCAGACTAGGAGAAAATGCCTGCGGTATTAAGTCCACCTTGTGTACACTTTGTGCACGAAGTGTTAATAAATAAATAAAGAAAAATTTAACAAAATGAATGTAATCTTAGACTCACGAATTATAAGTTAGTTGCTCATTATTCAAGGGCCAATAAAAAACGTGGTGGTACATGCATATTAGTGAAGGAGGATTTAGTTTGCAACCCTATACAAATAATAAATGAGATAGCAAACGATTATACTTTCGAATGCTGTGGCATACAAATACCGAGTTATAACTTAAAACTAATATGCGTTTATAGAATACCGAATTCCGACATAGGTACATTTCTTAAAAAAATGGAAATATTGTTACACAGATTAACTAATAAAAGTAATAATCGTATCATAATATGCGGAGACTGGAATATTGATATGCTTAAGGACACTACACAAACAAGAGAATTAGGATCGATTTTGAATAACTTTAACTTGTTAGCACATATTAAAATGCCTACGAGAAAAAAAAGTTGCATAGACCAAATAGCCAGTAATATTTCGACTCTAGACATAAAAAGTAGAATACATAACCTAGCCCTATCAGATCATGATACTGGACAGTCATTGACGTTTGTTCTTCCAACAGCTAATAATAAACCTAAAATCACAAATTTTTTTTATGAAGTCAAAAGAGATTACAATGCAGCCAATATTAAAAAATTTCTGGATTGTATCTCGGCTTTAAGTTTTAATGAAATTTACGAAGAAACAGATTGCAACAATGCATTTAACATATTTCATGACCTATATATTCTTTTTTATAAACTATGTTTCCCTGAAATAAAAGTAAAGATTTATAATAAAACAATACAAATAAATGGATTAGTAAGGGTATAAAAATCTCGTGCATTAAAAAGAGAACTCTATATTATAATTACCAACATGAGGCCTTGAGCAAAAAATTTAACAAAAAGAGGTACCGGACCTATTCTAAGATATTAAAAACGTGTATATCGCATTCACAATTAATAAATAACAAAAAGCATTTACACAATTCAAAAAATAATATATATATACATATATATATATATATATATAGGTATGTATAATATGTTTATTTGTAATATACTCTAATATGTGTATTATTTGATGTGTATCTATCATATGTATGTATAGGTTTATGTATTTTATTGTGATCTATTTATTTAATACATTTCATGTCATGTTACGCACAGTGTCTCTGTTTTTACCGTTTTTCCTGTCGAAGGACTGCAGGAAGAGATTCCTTCGGGAATATGTAGTACCTATGTACCTCCAAAATATTTATATATGTGTTCTCCTGTGTACTGTCTGTGTGTTGTGCATAAATAGATAAATAAATAAATAAATAAATAAATGCAAAGCGACATGGACTATTATAAAAAATAATATAAACAATGAATATAATTATAAAAAGGACATTAATGAGTTAATAATAAATGATAATGTAATTATTGATCCGAATGACATATGCAATCAATTTAATAACTTTTTTATAGAAATGACCAATGATTCTAACTTTAGCAACAGGAATGACACGAGTAACATTGACATAGCCACTAATAATAACAGTATCTTTTTAATTCCGGTAGATGAGCAAGACATTGTAAAAATTATTAAATCTTTAAACAATACCAACGCTACTGGATATGACGAAATAACTACCAAAATGATAAAACTAAGTAGCAAATGTATAGCCGAACCTTTAAGTTACATAATTAATTTGTCATTTGAAACAGGAATATTTCCTGCCAGGCTAAAACAGTCTATAATCAAACCGCTATACAAAAAAGGTAACCGCACGGATATGTCTAATTATAGACCTATTACATTGATCCCAATCCTTCAAAGATTTTGGAAAAGGCAATATACGGGAAAGTAATATCATTTTTTAATAAAAATAACATACTTACGGAGAACCAATTCGGTTTTAGGAAAAACAGTTCCACGTCACTTGTTTGTTTTATTTATTTATTTATTTATTTAACACTTTATGTACAACTGTATACAATGGCGGACTTAATGCCGAATGGCATTCTCTACCAGCCAACCATAAGGTGATGCAGAGAAGTGTTACAGTAGGCTTTGAAAGAAGTTTGCATCTATCGAAAAAAAAAAAATAAAAAAAAAACGAGGGTGATAAATGTACGTACATATGTATAAAGGTATCCTAGTACATAAACTACATACCAATACTACATACTAATATGAAACATAAATATAATATGTAAATAATTAAATACATATATAAATATATATATGTAATATAAAATATAATATAATATAAAAATAAATATATAATGGGTTTATATATCTTATATAATTATATATATAAAGTTTCTGAGGAGGGTGTTAATTGAGACTTGATTGTGTCAGTTTGTTCCGAAGATATTCATTGACTTTAAATTTAAAGGATAGCCGACTGGAGGCCGTCCTGATATCCGTGGGCAGCTTGTTTTGCTTTAGTCAAGTTGGTATCGGAAGCCCTCAATGATAGAATGTCGGTATTGTCAGTGTTTCTGGATATGAGCAAAGCTTTTGATTTTGTCCCACATGATCGCTTGCTTTACAAGATTGAAAAATATGGTATTAGAGGCAACGCGCATGAATGGTTAAAAAGTTATTTATCGTGTCGCCAACAAAGAACAGTAGTTTGAAAAATTGACAAGAACACAAAAATAACATACAGTTCAAAGTTAAAAAAAAATTGTTGTGGTGTTCCCCAGGGAAGTGTTTTGGGGCCTCTATTATTCATAATTTATATAAATGACCTTTGTAAGGGCCTAAAACATAACTGTACACTGTTCGCTGATGACACTACTCTCACAATTAAATCTTTAAATAATCATAACCTAGGAATCGACACTGACAATGAAATACTAAAAGCAATGAAATGGCTGGAATATAATAATTTGCGTGTCAACATAGAAAAAACAAAGTTACTACAATTTCAAACATACAATTCTTTGATAAAACCACCTGAAATATACTACAAAAATGTAATATTAAAACCAGTACCATCAACCGTATTCTTGGGAATAGTTATAGACAAAAATTTAAACTGGAAAGAGCATGTAAAAAACGTCTGCACTAGGCTCGATAAATTCGTGTTTGCTCTCCGTAAACTGAGAAGAATAGCTGGCAAAGAAACATCCCTCTATGCTTATCATGGATACGCGGCAACAGTCCTACGTTACGGCCTTGTAATATGGGGAAATTCAGTCGAAATGAACAAAGCACTTATTGCGCAAAAAAATGTGTCAGGGCAGTGTATGGAGCTGAATACTTAGAGCATTGTAAGCCATTATTTAAATCACTTAAAATTCTGCCACTTCCTTGTATGTACATTCTCGAACTTTGCCTATTTATAAAAAGGTATTCACACATGTTTCCATTGTATGAGCACATTTCAGAAAGAGTGAAAAGCAGAAGTACGAATAAATTACTTGCACCTAGCCAGAGACTACATTTGTATAGTGAGAATTCGTATTGCATGGCAATTAGAATTTTTAACAAGTTACCCCCGGGCATTAGAGTTTTGCCCAGTAATAAATTCAGGAAATGGTTGTTTACTTGGCTTTTGAATAATTGCTTCTACTCAGTTAGTGAATCTCTCAATTACAAATTTTGACCTATGTAAGCTTATTGACTTATAGTTGCTTGATTTTTAATATTGTATTTAATTTATTAGTTTAAGTATGGACATTGTATTCTAATCGTTAAGAATGGAATAATTTTGACATATCGTTCATTTAATATAATTTAATTGTCAATTCATTCATAAAGTTGTAACAAATTGTGCTGACGTTGAAATTCCGTAATATTGTTTCTCTTTTAATATTTCTACACCGGCAACGGTAGTGCATGTGATTCATTCTAAAATTAAGACCTTGTATATACCATACACTCAGAAATAAATGACTTATTATTATTATTTTGTATGTCTTTACCATTCACGGGACCACAGGGTCCCGGTCATTTGGGAGGCGTACGAGGGGCCGAAGCCAACTGCGCAGAGGCCCTTTAGACAACTTTAATCTAAATGTAATGGAGACACAAACCGGCGACTATCCCTGTATGCACTACGGAAATGCACCCAAGGACAGTCCCCGGTTAGTGTAGGACTATTGTGAATAATAGAAAAAAAAAGGTAGGGCTATGGATGGGTTACTGTGGATTGGTAAATTGGGAACTATGGATGACTATGGCACCTGCCGAAACAATGTAATTTTTACACGTAAAAATGGCAGGCGGAGACTCGCCAACTCACCGACCGGGCCCCGGGAATGGTTGCTAGATAAAGCAACATAGGGGCAACGAGAATGTGAGTGGCTGAAGGGTTAAGAAACTACCACCGCTTTCTACTCAGATCATCTGCTCCAGCCGAAGCCTCCTGCATCCCTGGCCCACTCGCGACTTACGAATAGTTTCTTACCCTCCGAGCAGGATCACTGCTCTCGCGACTCCACTCTGGACGGCCAATGAAGGCAAGCCAGAGGTGGGAGACCTGTTCCTTGTCATCGTTCACTCCAGCCAGCCAATTAAGGCAAGCCGGAGAAGAAGGAACGGTGACTTCTCCCTGGAGCACTCGGGATGATGGTAGCCCGCGGGATCGCTAATGCCCGTCACCTCGCCTCAAGGTGCCCTGCGGGCTTATTATTATTATTATGTATGTCTTTACCATTCACGGGACCACAGGGTCCCGGTCATTTGGGAGGCGTACGAGGGGCCGAAGCCAACTGCGCAGAGGCCCTTTAGACAACTTTAATCTAAATGTAATGGAGACACAAACCGGCGACTATCCCTGTATGCACTATGGAAATGCACCCAAGGACAGTCCCCGGTTAGTGTAGGACTATTGTGAATAATAGAAAAAAAAAGGTAGGGCTATGGATGGGTTACTGTGGATTGGTAAATTGGGAACTATGGATGACTATGGCACCTGCCGAAACAATGTAATTTTTACACGTAAAAATGGCAGGCGGAGACTCGCCAACTCACCGACCGGGCCCCGGGAATGGTTGCTAGATAAAGCAACATAGGGGCAACGAGAATGTGAGTGGCTGAAGGGTTAAGAAACTACCACCGCTTTCTACTCAGATCATCTGCTCCAGCCGAAGCCTCCTGCATCCCTGGCCCACTCGCGACTTACGAATAGTTTCTTACCCTCCGAGCAGGATCACTGCTCTCGCGACTCCACTCTGGACGGCCAATGAAGGCAAGCCAGAGGTGGGAGACCTGTTCCTTGTCATCGTTCACTCCAGCCAGCCAATTAAGGCAAGCCGGAGAAGAAGGAACGGTGACTTCTCCCTGGAGCACTCGGGATGATGGTAGCCCGCGGGATCGCTAATGCCCGTCACCTCGCCTCAAGGTGCCCTGCGGGCTTATTATTATTATTATTATAAAAATATAAAAAAACTATTTAGGTACTTGTGAATTTTCGGGTAACCTAAAATATTGTTCACTTTTTAGAGATTGAAATATGTAAATATATATATATTTGTTTTTATATTTCATGGGCCGTCGGCCCATGAAATACCACGTTTGGCCACTACCTCACCTAGTGGCAAGGGATATTGCACCCTACAGTGGAGCACGTCTACCCATAACCTATTCACTCGGGCCTTGAAGGCACCCAGGTAATATCTCTCAGGAAACACAGACTCTGGCAAAGAATTCCACTCCTTAGAAGTTCGCACAAGAAGGATGTGCACTCAGAAGCAAACAGAATACTGTAGTAGCATAATGTTATAATTTACTTACTCGACAAAAAACATGTTAAAACTTGTTATACAAATTAATGTTACTTACCAATAAAACATGTACCTATTAATTTTTATTACAGCCAGCAGTTACCACGACAATTTAATTCTGATCATGACGAACAAAATAAAATGTGTTCAAGTACGTGTAACAAGTAAAAACATGTACCTAAACATGTCATAAAAGTTTGCGACACTTTCACTTACTGTCCTAGTTTTGTTACAAAAACTTTTTTACATGGATAATGTAACTAAGAACTTTGTAACTTTTTCACATAAATGGGGCGAATACTTTATAACTTGTTACTAACCTTTTATTTTTATTAAAGGTTCTGGCTTTTTCCCAATAATTAATTTTGTGTCTACGTCAGACCAAGTGGACGCAATTGCTACTGCTGGGCAAGGGGTTTCGGGTTCGATTCCCGAGTCGGGCAAAGTGTTACTGAGATTTGTATAAAAAATCTCAGTAGTAGAGGTAGCAAGGAGTCTGGAATTATTGTTCCCGTTATATGGCATAAGGCTCACCCATATTATAGTCCGGTCAATTTATACAAAAAAATGAGAGTGAAGTTACATAAAGTCCCAACAAGCTGAATTTCTGTGAAGTTGTTCAAAACACAATAATAAACAATGTCTAGAAGTTCCCCATCATTCCCCTGTAAGGAAAAAATTTAATTCAAGGTCAAAGGTCAAAAAAATGAGTTTTTCGCGATTTTCAGCAAAACGGTAAGTTTTATCATAAAAGTTGTAGATCATAAAATTATCCATAAAAAATGTATCAATACTTTTTTCTTACGAGCCGTCGTTTCTGAGATATAACGATTAAAAAAATATAAAAGTTGTTATCGTCATAATATGCACACGTTTCCACGCCACCTATGAGATAGTGTACTTAGCGCGTTTTTTTTTAACGTGGTTTCCCCAGTACTACTCCACGGGTCAGTTGTGATCCTGTTTAATGTAAAACTATTGCAAAATAACGGAAATTATCAAAGATTGCGAAAGATAAAAGAAATAAAAAACAAATTCAATTAGCTTGTCTTCCTCCAACCTCAGTTGCTGCTCACCAACATCTTTTTCTAGTATATTACCAAGTTCAAGTGCGGCTTGGTTATCAGCTAGACCCTACAGACTGGGGTTGGAAGTTGGTCAACAATATATTAGAGCCAGTTCAAACTTTACTTCCACCTGCGCCGGAAAAACTGCTGAACACTATTTTTTGCAACTGCAAAAAGGGATGCAGTGCTAAATGTGGTTGCAAAAAAGTCGGACTGTCTTGTTCTTCGGCATGCACAAATTGTCAAGGCCGGTCGTGCTCTAATATTGAATCACAAATAATGGAGGATTCGTTTGACTCCAACGAAGTATCATGCGATACATCACTATTGACGCAATTTACTTGCATCCAAAATGAAGATGGAGAAGAAGCAGGAGAATAGGAACAAGAAGAAGACCAAGAATTTGAAACTTACGAATAAGACGAATAAACTGCAACACTTTTTTTTCATTTACATCGCTTTTATCTTTCCCAATCTTCGAAAATTTCCGTTATTTTGCAATAGTTTTACATTAAACAGGATCACAACTGACCCGTGGAGTAGTACTGAGGAAACCACGTTAAAAAAAATGTGCTAAGTACACTATCTCATAGGTGGCGTGGAAACGTGTGCATATTGTGACGAAAACAACTTTTATATTTTTTTGAATCGTTATATCTCAGAAACGATGGCTCGTAAGAAAAAAGTATTGACATATTTTTTATGGATAATTTTATGATCTACAATTTTTGTCTGAGGTACTTTTATGATAAAACTTACTGTTTTGCTGAAAATCGCGAAAAACTCATTTTTTTGACTTAATTAAATTTTTTCCTTACAGGGGAATAATGGGGAACTTCGAGACATTGTTTATTATTATGTTTTGAACAACTTCACAGAAATTCAGCTTGTTGGGACTTTATGTAACTTCCAATGTCTAAATTGACCGGACTATTACATGAGACTCATAATATAAATAGTGAAAAGTGAGTGTTACATTGTAAAGTCGCATTGAGTGCCGCAATGTCTACCTCTGCCTACCCCTTCGGGGGTAAAAGGCGTGATGTTAATATGTTGTTATAGTTTTGAGGTTAACTCAGACTCTGGTAGATAACATTTAAGTTAAAACAAGTATTAAACAACTTACTTTTTTAAAGACTTTAACCGTTTGTAATCTAGTTTTCCATGATATTATTATGTTCAACAGTACACAATATGATGTTTTTTATGATAAAACTATTACGAAATAGTTTTCTGCCATGAACGTAAGACTGCTTGGTTTACAAGTAGTGATAAGCACATAACAGCTTTATGCTGAGTTGGTGACCCGTTCGGATTGGGCATGTCCGCCAATACCGCGCAGAATGTTGCACCTGTATTATTGGCTTGTTTTAGTTTTAGTTTTAGTTTTATAATTTACCTGTTATCCTTTTATTTTTCTGTTTTATTTATTGTTATATGTCTTTTCTGGCGTGCATGTCTTATGCCGAATAAACTTATTAAACGTATTTTCAAAACTGCTGAAAGTGGTTATCTTTTAGATTCATTTTTGCTTACAACACATAACATAACATAACATCACGCCTTTTATCCCCGAAGGGGTTGGCAAAGGTGCACATTATGCCACTGTACAATGTAACACCCACTTTTCACCATTTATGTTATTAGTCCCATGTAATAGGGGGTGAGCTTCTTGCCATATACCGGCCACAATTCCAGACTCCGTGCTACTACTGAAATTTTTTAAAAACCCAGTAATACTTTGCCGGATCCGGGAATCGAACCCAAGACCCCGGCAGTCGCACTTTCGACCAATCGGCCAACGAGGCAGTCTTACTTAAAAAACTAGAAATAGAGTTTATAGATTTATAAAACATCAAAAGATAAATCTAACAAAGGACATCAACCACTTTGGGCTAGAACATGAACATAAAAAATGCACTATTTTAGATTTTATTGGGTGGCTTACAATACAAAGAAAACGTATAGATTAGAAGTTTTGTATCAAATTGATTAATATAATACAAAACAAAAAAGAACTATAATATTTTAATTTTTTTTTGTAAAACTATTCATTTTCATATGTTAATAAAACATGGTCTAAAAACTGAGCAGGTGGAGTTACATTTTCACACCTTGCCCAGCTTAAATACCATACCACAGACATGATATGAGCGCAGCAACAATCAGAATATTCAATTTAAAATCTTTTTTAATCGTTTTTATTATTATTTACTTTGACACTCCCGAATAGAGACTATGTTTACTAAATATATAAACCTACTAAATTATGTATAAATTCCTTTTTTTCCAATACGGTTGTTCAACACTTAGCCCATTTTGGTTGAAGTCCTTTGAACCCTTTGAACCTTTTTACCTTTTATTTCGAACAACAGAGGCCACTTAGAAAATCAAATAAAATACTTATTACCTCTATATTGACAAAAGATTGATCCTTTGCAAGTTTAATCAAATCTTCACAATTCTAGTAATATTTGCATCACTTTAAACATGAATCAGCTTATTTTATCTTGACTGTACCTATTTGAATTAAATAACAACTTGGAATTGACAAATAATTGATTCATTCGAAAGTGGATCTTGAGTTGATTAATTTTGAGCTCCAAGTGCCTTGATTAGTATTTGAAATGTCAACACATTAAAGTGTGATATAGTAGTAATAGTTTAAATAGAATTTGACATAACATAGTAGTAACATTAGTATTTTCGACGAATAATACCTTAAAGAGATGTATATTGCGTTGTTACTTTTTTTCGAAAATTGATATAGTTTGTTGGTAACCTAACACGACTACAGCGCGTATACGCGCAGTTCAGGCGCGAATCACGATCGCTCCGGGGTTGCGTTCGAAGCTCGTATGCAACGCGTATACGTGCGTCATCTGCGCGTTAGTCGCGCTTATTAAAATATGCCGTGTATCAAAATATAGTCACGCTCACTCTTTGTTAAGGCTCGTACACAAAACCGCGATGCAACCTCGCAAGAATCACAAGAAATTGCGAATTGATTTGCATCGCGCATCAAAATCGTATCGTCCCAAAATCTTCTTTGTTTCTTTTTACGATCCATATCACGACCGAGTTTTCAATTTAAAATGCGTTTAGTACGGTTGCCGGTCGTCGAAAGAATGGTTCGAAATGGCATCGCAACAATTCCCATCGTAATTGTTTGCGTTGCAAATCAGTTTTATGTACGACCTCTTAATCGAACTCACGTAAATTGCCAAAAGAAAGAAGACTCTATTTCATCGCAATAAATAATAATCTTAATCCAAAACCCTAAGCAAGATGTCAAAATCAGGGAATTAATTGCTCAAGCTAATAATTAAAACCGTTGACAATAAATAACGATTGAAAAGACTGTTTCAATAAATCTTATAACTTGGATATAATGAACTTGGTAAATTAATCATTAATTTTGAATAGAGAAGTTGTTTGTAAACTCATATTGTATACATAGTTTTGTTTATATTTCGAAGTTTTTAGGTATAAGCCAAGGAGATAAAATTAAATGTCGTAGACATGTACGTATCGGCGACAAGTCAAGCGAAGCCAGCCGATTTCACCTAACATATTATAAGGCGATAACGCGCCACTAATATGTCCGACAACGTCGCCTTACTTCACTCAATGTCGCTAGCGACACGTGTCGCAGGATATATTTTGTCGTCTAGTGTATCCTTGGCTTTATGAATGAAAGTAGTTTTAGAACTAAAGACAAGACTAAAAATAAAGACATTTATTTGCATAAAAACATGGTATACAAAGATGTTATAGTTACAATATAATAGATCATCATGTTTTGCTTAATAAATAAAGCATGCAAATTTTAACTTAAAACTTATTTTAACTACCTACTAATTTAGATAGACGAGAAACTGTTGAAACTCGGTGGACCTGATGAAACTGCATCACTGTCTATTCTTAGTCCTCTTTGTGAGATATCCTTCTCAAAGTCAAAGTCAAAGTCAAAGTCAAAACATTTATTTCAATTAAACCATAGTTTGGTACTTTTGAAACGTCAACAAATACAAAATAAATAATAGTCTGTCAGTCAGTCCGTCAATGAAGCTAGGTGAAGCTAGGTGCTCATTCCAAAACGTAGATTCGAATGGAGAAGAACGAGCAAGAAACTCGAAAAACATTCGTTACTCTTTTAAAAAAGTATGTTCTACAATGTCTCTGATACATATTTCAATACTGTACGCATATGTAAGAACAATGCAAAGACACGCTTGACGCATAATTATACTAATAACTTACTAAAATAAAAAAAAAAAAAGGAAAATCTTAAGTCTAACATGGTGCTCACATATGCATACTGACAATCCATAGAAATAGTGCTTCTATACAAGAAAAAGGAAACTCTTTGTTTCAATAAAGAAAGAAATGCTCCATGCCATAAGGAAACTAGATTGTCTACATTAGAATTAAAGTATTAAATTATGTATTATATTACCTACTATTGGAATTTAACTACTGACTACATTTGAGTATTGTCCAGTGGAGCCGAACCAACATGCTGCCAAGCATTCTTATCTTCAAGATAATCTGTCAGTGTGTAGTAAGCTTGATTACATAATTCGCGCTTAATATATGTTTTAAATTTACTTTCATTGAGATCTAGTATGCTATTTGGTATTTTATTATAGCATTTAATACCTAACCCCATAAAGGATTTCTGTACTTTGGACGGTCTGAATTGCGGTATAGCTAACTTATTTTTGCCTCTAGTATTAAAATTGTGTCTATCGCTTCTTTTTTCAAACGATTGCCTATTTTTCCTTACATACATTATATTTTCATATATATATTGACAGGGCACCGTTAAAATATTTATCGTTTTAAACAATTCTCTCAACGATTCGCAACGGCGTAAGTTATATATTGCTCGGATAGCCCGCTTTTGCAGAATAAATATTGATTCTATTTCTGCAGCTCGACCCCACAACAAAATGCCGTACGACATAATGCTGTGGAAATAACTAAAATAGACAAGCCTAGCTGTATCTACGTCCGTGAGCTGTCTAATCTGTCTAACTGCAAAAGCAGCTGAGCTCAATCTCCCCGAAAGCGCCTTTATATGCGGACCCCATTGTAGCCTATTGTCTAACGTAATGCCTAAAAATAACTGTCTCGTCGACAAATTCTAACTTTTGACCGTTCAAAACAATATTATCACAATTGTTACTACGCACGTTTGGTAAACTGAATTTAATACATTTTGTTTTTTTTTTTCATTAAGTGCTAGATTATTAACGGTAAACCAATTATGCACTCGAAGAATGGAGCTGTTTACGTCGTCAAGATTATTTGTACGTCGATCTAACCAAAAAGCACCATTCTTGGTTCATTTTTAAATATAAATGGCAAATCATTTATATAGACTAAAAAGAGAAAGGGACCCATTGAACCTTGAGGAACGCCCATATTCATCCCAGAGCCCTGTGGTTAATACCGTTAACATGAATCTTTAACTGTCTTTCTTCTAAATAAGATTTCATAAGACGGAGCGCAGAGTTTCTTATCCCGTAGTGATCTAATTTCAGCAAAAGTGTTTCGTGGTCAACGCAATCAAATGCTTTTGAGAGGTCACAAAAGACACCAATAGCATCCTGTGCTTCCTCCCAAGCACCAAATATTTCCTTAATCAAAGTGACACCGGCATCAGTTGTGCAACGACCTTTAGTGAAACCGTATTGTTGTTGGTGAAAGATGGAACGTTTATTAAAATGATGAAGCATCCGAGACAGCATCAACTTTTCAAAGACTTTGCTGAGAACCGGTAAAACAGACACTGGCCTATAGTTGTTAGGTTCTTTAGTGTCACCACTTTTAAATAGTGGGATAACCTTACTATATTTCATTAGGTCAGGGAAAACACCGTCATCTATACATTTATTTATTTATTTATCTATTTATGCACAACACACAGACAGTACACAGGAGAACACATATATAAATATTTTGGAGGTACATAGGTACTACATATTCCCGAAGGAATCTCTTCCTGCAGTCCTTCGACAGGAAAAACGGTAAAAACAGAGACACTGTGCGTAACATGACATGAAATGTATTAAATAAATAGATCACAATAAAATACATAAACCTATACATACATATGATAGATACACATCAAATAATACACATATTAGAGTATATTACAAATAAACATATTATACATACCTATATATATATATATATATATATATATATATATATATATATATAAAAATCAGTATTGTGTGAGACAACAGAAAGATTAGATTTAAGATGAGATCGGGAAAGAGCCTCAGGAGGGATTTATTGAAAATCACAGCCAGATATGGCGCTACAGTTTGGATAAGTGACTTGCAAACCATTACCGATAAGCCCCAAAGATCCTCTGTTGATTTAGTCTTGATTTCTTTAAAAACTTTTATAATTTCTAGAGGATTCGTATATCGAAAACTAAAGTCGTATTGACATGATTCTAGTATGTTGTTCTTAAGCAAAGTTACAGAGAGGTTTGCTGATGACTTTAAATGTTCAGTTGTTTTAATAGGAATATTAGTAAAAAAAATTTCAAACTCCTGGGCTACATCTACGTTTGATGAAATCTGTCCCCTTTCGGTATTTAAATTAAATTCTGAGTTTCTTAACACGTTAACTGCCACTGAAAAAGTGCACATTTTCCGTTCAGGCCATGGGGGACAATGTTGAGCGACACTAAAACTTTCCGTTCAAGCCGCGTCTGACAATGTTGACCGCGCGTCAGGCCTCTGTTCAAAACCCTCTATTGCGCCAACGGACAGCATTATCGAGATAATTCGCTTATAATGTGACCCGCGCGGCCCTTTAGTTTATCCTACATAGCTTGGTTTTTAAATGAAAGGAACACTTAGAAAAAACATGGTTTTTGAAACGCATTACTCTTGACAAATGGAATCACTTATAGTTTAGAGATTATAAGTAAATAAAAAAAACGTTTGTTACAGAAAAAATTGTTTAATCAATTTGAGCCTCTTAAATGTAATTAAAATAAACTTATACGAAAACGCTAATGGATTTTTGTGAAACATTCAACACAAAGATAAGGTTTATCTGGACAGTTGACACAGAAGGTGTTCACTTTTTTAGTTTTGTTTTTAGCGATTAAACGTCCATGGGTAGCTACCATATTCTTATAACATTGTTGGCATGCACGGCGGGATTTACTTGTAGGTCCTTCCTTTTTCTTCAATTGGTGCTTTACTCTTTTCGTTCTTTGATTTGATGGAGTATCATTAGTATCGAAATCTACAAAACTCTTCATAATTTCTTTTCTGAACTCAAGTACTGATATCTTCTTTCTCGCCACGCTTTGATAAAGAATTAAAGCATTTACCATAGCTGCACCCTTGGCTTTATTATAATCCAGGACTATTTTAAGTTTAAAGGTTTGTTTGCCATGTTTGATGATACTTTGGAATCGCACTGAATGTTTAGTAGAGAGAACCAATACGTCTCGTTTATCCCTCCATCTCAATACAGTGATTCCATCGTTACTTTCTTTAGCTATATATTGCCCTCTTTTCAATTTTGTAGAAACAATTTCTTTTGGAAAATGCTTGCGATTCTTCCTTAAAGTGCCAACTAAATGCGTTTCGTTCTTTAAAAGTTCTCTAGCTAATCCGACGCTTGTGTACCAATTGTCGGTATATAGAGTATGCCCTTTATTTAACAAGTCATCGCATAAGGCCATAACAACCTTCATAGGCGTAGTATTGACTTCATCGTTCTGTTTGCCAGCATAAATGCTAAGTTTGTATGTGTACCCGGGCAAAGTACATAGTTTGAATAACTTAATCCCATACTTATGGCGTTTTTGCTTATCGTATTGCCGGAATATAATTCGCCCGCGAAAAGGTATCATACTCTCATCTATACATAAATCTTCTCCAGGAGTGTAAGCTTTTTTAAAATTTGCATTCATTACTTCTACCAGGTCTCTGACTCGGTGTAAACGATCGGTCGTATTCTCTTCATCTTCTTGTGAAAAATGAAGCATTGCGAGTAAAAGCTCAAATCTATTGCGAGACATAATAGTTCGCGGAAATTGCTGTCCAATGATTTTATCTGTGGTCCAGTAATCTGCTATTTTCGGAAGCCTTCTATACCCATGTATAAAATCAGCCCAAAGAACTTTTTTATTTCAGTTAGGTTAGTAGGGACTCAGCCACGAATGCGCGCTGCTTTCGAAGCTTCATTAGACATCGTTATTCTATTAAAGGCATAGGCGTTAGTGCATAAAACAATTTTATTTAAAACCTTATCCGTCACTTTTTCCGACATTTTTTTAACATAGTCATGCGAAAGTTGAGTGTCATTCCAGGAAACTCAGAAAAAGCAATAACTCTACGCTGATTGCCTTTAGGGTCAGTCCATGTTGAAGGCGGCAAACTTCTGCTTAGGTCTTGGATGGCACGGTTGGTTTCAGCATCACTGTCTTCGCTTTCGGATTGTATAACTCGACGTTGCTTCGAATGAGTAGGCTGAATATTGTCTTCTTCATCGGAACTTAAATGAAGACTTCTATTCAGCAAATCGAACTCGATATTTTCGATCTGCGTTATATCTTCTTGCGTTATGTCAAAGTCGTCAAAACTATCCATGTCATCCATAACGATTATAGTAAAAACTCAAAAACACATCGTAAACAATAAATTAAATTTACAATGTAATGTGCACGTCACTAATCGGAGATAACGACTGCGTCACTGCGAGCGCCAATGCAATGAGAATGAGACAACTCGGCGTATGCGCGGGGAAGGAGTCGCGGGTGGCGGTGGGCGGCAACCTGACCGCGCGGCTCTATTTAACGAATTTTTGATTTTTCGTCCAGTGAGGCCATGGGGGTCAATGTTGTGCGATGCGTAATAACGAATAAAAAGGTATTAAATCATTGTGTTTTCATTACTACACGTTATTTAAATATATAAGGTGGTAAATAATGAATAAAAAGTATATGTGAAAAATTATAAAAATGAGGAATTTTATTTAGCTGATAGCGTATATGAGCATCGGACAACATTGACCGCGTTGGCAGTGAACGTGTTAATCTTTTCCTACCAGTCTCGTTGTGTATAACTTTCCAAGTAGTTTTTATCTTATCATCAGACGATTTTATTTTATTACTAATATAAAGACGTTTCGCGACTCTGCATACTAATCTAAAGGTTTTTGAATAAGATGTTACATACTGGTGAAATTGGGTGTCATTCTTGTACGGTTTCATTCCATAAAATTCAAAAAGTCTGTCCCTACTCTTACGAATACCTACAGTTGCCCAATCGCTAAATACAAATTTGGTATGAATATCTTTATTTTTTATTGGCAAAATAATATTATTGTTAAATTCCTTGTTAACATCTCAAAGAAATCATTGTAGAGGTAGAATTTATTCAGATTACTAGTATCAAATACTTACATACATAATTTAGTAGCTAAAGAATTGCTTAATTTCTCCAGATTTTTGAACGTGATTTCTCTATATCTTATTTGAATTTTTAGGATAGGTAAATAAGAGCTATACGCAACCATTAGTCCACAGTGGTCGGATGGCAAGCTATTTATAATATGTTTTTCTTTGTAGTCACAATTACAGAAAACATTATTAATACAGGTGGCGGTAGAGGATGTTATCCTTGTTGTTCTAAAAAAACTGACTGAAATCGAATGACTGCTCCTGCCTGGGTGAGGCGGGAGGGAGTGTCAGACTCTTACTGACTAAAAACCACCCCGTTCCTTCTCCTGCACATCGAGGCAGAGCCCCGGTTAGCCGTTAGGTTCTCCGCGACTCCGAATCGGCATCGGCCCTATTGGGCCCCACCTGTGGTGGTCTGGTGGCTCTTTGAGGCGCGCGCGGAACGCGACGCGCCGTACGCTGTTCTGGTCGGACGGGGAGCCACCCATGCTCGCCGTCCGCAGGCCCGCGCTTACGGTGGCCGGAGATCGTCCCGCGATCCCCGACACCCGGTGTGTCCTTCGCGATGGCTGGGTTGCGAGGAGGCAGCGCTTCGCTGCCTCACGCGTCCCGCCTCCTCCTTAGCTAGCATGACTGCTTCGCAAAAGGAGGAGACGGCATCCCAGTCCCCCTCGCTCCGCATCATGGCCTGCACTAGGCCCGGACGTGAGAGGTCGCCATCGCCAATCACTTCCCTGAGGACACGGCGGTGCTCAGCCCACGCAGGGCATTCCGCGACAGTGTGTTCCACCGTGTCCTCAGGGCGGTCCTCGCAGTGATGACACCCGGACGTTTCCTCCCGCCCCATCAGACACAGGTACCTCCCGAAACTCCCATGTTCGGTGAGGACCTGCGTCAGGCGGTAGGTGAGGACACCGTAGCGTCTCTCAAGCCACTCCTCAAAGAGAGGTCTTACCGCTGCGATGGCAGCGAGCCCAAAGATTCTGATAGTTAGGTGGCCTATACACACAGACAATAACATGTCTATCCAGCTCAACACAGGACAACTCAATGGTGTGTTCAACTGACAGTGCTACAATGTCTTTCCTTCCTTTTGATTTAATACTATTTTTTACTAATATTAAGAACCCACCATGTCACATATATGCTTTCTACTGAAATTACTAACTACATTATAATTATCTAAATTTAAAGATATTTGTTGGTCCTCCTTAAACCAATATTCTGATAGACAAATTACATCAAATTTAGTATTTTCCAGAAACATCTCTAATTCAAAGACTTTTGAGGAGCAGCCCTGAATATTAATATAAAATAATTGTAGATTGTGCAGCTGCCCCTGTGTATAATTGTTCTGTGCTTTTTCCTTGCCAGAATATACCTTATTATTTATATGATTTATGAAAGTATGTTCTGTTGTCTTAAAATCTAGTTTAAACTTAAATTAAAATGTGCCTCTGTGCTGTTAGACACTCTAGACAATACAGATTCGTCCTTAAAACTATTTTCTGTTATACAAGTTATAACAGTGTTAATATTATATGCTATCAGCATAGCAATTTTTTGTCGACATTTATTTGAAAGGTGTACACCTTTCTTTGTAAAAACAAAAGTACTAATAAAATTAGTGTCACAAAATAAAAGTCTGTCATTGTGACATGTCATTTGGTGTAGTGTATTATTTAGTACACCTATGTATTTGTTCTTAGAACATGATAAACTATTAGAATATGGGAAGGCACACAATATTATCTTCCCTGTGTTCAAGTTCAACAAGGTGTCCACACCGTTCATAATGTCCCCTCTTGTTATTCCTAAGCTGTTACCTAACATTAAAACTAAAACTGACTTTTCATTTAAATCTGCATGAGTTATTTGTTTAATAATATTTTTATAACTCATGTTGTGGTAACTGTTGTTTATAAAACTTTGATTAAGATGACCATACAGCATTTGGCCAAATCCAGAACCTAACTCATCACTGTAGACATGTGTTTTATAATTTTGTGTATCTTTTAGTTGGGTAGGTAGCAAAAGTGAAGCCTCCGGGGTCTGAGGTTGATTCACACAACTGAATTCTAGGTTATTTGTTAAGGATTCATACCTTTCTGCGTTGTTCTTCACCAAATCCATCAGCTCAGAGGCCACAAGCAGGTGCTCACTCAACTGTTGTTGGGAATATTTGTATTTCTCAAATATCTCCCTCAACATACCTTCCTTTGTCATTAAATCATTATGAAGGCTTGTTATGTTTGAGTCATACATTAATCTACAGCGGTCAAGCTCAGTGGTGCAAGATTGAAGATCTCTAATTAAATTAATTTTATCTTTTCTTAGACTCAGGTTCACTTTTCTTAATTTATGTTTTTTAAGTGATTTCTGAGTTCGTTTAATTAACTTATTAATTTTAATATACTTTTTTAATTTATTGTGTGATTTGAAGGGGCATATGTGTACAGTGTCGTCACTAGTCAGATCAATTGTCACTGGCTCTGGTACCTCATAGTGTAACCTACTACCTACTAACTCATCGAACAATGTATGAGTGTGTGTATTTTATTCTTCAAATTTCTTTATTTGCAAGGAAGAGATTATCCTATGGGCATCGCTTAATTCAGACTCTAATTCGGCAATTCTGTTTAAGGCTGATAAGTGTGTATCACTACACTCCTGGAATGTGGAGACGGTGTACTGCAGCTGGTTGTGTTGGTCGAGTATGTCCATATACTGAACATGTAATTCAGCCAGTTCGTTCTTGAGGGATGTGTTCTTATCGATTATGTTCTTAACTTCGACTTCACTATCCTCTCGTTATTGTAGTAGTTGGCTGCATAGCTGTTTTGAGGTCTCCAGTTCCTTTAGAGTCAGCCGCAGTTTGTCTTCTAGGTCCTTTACGGTGGTAGCCCTGCGTGTCATCATGTTGCTGATGTATAGGAAGTGAGCTTCCTGAAATGTGAAACAGAAGCTAAGTGTTGGCAATAATTTATGAAAATAATACTTGTATGTATGGACAATGAAGTTAGACCGAAAATAAAAATATTTTAGATAAAAAGGTAAATTTAAGTAAGAGGATTAATAAATGGAATGAAACCAGATTAAAACTATTATGATTACAGAGTAAAAGAAAGAAATATTACAACAAAACTAGTAATGAGTACTTAGTATGAAAGGTCAGAAAAACAAAATAAAGTTCAGTGGGTAGACTAGTACCTAGTAGATATATTGACATTTCAGTATGGTAGTGGTCTAATGTGTAAATGTGAGTCTTCACATTTCGGTAACTTAGTAATTTTGTCGGAGGTTCAATATTCTATTCGGAAGTTTGGTTTTGTTATTCGAAGATCCATTTTTATAGTCGGCCACAGATCGCTAGAGATTAATTTGTTTTTCGGAATCATTTTTATCCTGATCTATTTCATCTGTGCAGGCCTTTAATTTTATAGTACAATTTGATTGATTCGAAGTTTTAGATACATACCTCTATAATACCTAATAATCAACCTTGTCTATTGAATTTTTGGGGTTGAAAGTTTTTAAATTTTACATTAGTTGGGAATTTGAAATACATTTGAAAATAGAGGTAGTTCTGTTTTCATTAAACTTCTTTAATTTGACTTCGACGAGTCTTATTACTATTCTTATTGACTAGAGAAAATACTTACTATTATTATACTCATCTATAGCTACCGAACTACATCTGCTACTTATTCATTCACTTAAAAATAAATAGGCGATCGTTTTATAATTATCTAGAAACATCGTAATAACTTTAGTGCTGTTGTGAACCGTGAAACCTAAAATACAGTTTTGATAAATTGATTTATATTGCAATTCTATTTAAGAAAAATAATATTCTAAACCAGTTACAAAATATTAAAGTCCTTTGTTATTTAATTCAAGCAAGTTGAGTATGTGTATTCTTTAATCTTATATTATACCATAAAACTTGAGAGTTTGTTTGTTTGTTTGAATGCGCTAAACTTAGAAACTTACTGGTCCGATTAGAAAATTCTTTTCTTGTGGTAGTTATACTATACTTTCCTTAATTAAAAATCAATTATTTCAACTGTTCAATACGATACAATACTAAAAAATAATCATACTTTCGTTAATTGATGTAATGACCAACTTAGTTTTAGAGGTAGTATATGCCCAGCATTTTTTTAAGGAAATTAGTACGTTGATTGACGCTAAAAAACGTGACGTCACAAATCACAATCTCATACAAAATTCATAGAAAACTGTCGTTTTTGAAAGTACGATAAAAGTATTGAATTTGACTAGTTACGATCAATAGACGCCGACCAGAACAGTTGAAACCGCGATAAACCCTCGAACATTTTCAACATAAAGATCTTCTCAAGCACCAAGGAAGAAACTTGCTCCACCTTCCAATAATAAAAGTTGGTGTTTACAAAGTAAGGCAATAATTCAATGTCGTGTCCGCAATGACGATTAATGTACCCAAGTGTGTCCATTGATATATGGGATCCTGTTCGCTTAGACACTGTGAATAGAGCTCAAAATGGATTGGCTAGAGATATTGACACTAGAAAGGAGACTAGCTTCATTCTTCATTTATAATGTCGGTCAACGGCTTTGTGTTATCTGTCTCATATAGTGTGGAGAAAAATAATATCTTAATATGATTTAGCTTTTCGTCAAGTTTTTGTTCGTCTGCAGTATTTGGGTCAGCACTGTCTTAGGTACATGTTGTGGAGTATTTTTGATGTCAATGTCTGACTTCCTTCAGTTCATCACTTCACTATCACTACATAGTATAAAACAAAGTTGCTATGTATGCTTAGATCTTTAAAACTACGCAACGAATTTTGATATAGTGTTTTTTAATTGATAGAGTGATTCTTTAGAAAGGTTTATATGTATAACACATGCATAATATAGTAGAAAAACATTGATAAATTTAGAGGTTTCTAATTGCACCCGTGCGAAACTGGGGCGGATTGCTAGTGGACTAATATACTACTTCAGCTGTAGTCTACATCGATATAAGTGTCTGAAAAGCAAGTACCTATATCTTACTTAGTTTACACAGTAAAATATACAGTTTCTTATTTCTAGCATTATAATTATATCTGAAGAGTTGTTTCATTTTAGTTATGTTTTGTAGAAATAATCTATCATCAATCTAATAGTTTATCTTCTCTCGTAGTTTTCTGCCTCGCACAGCAAAATTGTAAAATGATCTGTTGTCGGCGGTATTTTTGAAATGATACGACCTTCAATCTTTAGCTTTATCTGAGCGTATTCCTTTTTATAAGGCCGGCAACGCACCTGTCGCTCATCTGGTATTGTGGATGTCCATGGGCGGCGCTGATCGCTTACCATCAGGTGATCTGTCTACTCGTTTGCTTGCTATTTCATAAGAAAAGAGGAATAAATACCTACTCAAAATCTTAATACATCCAGTAATGTTTATCGAACAGATCATTATTGAACAATCTTTAGAACATTTACATTAAATTGGGTATTATTGACCTCAAGACGTTTTTTGGTTGGACAAACTCTGCAGACCTAGCTTGCGGCTACGTAATGCAATTATCTAATCTGAAGCGTCTACCAAGACGTGGTTTCATGTTTCCTGGCTAACGTCATCAACCGACGCAAGCAATATGATACCAACCTACGTTGTAATATATACGGCTATTAATATTATAAACGGGGAAGTTTGTAAAGATGTTTTTTTTTTATGGGCAAAGCCGGTAAACGAGCACGCGGATCACCTGATAGTAGGCAATCGGCACCGCCCATGGTCAAGTGCGTTACCGGCCTTTTGGGAATTGAAATTTCAGGATTGTGGAGGATTCTGGAATTGGGGAGATAATTAAGCCTCCTCACACGACGAAATACAATGCAAGGATTTAACGGCGGTTTTCTGTGAGGCCATAGTATCACTCCGGTCGAACCGGCCCATTCGTACCGACGCGACGCATGGTTCTCCCACACTTAAAATTTGGGAGAGTCATATATGTTAGTTAATCTTTAACGAAAACAGTACTGGACGAATTTGGATGTGATAGATTGTAAAAAGTATGGAATAAGAAATGGGGTAATTTTTATCTCAGGAATTCGAGGGAAACCGTTGGCTAGAAGAAGCTAGCGGTTTAATATTACTTAGTTATAAACACCCCTCAAAGATATTTGCAATACCAAATAAGATACCAGTTTTAAAAAAGAAAGAAGACCTTATCGTGAAAGGCGGAGGGTCCTTTTTTATGACAAAACGTTCTACAGAGAACAAGAAGAGAATGAGGAATCAGGCTTCGAACTAAAAAGTTACAAGTTCCATGATTCATTAGAGTGTGCAATGAATAAGTTTTGAGTACTAATTTGGGTAGGCACCTACTTATACAAGCTATTCAACTCCACATGACTACCTCTATATGCACAACATAGTAACCGTAGTAATAACTAGAGTATTTTGTAATATAACTGACAAAGTATCTAATATAAATAATACAATGTTTGATCATTCCAAAGAGGTTGGTACCGCACAAAAGGATTTTTTCATACAAATTCTTCGTCTGATTTTCTTTTTGTCAAATAATTGGCTTTGTATCATATTGCCACAAATGAGCTCTTTGAAATGGTACACTCAAGATTGTAATAAAATTACGTATAATAATTTTCTTTATCCGTTCAATATCGAGTCGACAAAAGAATATGTTTATTACGTAAAGATATATTACATTGTTTATATCTACATAAATATTTACAACTTAAAATTAACTACAACTAAACTATAAAATAAAATAAAAGTAAAAAAAGGAAACAACAAAAATTATACCCTCAATTTAGGCGTCAAAGTATTCGTCCGCATCACTATCACAGGGGAACTACTTATGTTACTTATGTGTGCTCGTGTAGTACAAAAATTGGGCAAAAGGAGGTTGACTGTATTAAGTGCTTATGCTCCATCCACACACCTTGATATATGCCACCATTACCATTTAGCAAGCGTATGGAAACATCGCAAACTGTTTGCCGAACAGCCAGCAATCTGTGTTTGTATTCGCCACTGTTCGACACCGATGCCGAAATGTAGTGAACACAGGAACAGGCACACACATGCAAACTCCAATATACATGTTCGTGTTTGCTATGTTATCTATGTATATTGCCAAGCGTGTGGTCCCAGCATTTTTAGATCTTTTTACGTACTAGTATTTTGTGATAGATATTTTGTCTTATTAGTTTTGTATCTAGAAACCAAAATTGCTCCTAAAATCGCTCTGTTCAACAGTTGTCTTATACTTGACAGTCCGAGGAAATAGCAAAGTATCCGAATAGTTATGGTTCAATTATCGCCATAATTATATCAGATACAAGATTTCCAGTACCGAGTATATCCTTCCTGAAATAATATAATGGGCTACCGGGTCTTAGCTGTCGGATCTGTGCTACTGACAAGACGAAAGGTTTTGTTTTAATTACTAGAGGTATATTATAAATAGAATTAATAAAATAATAATAATAAAAATAAATCATAAGGCATCAAAGAAAACATTTTCCTCATCGCTACCGTGAGGTAGGGTGCCCAAAAGACTGGCAGCATTGCCACGTTGAATGGCAATGCTTAACCTTTGCCCAAGGTAGTAGCCAGCCCTTCGATCACCTGAAGTGTCAACCATCCTCCTTACAATATCTTTGTAAAGAAGATGTGCACTTGGGCCCCACGGCCCTAAAGTTTCAACCCCAAACGGTTCGAAAGCATAATTGCCAATCAGGCTGTTATACTTTCGCCGTTTGAGGTTCTCGGCAGCAGCAGCGGCAGCACCGGCTCGACACGCTGAGCTTGGAAGATGGGATGGCGCCAGAGTATCAACGCAAGTGGCGTCCCATACTAAAGCCCTACCCATCTTCCAAGGGAATAATGACATACCGTCGGGTCTCTTGCCATTATTATTTTATTAAGGTGTAAATATTTTAGTTTTAAATTTTTTTTTTATATATTTTAAGTGGTATATATTAATTTTTATCTTGTATTGTATATATTTAATTGTGTAATAGTTAATATTAAATTGAAAAATAAATGTATAAATATTAATAGAATTAATTAAAATACTTTACACTTAAATCACAGAAACAGAAATTCATTATTACAATTTGATTGTACCTCTAGAAATAAGATTAGTTTTTCTACTACAATAATTTTAACAGTATTTGCAAAGTTCAGAAGTAATTTAGTAAAATTATTTCTCTTAATCTAGACTATTGTTCAGTCTCCAAGTAACTATAATGTCTCAAGTATTTTGATCCAAGATGATACACGTGTTTGGAACTTTATGTGATCAGTGGTTCCACAAGAACTATTTTATTGTATTGTAACACTAGCTGTTACTCGCGACTTCGTTCGCGTGAAATTATTCATATTTCTTGTTAATTTATACTTTTTTGACGCGATAACGTGTTGATTGGCGAGGCGTATTTGTGAGCTAGTATGACGCAGAACGTTTATTGTTTACTCAAGATAGCGACTGTGTCATTAAAATGAATTAATAAAACGAAATAATCTCCGTAATCCGAATTTTGCGGATATCAGTTGTCGACTCGAAATCGATATTTTTTATGTTTTGTTATTCAGGTAATGTTTCGATCGTAGACTCGACGAAATTATTAATATGTATAGAATAGCTTTCATTGTTCATAATTACATTTAACTATATTCTGTATAAGTAATTGTTAATCTTCAGACAGACCTTCTTTTAGGCATTCATTATTGATTAACTTTATGCTCATCGTACTCCTAACAAGCACGGCTCCGGCACGGCTCCAAACCAGTCATGTAATTGTCATTTCAATATGAACTTTAAATCGTATGTCGTATGACATAATTTTTACATTTTTTGTTATATTTTTCCAATCCATTTGGATACAGGTTTAGATTTAGGTTTAGATAAACTATTCATCCAATGAAGCTGCTATACCTATTGGGAAACCTACTTCCATTAACGTCATAGACTCTTTTTTGAACATGTAAATGTATTTTTATCTTCAGAGTATCAATCTCAAAATAAATAATTAAATTTTTATTCAAAAGTATAAAGAAAAATTACATTATTATGTTTTAATTATACATTAGTGCTATGACATGTCATTTGCATGAACTAGGTACGAAACCTGTACCTCCGGCAAATAAGCATGAAAAACTTAAGGTCTAAATTTAAAATTCAATTATCATCCGTACATAAAATTATTGAAGTACTCAAATTGAATATAATATATATCAAGAGAAATCAGTGAATATATTAAATCTCTTTGAACATCAAGTAGAAGGAAATCAGGAATTTCCGTACCGAACCTGTGTAGGCACATAATCAAACTTCTATAGGTACTCTTGTTTGATAGTCAATTCCCTCCCTCGACATGGTTCGGCCACACTATCTACACCCGTGGATCATAGACATTCTGCAATCCTCGCCATAAATGTCATCTTTATCCAAGATTTCTTCTTGAAGCCATTTATCAATATTTTCCTCATTTTGATTTGATACTCATTTTTAATTCAAAAACAGAAATAATTATAACAGAAACAAACAATGTCACGTCACACAACCACCTACGTGCGGTCACGGAGACCACTGGCGAATTTATTTTATTTACCCTGGCCAAACGCGTGCACATAATTATATACGTGTTGAATGCTAACGCAACACTGAGTGCTTAAGTGGTGTATAGAAAAGTTAGATGAACGCGCTTTGATGCACGCTATTCGCACGCGGAAATATTTGAATTTGAATAATTAGAATAGTATTAGAACTTTCTGTCATTTAAGGAAGTAAACCGTTATTTCCATTAAATTATTTTTAATTGCTGTGGCTACTCGGTTGGCGCGGCGGCTGGGCAACCGGCTGCCTCGCAACGTAGTGCGCTCGATCCCCGCACGGAACAACTCTTTGTGTAATCCACAAATTGTTGTTTCAGGTCTGGGTGCAATGTGTATGTGAACTTTTGTGTTAGTAAATGCACCCACGACATAGGAGAAAAATCTAGTGTCATGATCAGTATCACGATACTGTATTACGCATACTCAGTAAAAATTATTTTAAAATTGGAAGACGATTTATACCAACGTAACATATCATCACGCCTTTTATCCCAGAAGGGGTAGGCAGAGGTGCACATTATGCCACTGTACAATGTAACACCCACTTTTCACTATTTATGTTATGAGTCCCATGTAATAGGAGGTGAGCCTATTGCCATATACCGGGCACATTTCCAGACTCCGTGCTACTACTGAGAATTTTTAATAACCCCAGCAATACTTTGCCTGACCCGGCAATCGAACCCGAGAGCCGGCAGTCGCACTTGCAACCACTCGGCCAACGAGGCAGGCAGATTTTTACCAAATAGCGTGTAATCTAAGTTCTAAAGCAAAGACATCCACTGTGAGAAATATAAGTACACTATGTGACTTGAGGCTTACGTATGAAAATTTTCTCAAATTGATGCGTAGATTTCTTGGAACCATTAGTCCTCTCTGGCGGGCCTTAGTTAACTAAATATTATAGTTTGTGTCACAAAACGACCTCAGAATTTCGAATTTGCGTCTCGTTATCTGGAACACATGGCTTGTTTACAGGATGTATCAAAAACGTAATAAATAAAACCTTTTTCTCCTTTTTCAAAATACAAATAAAGAGTAACTATACATAATTTATAAGTACCCAGTGTGACTCAAGTATAATTATACCACGTTTCATCGTAATCGAAGTTTTTGCGTGATGCGTGAAGATACAAACAGACACACAGACGGACAAAAATGTTTTAATCACGTTTTTGGGATGGGTGTCTTTTTTATAGGGACAAGCCCGCCACAACCTCCCAAAACCGCTGCAACTCCTGTAAGCCAGGATCTAAAGTAGATACAACCTTGAAAACACCGGAACATTGAAGTCCGGCGCGTCCCAGGGACATGAGTAACTGTCTTGGTTCCCGCAACGAAGTGAATCAGAAGATATTATAAGAGGAGAAGAAGAAAAAACTATAGTTTCCACTTCCCTCGGTGAATTACTGCAGGAGACAGAATGAATTAAGCCTAAAGGCACAAAGAAGAGACTGTACAACTGAGTGAAGCCCAGTCGCCAAGTACCACGGAAATTTGACTAAAAAACTAAGTGGGTCCTATGTGTGAGCTGTTATACTTGCTTCCAATAATAGGTATGGCAAAAGCGCCTAAACGCACGGAAATTTGTTCTAGATTCCACAAGGTCCGTATAATAAGCTACACCTGACGAAACAATTAAATTATTCAACATATTGTTACGTTCATATTGCCAGAGATCACACTCCCAGAGTATGTGATGGGCCGACTGCTCGTATCGCAACTCCTCTGTCGAACATTGGCACCATGGTGAATCAATAAGTTTAAATGAGAACAATTTGCTTTTAAAATTGCCGTGGCCAGTAAGAAATTGGTCAACACAGTGATCCACCTCCAACCATGTCCTCTCCAGCCGCTCATGCACGGATGGGAAGAACTGATACAGGTGGTGGCCCTTAATAGAAGATGCCCATCTACCCTGCCATTCAGTTATAAGCTCATCCCAAACGTCCGTTATTGGCTTAAACAATCTTGCAATTTTATTTCTATCACGTTCTGCTAGAAAGCTTGCTGACAAATTAGGTCTCGCACTGTAGTACATAGCAGCACGTCGCTGTACCTCAAGATCTACCGGAAGTACGCCCGCGAGCACAGGTAGGGCTTCAGTGCTAACCGTCCTATAAGCCTTACACAGGAAAATCAAGGCTAGACGCTGGCTTTGAAGAAGTTTTCGCCGTACCGCGCCTATTGTGGCCCTATCAGCCCAGACAGGTGCCCCGTAGCACACGCATCCCAGGTAGGTTGCTCCGTATATGATCCTGAGCGTAAGAAAAGAGAGACCCCAGGTGGCTTTTGAAATTCGCGTCAGCGCATAGAAGTTATTTTTGGCTTTCTCACTATTAGCCTTAACTCGTCGAGTACAGTCATTATAGACACAATTATAGAACAATAGGTTGCGGTCACCGGTGACCGCTTGGTGTTTGACAGTTTAATATGCTCAATGAAAGAAAAGTTTTGGAAAAGAACTTTTCTTAACATAACATAACATAACATAACATAACATAACATCACGCCTTTTATCTCCGAAGGGGTAGGCAGAGGTGCACACAGAAGTAACACTCACTTTTAACTATTTATGGTCCGAGTCCCATGTAATAGGGGGTGAGCCTATTGCCATATACCGGCACCATTCCAGACTCCGTGCTACTAAGGAGATTTTTTTTAAAAACCCAGTAATACTTTGCCCAACCCAGGAATCGAACCCGAGACCCCTTGCCCGGCAGTCGCACTTGCAACCGCTCGGCCAATGAAGCAGTCCAGTCCAGTTTTATTATATGTATAGATAAAGATTATGTTTACTAATAGACTGACCGCAGCAACTAACTAGATGAAACAGTATAAATACAAAGGATACAACACTCGAATATTTAATTACCATAACTTTATACTTCCTGACTTTGATTTTCAGTCTCCCGGCTCTTTTCATTTCAATAGATATAAACCCTTTGCTTCAGAAAATCAAAGCTTTTCAATGAGTTATTACGTTCGACGTCGATTGATGTTTGTTTTATGAATTAGTATTATGTGACTGGTTTCCGAGAAAAATATTGTTCTAATATAACGTTGAAATTATGTAATAACTGTTGCTAGCACGTTGCGATCTAAATAAACGAATATACCTAATATCTTTTTTTAATGAAAAAGTAGATGAATATATATAAAATAAATTTTTCATCAGGTACCTACGATAATAATAGTTTAAATAAGACTCACATAGGTATTTTATTAATTGGTAATGTATGTATAAAGTTATTCAGTTTTTTTTTTGAATAGGAGGCAAACGAGCAGACGGATCACCTGATGGTAAGCGATCAGCGCCGCCCATGGACACCCAACACCTGAGGAGTGACAGGTGCGTTGCCGGCCTTTTAAAAAGAATAAAGTTAAAATTAAAGTTACCTTTTAAATGACGCATTTTGTTTTAAGAGGAATAATTTTTCTTTAAGCTATAGAGTGTTCAAAAAAATGTGAACGATAGAATATTCGTTAAAACCGAATAGAATATTCGTATAAAATAACGGATACGTTATTTTATTATATTCATAATAATAAAATAACGGATACGTTATTTTATTATATTCGATTTCAATTTTGTACAGTCTATCAGACTGTGTAGTCTATCCGTTATCATAATAATAACTATTGGACACAACGACGTCATTTATGTTGAATGGAACAACGAGGCTTAAAATTACCATGGTTATTCCTAGTTGATGACAATATTATTATAGTGCTACCCAATTAATAGGATATATGGATATTCCAATATGAGACGTTTAGGGTCCGAAATAACTCAATCGGTCATCGAAGATGTTCTCCGAAGCATAAAAGGGTCGACAAATGAAGGTCATTTAATATTGAAGGGAATCCGATGCAGTACCATTGAACCGGTTCACATTATATACAAAACCCGAGTAGTAACTGTCGTACTTATGATTACCTACATGTTATGATTGTAATAATAATGGTAAGTACGTTTTACGACTTAGTTTTCCGATGCTTCGGCTCGAAGTAAGAGTAGGAACAGAGTGGTATTTAGTCTGTTATTCTGACACTCCTTCTCGCCTCACCAAATGTGGGAAGAAGACATTGAATAATTTTCCCCCATCAAAATTAAAAAAAAAGAATTGTTATCAATGAAAATTTGATCTATCATCTTCTATTGTTTTGACGCAATAAAATTGCAACCTCCAACTCAGTTACACAAATAAGAAGAGTACGGTAAAAGAAAATATTTTCACAGAATTTGGGTTCGAACTTGATGTGTTATTTAGTAGTGTGCACTACGATTACTTCTTTGGCAAAGTTTACCTTTTATTGCATTAACAATAGTAACATAACCGGCAAGAGTGAGTGTAATTACATTCAGTACAATTGAGTCTTAGTACCCATATTTTATTAGATAGGTACACCTACATATATGTATTGTAATAAAAAAGGTTACATTGTGTGAAGCTAAAATGATCATAGAGCTACAGTTAACATTTTTTTATAGCATAAGTCGGTAAACGAGCATACGGATCACCTGGTAAGCAATCGGCGCCGCCCATGCGACACCCGAATCACTAAGGCGTTACAAGTGCGTTACCGGTCCTTCGAGAATTGGGAATTTGAGAATTGTGGAGGATACGGGGATTCGGGAGACTAGGAAGGGGGGTAATTGGGGTCTTAATTGGGCCAACAGTATAACATCACTCACACAACGCAAGCGTTGTTTCACGTCGGGTTTCTGTGAGGCCGTGGTATCACACCGGTCGAGCCAACCCATTCGTGCAGAAGCATGGCTCTCCCACACATTGAGCCGTGGATGGCTTAATGGGTTGCCGGGACTCCGGCTCGAAGTGCGGGAGTAGGAACTGGGTGGTTTTTAGTCAGTAAGAGTCTGACAATCTTTCTGACCTAAACCGGGCGGAAGAAGTCATCGGATGAATCCCCCCCCCTAAAAAGAAATCTAAAGTTCACATTCAATTTTTTACAAAATATGTCACAATGACTTAAACCACCTGTATGTAAAACCGACGTAAAGCCAAACTATTAGCTATGTTCATAATAATATAACCCACGTTTTAAGTAAATATATGCATAAATTATGTTCAATTTTGAAGTAACAACTTCATATAGTATGCACAGGTCTACACGTTGGTACTCCAATATGGAGGTCCGTATAACATAGGGGCTGGTCATGTATTGAGAAATACAGCGTAAAATGTACTGAAGCTTATTGCGAAGTGGATTTTAATTAATATTTTAAGTAAAGATGGGGTTTCTTAAGCTTAGTTGTAATAATATGTGTTAAGAAGTAGGTCGGTAAAATGACAGTCTTATCTATAATATGAAAATGGAGTGCTAAAAATGTAAGTAAGCTAAGCGTAAAACTCGAAAACAGCTGAAACAATTTTGTTTATTCTTTTGTTGGATTTGTTATTGTTAGGAAAAAGTTGTCTTAGTTACTTTTATCAAATATGTGAAACGAAATAACGTGATTTTTAAGTAAAGTTGACAGGACGAACAGCGATTTAGGTTACTTTGTAACTCTTTCTTACTGCCCACTTCTGTAAAATAGAGGGTAGATTTTTGTATGGAGAATTTTGCAATTTTCAAGGTATAAAGCTAAAAATTGTTATGCGAACCATTTGTTACTAACAATAACCTCTTTCTTTTTGAGAAGTTGGTTGGACCAAGGCAAAACAAAGGATGAGGGGGTTCACTAGTTAACAAAATTTTCTCATTTTTTTATTTTATTAAAAAGAACGTTGCCCAACTCTAAGATTTTCTCCTGTGTCGTAGGTGCGTTTACAAACATTCAATATCACATACACGTGACACCCAGACCCGAAACAACAATTCGTGGATAACACAAAGAGTTGCTCCGAGCGGGAATCGAACCCACTACACGTTACACGGCAGCCGTTTGCCCAGCCACCACGCCAACCGCGCAGTCGGTTAGGACTAGGGTTAACTACATGGATACAACTACTTAGGCTCATACGCTTCCGAGTCTTATCAAAATCTGTCCAGAGTTCAAACAATGACTTATTAACATTCGTAATGAGTTAGATACTCATTCAAAATTAGGTATTTCAATTCAAGAAGTAACTTTATCAATTTGATTAAATTAGCAAGGAAATTACTCGTTGATTTATTATTTCTTAGAAAATGTTTCTTATTGCTTCGGAAGTAGGAGCCTTAGAGGCTTTGTGTTTAAACTCCACTTCGAATATAAGGAAATGAATTAACTTTTAATTTGAACATTCAGTAAGGAATTTAGTTTAATTTAGGAGTTTCGAATCTGTATTCTCATGCATGAGAAGCAGACGTCTTAAACTTTCAACCTCCACGACACAACTATCACCAGACTGTTTTTTTCGGGAGTATGTAGAAGTGTCTTTTTATAACCTTCATCTACAAGCTACATATATCTCAAAGTAATCAAAAACAGATTGTTCAAATATTGTTCACAAACTTTCAAGCTCCTGGCATTAGATACTGATAGAACGGTATCACTTTTACGAGACTAGAGGATCGAATCTAAAATCCGTCATCTGCAGTAATAGCTAGCATTATACCAAAGTTGCAAGAAACTTTTTCATTCATTTCATTATTCTTTTAACAAAACAAAAACCAGTAAGACAAAAATGATAAAAAGTCTCCTTTGAACTGATCTCAAATAGAACCTTAGTAATCTTGAACACAAGATACCTTTCACACAATTCGAAGAATAGAGGTCAAGAGGACTTGAAGGTTACCTGGAAGGATAGAGAGCAACACAATGAACCGAAAGAGTTTTGATACAATGTCTATGACTAGACGAATGATAAAAAAAGAAATAAAGTAGACATTATAGTTTCCCAGAAAAGGTTTCCTAGTACCATTCGCTAATTTTCGAATACTGTTCTTCCAGAGTTCCCAGTTCAAATTACCCTAATAAAATCAAAATAAAGCAAACATGTTTGTTGGAATCAAAACTCAAAGTCAACCAGCTACAAAATGTATGTAAAGTGAACGGACACAAAATTCCTTTTTGGCATCGATTACAACAAAATATTATATTGTTTGATCTAGAAAAGGAGTCATAATTTACAACATGTTTTTACACCTAATATATCGCAAAATGTCTAGACTTTTTGCGCAGATTTGTTTCACTTAGGTTATTTTTTCAAATCTTCTATATCTTTAAATAATCTATGCATACTTTCCTATGAGAAGACAACAAAGACTAGTATTATATTCATTAGTTTTAACAATATTAAAATATGGATTAAAAAGTAACTTTGAAATTAGACATGAAGGTGGTAATTTTTATAAAATAGGACTGTATTCAAAGAAAAATATGGACGTTTTACTCATCCTGAAACTTCCAAAAAAAAAGAAGTTTGAGTGTCGGAATGGAGAGTGAAGTGTCCTATATACGATTGAATTGCATTTTTCAACTGCATACAAATAGAGGTAGAAAAGTTACGAGGTTCCAATTTCACGGCCTGTACCCAAAAGGAGTGCAATAATACTGAAACGGAGCTTGCATCGTTTATATTTTACTGGAAAATATCAGATACTATATAAATATTTGTCCTACTTTCAATGAAAAGTGTTATATAAGTAGTTTGATATCTACCCATTTTATCAAACGATACACTTTTGAGAGATTAGAATTTGGAAAAATTATCAATGACTGGCTTCTGCCCACGTCTTCGTCCACATTTCTGTGGGATAAAAAGTACCCTATGTATTATTCGAGACCATAATCTATCCCTTTTTCAAATTGCATTCCGATCCCTTCAGCCGTTAAGACGTTATTGAGATAATAAATATACAAACAAACACCTAACCTCACAAACTTTCGCAATTATAATGTAACAGTAAGAAGATACAAATGAATTCAAAATTTACTAATAATAAAAAATAATATTGCAAATTAGAGATGTAGGCAGTACCTAAATACCTACACCCAAAATTCAAATCTGTCTCAAAAAAAATACCTTCATTGAGCTGACAGCGCCTAACTCACTACTAGTGACATCTAGCAAGCGCAAAAACTGTGACTGCTAGTAATAAAATAAAGTACTGTCAGGCGCTAGGTACTGGAACTGGAGAGTGATTTATTACTTAAGCTTGGAGTATCAAGATACATTACAAGGAATTATTGATAGGTTTTTGGAATGGAAGTCAAGTGTCCTTAGAGTGAAGTCGTGTGCTTATATTCAATGATACGATGTTAGTAGCTTATAAATACAATGTAGTAATAATTTCCACAAATAATTTCCTGCTTTGTTAATTTCTTGCCATTAACATAAATATTGTATCCTACTATTTATTGTATACCCAATGGGCAGGACATTCTTGAACTCAACTAAATTATAACAATTCTATTATGTACCTACCTACCTGTGATCAACAATGAATAGGTATAGAAATTGAATTTGAGTTTCGACTTTTATTTTTCGCCAAATCCTAAATATTCAGTTGGAATTTTTTATAAAGCTTATTAGAGGATAACTTCTTTTTGTTTGCATCAGGCCTATTCAGATGGGATATTAAAAAAATATCTGTTGTTATTATTATTCTTCCCAATAATTTGTGTATAGACATGATCCAACAATAAAAAAATTATATTCATAAATTATCTTTGTGTTTCTGTTTTCTAAATATTTCTTTCGCCCTGAACAAAACCCAAGATTTATTTATAGATGTCCTTCAAATTAAGGGCATCAGGTGTCCGGAAGACCATGGTCATATAATTAGGGACGAAGTAAGGGCTTTTTAATTAAGGAATCCATACCAACGCTGATACCCCCGACATTCAGAAACTGCTCAAAGATAATATAAAAATAGCATGTTATGTTGGCACTTCCTATTCCTACTATATTTCCTCCGGCGCGCAGGAGGTGCCTCCCCCTAAAGTCCCCACGGCGGCGCGGGGTAGGGGCGGCAAGGGAAGAGGTCGCCGGAAAGCGGGGACCGCTGCCTGCGCGGAGCCAGCCGGACGACTGGCTGCGGAGGGTAGGGCCCTTTCGAGCGCTGCCCGCTCAGAGTCCTCTGCAGCAGAGATGTCTGGCGTGGAGGTGTCAGAGGGCGAGAGCGAGAGCGGCTCCGGGGGCCTCCAACAGGCCATCACGGAGGAGCTCCAGAAACTGGCCTTGGGGAAATCCCAACCGGTTAGGCTCTCCCTCCTCAGGGCGGCGGTGGCCACCATAACAGAGGCGGCCTTGGAGCAGTGTGCGGTGCCCACTGCAAATAAGGTGCACTCTGAGCTGGCCGAAATGCGGCGGGAGTTGGCGCGCTTGGCGGCCTCCAATGCGGCTCTAGAGGCCGAGCTGCAGACGGCCAGGGCCGAGCTCGCCGCTGCTCGCGGCAGTCGCCCCCAGCCCCCGGCGGGGGCTGACGTAGTCGGCCTGCTGCGGGCGGAGATGGCCGCTTTCCAGCGACGTTTCGACGTGCTGGAGGGCAGGCTCTTGCGGCCCCCGCTCGCGGCGAGTCAGGTCGCCCCCGCGGTCCCGCGGTCGTACGCGGCCGCTGCGACCAAGCCTTCGACCTCGGGTCAGGCTAGCCGCAGCTCCCAACCCCAGCGGCGCCTGCGCTCGCAGGGCGCAAAAAGAGGAGAGGCACTCCAGCCCGGCAGGCTGGAGTTGCGGCAGCGGTGGTGGAACCCGCCCCGCGAGCGGAGGACGGCGGCGGGTGGCAAATCGCCGGCGAGGCGAGGAGAGTCGCCAGGGAGGGCCGGAAGCGCCGCAAGAAGGCGCAGCGGCAGCGACGGCAGCAGCAGCGCAGGGAGAAACGCGCTGCTGCCTTGCTCCTCGCCCCTAAGACCGCGGCTGTAGTGATTACGCTGCAGCCCGAGGCGGTCAATAGGGGCGTCACTTACGGCGACGTCCTCGCCAAATTGAAGGGGGCGGTGACTCCTGCGGAGTTCGGGGCGCCAGACGGGTTCGCGGTCAAGGTGACCGCTACCGGAGCCCGTCTTTTGGAGGTCCCCGGCGCGACCAGCGGCCCATCGGCCGACGCCCTGGCCGAGAGGCTTAGGGCGTGCCTCGGTGCGGACGAAGCTCGCGTGTCCAGGCCCACCAAATGCCTGGATGTCAGGATCTTGGGCCTGGATGACTCCGTAACGGAGAAGGAGGTGGTGGCCGCTGTAGCCAGGACGGGAGAGTGCCCTGCTGACCAAGTCAGGGCGGGCGCCATCCGTCCGGACAACTCGGGGCTGCGCACGGTGGTCGTGAGCTGCCCCGTCACAGCGGCCAAGAAGCTGAAGGAGGGCAAAAGGCTCTTGGTGGGATGGGTCTCGGCGCAGGTCAAGCTGCTCGAGACCCGGCCTCTGAGGTGCTACCGCTGTCACGTGGGGGAGCACGTGAGTGTCAAATGCACCTCGGAGATGGACCGCAGCGACTGTTGCTTCCGCTGCGGTCGGCCCGGTCACAAGGCCGGCTCGTGCAACGCCCCGCTGCACTGCAACGCATGTGCGGCGGCTGGCAAGCCGGCCAATCACCGGGTCGGGAGCAAGGGCTGCTCCCCTCCTGCCAAATCCAAGGGCAAAAGTAGGTCCTCCGCCGCCCCCGTCGTTTCCGCCGCCGCCGCCACTGCCGCCGCAGTCGCCGCTGCCGCCACTGAGGAGGTCGGAATGGACTGTCAATAATGGCTCCATTCCGCCTCCTCCAGGCGAACATCAACCACTGCGCCGCTGCTCAGGATCTCCTGCTCCAGAGCATGGCGCAGTGGTCGATCAACGTCGCCGTGGCCTCCGAGCCGTACTTTGTCCCGCCCAGGGATCACTGGGTGGCGGACTTGGACGGCTCGGTGACCATCATCTCGTCGGCCGCCGCCGGTACCCCGGCTCTTGAGGCTGCTCAAAGAGGCCGGGGTTGTGTCCCAGCACGGTTCGGAGAGCTCGCTGTGGTGGGCGTGTACTGCTCTCCGAACCGAACTCTCGCCGAGTTCCACAACTCCTTGAGGGAGTTGGTCACCGTCGTCGTCGGGTTCCGTTCCCTCCCCGTGCTCGTCCTCGGGGACTTCAATGCCAAAAACTTGGCTTGGGGTTCCCGGTTCACCGACGTCCGTGGTAGGATGGTGGAAGACTGGGCCCTTGAGACGGGCCTAGTCGTCCTGAACCGGGGTTCTGTCCCCACGTGCGTGCGGATGCAGGGCGAGTCGGTCCCTGCGCGGTGACAGAGCCCTGCTCTGTCACCGCGTATTGTTGACTGGCGCGTCATGGAGGAGGTAGAGACGTACTCCGACCACCGGTATATCCGGTTCAACGTCTCTGCCGAGTCCGCAGATCCGCCGGTCAGACAGGCCCCATGTGGACCGCGTTGGGCGCTGAAACAACTGGACCGGGAGCTGCTCCTGGAAGCCGCCATCGTGCAGGCCTGGGTGATATCACCGGTCAGGCCTGCCGACATCGACGATGAGGCTAAGTGGCTCCAGGACGCCATGTCCAGGATTTGTGACGTGGAGATGCCCCGGATCCGGTCGAGTCAACAAAAGCGCCAGGTGTACTGGTGGTCGCAGGAGCTGGCGGCGTTACGAAAGGCGTGCACTGCTGCGCGACGCCAGTACACTAGGCACCGCAGGCACCGCATCCGTCCTCCGAATGCGGACGCGAGAGAGGCGGAGTTGTACGAGGGATACAGGGCGGCCAAGGCCCTCCTCAAGGTGGAGATATTGCGGGCCAAGGAGGAGGCCCGCCGAGAGATGCTGGGGACTCTGGACAGAGATCCGTGGGGACGCCCGTACCGGATGGTACGTGACAAGCTCCGCGCTTGGGCTCCCCCGCTCACCCAGAGTCTCCGGCCAGAGGTCTTAGAGGAGGTGATTGGCGCCCTGTTCCCCCGACTGTGGAGGGGCTTCACCCCTCCGTATATGACTCCGCCCCCTGCGGTGCCCGACGCGGGCTATAGCGACGACGACGACGACATCGTCCCAGAGGTGACCGAGGCAGAACTGAGAGCGGCGGTGCGCCGGATGGGCGCCAAGAACACCACCCCAGGACCCGACGGCTTGCATGGCAAAGCATGGGTCCTGGCCTCAGAGGCTCTCGGGCCTCGATTAATCGGTCTCTACAGTGCATGCTTGGAGAGAGGCCAGTTCCCACTTCTCTGGAAAGCGGGCAAACTGGTCCTCGTGCGGAAGACGGGGCGCCCTGCGGACTCTCCGTCCGCATACCGGCCCATAGGCTGCTCGACGAGGTGGGGAAAGTCTTCGAAAGAATCATTTCGAACCGCCTCGTCGCGCACCTGACGGACATTGGGCCGGCCCTGTCGGACGGCCAGTTCGGCTTCCGCAGAGGGCGCTCCACGGTGGACGCCATCATGCGCGTTAGGGACCGGACGACGGGGACTGCAGTGTCCAGGGGTAAGGTCGTAGTGGCGGTGTCTTTGGACATCGCCAACGCCTTCAACTCCCTGCCCTGGAGCTGCATCTTGGAGGCACTCCGATATCATCGGGTGCCTACCTACCTCCGTCGTGTAATCGAGGCATACCTGACGGACAGGTCCGTCATATACCCCGGTCACCGGGGCGAGTGGAACCGGCGAGAGATGTCACGCGGTGTTCCATAGGGTTCGGTTCTGGGGCCGCTCCTGTGGAACATCGGTTATGACTGGGTGCTGCGCACCGACCTCCCGAACGGCGTTAGCACAATATGCTACGCCGACGACACGCTGGTGCTGGCGCACGGGAGGTCACACCAGGCGGCGGCCGACTTAATGGCGACAGCGGTTGCGACAGTCGTTGAGAGAATCCGGCAGTTGGGACTCGAGGTGCCGCTCCACAAGTCCGAGGCCATGTGTTTTCATGGCCGCGGGAACGCGCCACCTCCGGGTGGGTCCCAAATAACGGCGGGAGGAGTTATCATCGGCGTCGAGACGACGATGAAGTACCTAGGACTCGTCCTCGACAGTCGGTGGAACTTCATAGAGCACTTCCGACGTTTGGCTCCAAAGTTGGAGAGGACGGGGGCTGCGTTTAAACGCATCCTCCCCAACCTGGGGGCCAAACGCCTCCTGCCGGAGGTTATACGCCGGGGTCGTGCGGTCCATGGCCCTCTACGGCGCCCCTGTTTGGGCGCCTAACCTGTTGCGGCGTCCCGCTCGGACGCTGCTCATGGCGCAGAGGGTCATGGCGATCCGAATGATCCGCGGATACCGCACGATCTCTGGGGAGTCGGCGAACCTCCTTGCCGGATTACCGCCGTGGGATCTGGAGGCGAAGGTGCTCGCGCGCGTGTACAGCATGCGCGCGGAGGCACGTCGCCGGGGCGAAACCCCGCTGCCGCGCCAGATAGGTGCGTGGCGGGATGAGCTCCGGCGCGATCTCATGGCGGAATGGCAGCAACGACTGTCGCAACCGAGGGCTGGGCTCGCTGCCATCGCAGCGGTAAGTCCCCTCTTTGAGGAGTGGCTTGAGAGACGCTACGGCGTCCTCACCTACCGCCTGACGCAGGTCCTCACTGGACATGGGAGTTTCGGGAGGTACCTGTGTCTGATGGGGCGGGAGGAAACGTCCGGGTGTCATCACTGCGAGGACCGCCCTGAGGACACGGTGGAACACACCGTCGCGGAATGCCCTGCGTGGGTAGAGCACCGCCTTGTCCTCAGGGAAGTGATCGGCGATGGCGACCTCTCGCGTCCGGGCCTAGTGCAGGCCATGATGCGGAGCGAGGGGGATTGGGATGCCGTCTCCTCCTTTTGCGAAGCAATCATGCTAGCTAAGGAGGCGGCGGGACGCGTGAGGCAGCGAAGCGCTGCCTCCTCGCAACCCAGCCATCGCGAAGGACACATCGGGCGTCGGGGATCGCGGGACGAACTCCGGCCACCGTAAGCGCGGGCCTGCGGACGGCGAGCATGGGTGGCTCCCCGTCAGACCAGAAACAGACCCGAGCGTACGGCGCGTCGCGTTCCGCGCGCGCCTCAAAGAGCCATCAGACCACCACAGATGGGGCCCAATAGGGCCGATGCCGATTCGGAGTCGCGGAGAGCCTAACGGGTAACCGGGGCTCCGGCTCGACGTGCAGGAGAAGGAACGGGGTGGTTTTTAGTCAGTAAGAGTCTGACACTCCCTCCCGCCTCACCCAGGCGGGAGCAGTCATTCGATGATTTTCCACCCTTAAAAAAAAAAAATCTACTATATTATTCTATACTGTTGAATAAAGTACGTGTACGTGTTCTGGAGTGGAGACCGAGTCTAGGCAAACGTAGTGTAGGGCGCCCTCCAGCTAGGTGGAGTTACGATATACGTAAAGTGGCTGGTAGTGGTTGGATGCGTAGAGCTGAAGACCGAGCTCAGTGGCGTGCCATTGGAGAGGCTTATGTTCAGCAGTGGACGAAAACAAGCTGTTGATGATGACTAAAGTACCAATTAAATAAGGCAATTAGTGTTATAGCTATTTTGATTTAAAACACAATAGCTAATCTAAGTTTGCTATCGGTTTAAAAAAAACGTTAGCTTAGAAAGTTTAGTTAGTACTTAGTTTTATTACACAGATATATTTTCCAGTTTTAAAGTAATTAAAAACTATTTCTGAAATAGATACTCAGTTACTTTCGTATTTGATGTCCTAATTGTAAAGGATAACCAACATACAATTTTATTGGTAGATATATTTATATTTGATAGGTCGACGTTTGACCTCTATCTCACCTTGTTGTAAGCGATGATGCGGTCTTCGTCCCATTTTTTTTAAGGGGTGAAAATCATCGAATTACTTCTCCCGTCTGAGTGAGGAAGTTTCAGACTCTTACTGGCTTAAAATCGCCCTGTTCCTACTCCTGCTCTTCGAGCTGGAGCCCCGGCAACCCATTAGTCCTCCGAGGCTCCGTATCTGCATCAACCCTATTGGGTGGTATGCATGGTAGTCTGATGGCTCTTTGAGGCGCGCCCATAAGCAACCTATTCACTCACCTAGATCTCATAATATGATACTTTATACAAAAATAATGCCACAAGAGACAAACCAAGTAATGTAATACGTAATAATACTAAGTAAAAGAGCGGACTGCATCATTGGCCGAGTGGTCGCAAGTGCGGCTGCCGGGCAAGGGGTCTCGGGTTCGATTCCCGGGTCGGGCAAAGTATTACTGGGTTTTTAAAAAAATCTCAGTAGTAGCACGGAGTCTGGAAATGTGCCCGGTATATGGCAATAGGCTCACCCCCTATTACATGGGACTCATAACATAAATAGTGAAAAGTGGGTGTTACTTCTGTGTGCACCTCTGCCTACCCCTTCGGGGATAAAAGGCGTGATGTTATGTTATGTAAAAGAGCGGATTACACTCACATTTTGAGCTACTTATACCTCTAACATTACGTCATTAGTATCACGTAACATATTTTATTTCCCCAAGGATTCAGTAGGAATATCTACATATACCTACATTAAAAAGCCTTGTTATTATCAGTGTGAATATGAGGACTAGTTCAATGCCGAATTAATAAAAAAAATATAGGACAGTTTGGTAAACCATTGATTTTATAAGTCCTCTTAATCCATGTACATAAAGTCTAGATAAACTCAACTGCCAATCTATCATGTTATCTTCCTACGCAAGTATAAAGTAATCTACTCAAAAACATTTAGTTTTAGTCTAGTGCCACCTACACAGGCTCACTAAAAGGTCTAAAACTTGACGTCATCGTCTGTCAAGAATAAGTACTAGCAGTTTTTTTACCTAAATAGTTCTTATACCCACTTTTCATTGATTGTTTGGTTAGTGTAGGTAGTTTATTTAATGACACTAAACAGAACCGTATTGCAATGTCTTAAGCGTCTTTGTGTTACAGATGAGGATTTCCCAAACCTTTGTCTTTATATTTGCTAATTTTTTACTTAACTCTATTTTGTTAATTGATACAGAATACCGTATAGCTTTAACTTAAACTTACGTATTACTATTTTTTTTTATAAATTAGAAGCGGTAGTTGTTTTCAACTAATTATCGAGTGTACCAATTATTTTAACCAATGTTCTTTTAACCAATTTGTATTAACCAATTATCGAGTGAAAATTAAGATACGGCAAATCCTTCTCAAAGAAGAATATTAAGAGGATGTTCGAATAAAAATTTTATTTGACTTTTGAGAGAAATAAAGACGAATGACCGACAGACATATAGGCTCTAAACACAGACAGAATGCCCATTGAACCCTCATTTATTTTGAAGACCTTAATAAGACTTTGTAAATGAAAACGAAGTATTTGCTCAAAATGAAGACAAACTTTAATTACTTATCTATTCAAAGAAATTAAAATTGAAACTTTTCTATATACCTCTTACCGTGACAAAAAAGTCACAAAGAGACACTGGCAAGCATAATTGGGATGAAAACAGGGTAAAAAAAATCTAATTAGTCCGTAAGTTAGGTAATGAAAAAATTTTAGACACGCATTTTTTTATTTGTGGTATAATAAAACAATACTTAGATAAAACGAATCATAGTTTAGGAGTGGGGGGCTAAAACGTCATTTCTACGTATAAAATGTACATAGAAGTGACGTCACGCGACATTTCAAATCAATATAATATCGTAGAAAGTATTCGTTTCTGTAAAAAAATAAAAAATACGTCTATAATGATTTAAAATAATCTACCAGACGGACATTAAAATAAAAATTAGGCATCTATCCTATTGGAGTTGTATTATTCGATGTTATAAACTAATGAACGTTTTTGAAACTGGAGAACCTCTCAACTTAGTCATAGTATACTTGTCGCGGAGAACCTAACGGGTAACCGGGGCTCCGACTCGACGTGCAAGAGAAGGATCGGGGTGGTCTTTAGTCAGTAAGAGTCTGACACTCCCTCCCGCCTCACCCAGGCGGGAGCAGTCATTCGATGATTTTCCCCCCTTAAAAAAAAATGGTTCGGAACACATTCGGCTAAGTTAGGAATTCGGTACATTCTTACCAGAACTTTGATTGTTGTAAGACCACCAAACAAACTGACGATTCAATTTGTTTTGTCAAGTACAAAACAAAGTTTGTTCATACAATTCTGTACATGTTTTGTGTAATAATATTGTGTTTCCTTTGTTTTATACAATTAACCTTATATGCTGTTTAATAAATAGAATAAGTCGATTTCAATAGAATAAGTCGAGCACCTAGCTTCACCTAGTTTCACTGACGGACTGACTGACAGACTATTATTTATTTTGTATTTGTTGACGTTTCAAAAGTACGAAACTATGGTTTAATTGAAATAAATGCTTTGACTTTGACTTTACCATTAGTAGTCCATACACTACTAATGGTAAAGTCTGCAACACGTCTCATTCCAATTGCTCTTATTCCATTTCATTTTCGCATGGTAGCTCTTATTCCATTGAGTAAGTTCCCAAAATATTCAAGAAAACCAGATTATGACTTGTTCAAGGATAGTAATACGTGAGCTACACAAATGTATTGCAAATATTTAAAGGCCTGAGAAACTGCTTTCCATCAGACAGCTGGTAAATTTATTTATGAACTCAAAGAAATAATAAAAGTAAATGAATCGGTCAAATTTACGGAAAAGAAAACAAGATATCCATCATAAAATACTGAATTCCGAACTGAATAACAAAATGTAAACTATCCGGGTACATTGTTAAAATAACAACGGCTTGAGTTTATATTACACCGTTTGTTTATATTCAAAGAACTTTGATCGACTTTTTCGATCAAGCCATGTGATAGTCGTTAAATGGCTTTGTTTTTTTCTTTATACATGTAGTACATTGTTTTTGTTTCGAAATTTGATTGAAAGTGAAAAAGACGAGTTCAATAGTCTATTAATTTATTGTCATAAAAATTAACTTCAAGAACTATAATTTTAATTTTAATGTCCGTCTGGGAGATTATTTTAAAACATTAGATACGTATTTTTTTATTTTCTAACGGAAACAAATACTTCAGAGGATATATTGATTTCAAATATCACGCGACGTCACTTTTGTATACGTTTTATACTGAAAAGTACTTACGCACTTATTTAGACACCACTGAGAAACGGTGAAGTAAAACATGATGAGGAAAAATGGACTTATAAGTACTAATTATAAGTTTCAAATCGCATACCTGCAATGAGCAAGCGTGATGATTAATGCTCAAACCTTTTCCGTGTGAGAAGAGGCTTTGTTCAGCAATGGGCACTTAGAGGCTATGGATGTTATGAAGATCATACTAAGGTTTACATAACATACACCTACTCTATTGTACCAGAATGCAAAGCAAAATGATTTTTATATTTTATGGAACACTAGCGACCCGCCCTTCCTTCGCACAGATGCAATATGCATGTATTATACGTACATATAAACCATACTTAAGGATCACTCTATCTATTAAAAAAACGGCATCAAAATCCGTTGCGTAATTTTAAAGATCTAAGCATACAGAGGGACAGACAGACGGCAGATAGAGTTTTGATCTAAGCATACAGAGGGACAGACAGACGGCAGATAGAGTTTTTTTTACTATGTAGCGATTAAAAGAATTTAAAACATTACTCATAACCACCACCTGAATTTAAATACATTCTTAACTCTTCAGAGACGAAACTATATCATCATTGTCGCATATGCAATAATACTAACTGTTTCGTCTCTCAGAGAACTCCCCATTATTTCCCGCGAGAGTCTCTAGCGTAGCTTGTAAGGCTGCCCATACGAGGACGGACGCCATTTTATCGTCCATCCCGATGCTTAATTCCCTTAAGCCTAAGTTAAGGATTATATTTTTCATTTCTTATATTGTGGTGGTGTAAAAGACTGGTGCTATTTTGCTAGGAAATTCATTATTGTAGAAGACAAAATATTGCGGCTGTGGGGTATTAGTGGATAAAGTAAACGTACTAATTCTTTTTTGTTACTTATACTGTTATTTTAATATATGTATAATTTGTTTATTAAATTGCCTCGTTGGCCGAGCGGTCGCAAGTGCGACTACCGGGCAAGGGGTCTCGGGTTCGATTCCCGGGTCGGGCAAAGTATTACTGGGATTTTTAAAATCTCAGTAGTAGCACGTAGTCTGGAAATTTGCCCGGTATATGGCAATAGGCTCACCCCCTATTACATGGGACTCATAACATAAATAGTGAAAAGTGGGTGTTACTTCTGTGTGCACCTCTGCCTACCCCTTCGGGGATAAAAGGCGTAATGTTATGATGTTATGTGTAAATTATAATAATAACTGTTTTTTTTTTGTTCGTATAAATTATAACAAAATGTATTGATTATTGTTTGACATTTTATTTGTAATTTCCTTGCTGTGCTCGATAGGGTCCACAATGATCTGTATTATCTATGTTACCAGTTAAGTTAAACATTGTGAAACGCAATAAACTATTTGCATTTATATGAATGTGATTCTACTTGGTTTGGAAAGTACAGAAGATATGTAATTACCATTATTTGATATGAAATACGACTGCCTCGTTGGCCAGGTGGTCGTAAGTGCGACAACCGGGCAAGGAGGTTCTATAAAATATTAATGTTTAAAAAAAACAATGCTCAGTAGTAGCACGGAGTTTGGAATTGTGCCCGGTGTATAACAATAGACTCATCCCCTTTTATATGGGACTCATAACATAAATAGTGAAAAGTGGGTGTTACATTGTACATTGTAATGTAATGTGCACTTCTGTCTACTAATTCGGGGATAAAAAGCGTTATGTTATATATTGATATGAAAATTATTCACACCCATATTACAAAAACGTAATCTGTTGGACTTCATATTAATCTTAGCTCAAAAAATAGATGAACATATCTGGGAAATAAGAAGTCACCAAAAAATCATGATTATTTTAATATCGGAAATCGGCAAAGCTATTACAAATTCATTGATAATACATACGAAACGCGATGTCAATGTATTTTATAAGACCTCGTATACTTTATGAATGAAATTCACACATAGGATTGCTACAAGTTATTTTGATTCCATCAATCTCTTTACAAGCTCCTGCGTTATGAAGACAGGTGTTTATTTACACAGCGAAATGATGTGTCAATATGATTTCGATCAAATTCTTTTGTGGATAGCTGCGTTTGTAAGTTCGTTAGATTCTGTAAGTACAAATATTATCTGTCGATTTAAGAATCTCAAGTATTTTATTGTCGTGTCTGGAAAATGATCTTTCTTCTTCAATAATGACCTAGTGGAATCGTTACAAGCTGATGATAACAAAATTCTGAACAATTCGTAACTAAAAATATTATATTCCAATGTTAATTAACTTCAACCATATATTTACCTACTTACTCCCGTTTTCCATCTCCCGAATCTCTAACAAAAGACTTTTTTTGTGGGGAGATGATTCAGTCATTAGCTAATGACTTTTCCCGTCCGGGTTTTTTTAAGGGGGGAAAATCAAGTGTCAAACTCCTGTTGACTAAAATCCACCCACGTTCCTACTCCTGAACTTCGAGTTGGAGCTCCGGCAAACCGTTAAGTTTTCTGTGATTCTGTATCGGCATCAGCCCAACGCACTTGTATCGCCTCTGATGTTTCAGGTGGGCGGCGCCGATTGCTTACCACCAAGTGATATGTCTGCTGGTTTACCGGCTTATTTCATAAAAAGTAGAATGTCTTGCATTGTACCGCAAATCAAATAAATTAATATTCTGTGGTATATTACATTTTCATTCTTTACTTCCCGATAGATATTTAATTTATTACTTAATGATTTTAAAAGTATCAATAATGATATTTAAACTGTCAAACACCAAGCGGTCACCGGTGACCGCAATCTATTGTTCTATAATTGTGTCTACAAAACCGGTACTCGACGAGTTAAATCCTAATCATGAGGTTGAAATTCGATTAGCCAAAATATCGCCCCAATTATAAACTACCCTTGATACAATATTTATATTCACACCTCTACCAGTCCCTTAGTGATACACGGATATTCCCAAATATCCCAAATATTAGGGACTATCCTCCAAATTACACAAATCGACTATCAAGTAATATTTGATGAGCAATGAACGGGGTGGTCTCACATTTGAAACCATTGGATTTAGGAATGTCGATTCTATAATGAACTTATAGTGTACCATTTGGGTGTATTTTTGCTTGGGCGAAAAAACATATTTATTTAACTTCCTTCATAAAAAGTTATCATAATGTATAGACTTATAAAATAATCATGTATATAGCGAAATGTTTGGAGAATCCAGTGGCCAGTTTTTATCAAGTTTATAATACATATTTCCCTTGTATTGTTAATGGTGACCGTGGCTCAAACTCAGTGATCGAAGATGAATCCTCTGAGATTTGCGAACACCTTTTTACCTGAAACCAACAGGCATTTACACTAACTTACCTATATAATTTAAAATTCAGAAACTCACAAGGAAACTGCCCAATTTCCTTGCAAATATAGGTACAGCAATTCGCTTTAAAGGACTTGTCGGTCTTCCTTTGTGCCAACCAAGTAGTGATATTACAAAGACGAATCTATCTGTGATCAAAGTCAGTGCGATATAGTATACTACTAACATAATATGCATATAGAAACTTGTCGATACCTTTATGCAAACGGATGCTAAAGAAGCTGTATGGAGCTTCTCAAAGGCACTTTGAAGAAGGCCTATTCTGGCAAACGGCAAATGACTTTAGCGTAACTTGAAACGTTTAGGAATTCCTTTACTTAACCCAAACGGTTACTCAAATTTTTACTGTCATCGTCATTATCATCATTATATATAAGTAGCCACTGCTGAATAATGGCTACTTCTCACACGGAGAAGGTTTGAGCGTTAATGACCACGCTTGCTCAATGCTGGGTTGGTAGTTTAAAACTTATAATTAGAAATTAAGTCCCCTCTTTGAGGAGTGGCTTGAGAGACGCTACGGCGTCCTCACCTGCCGCCTGACGCAGGTGCTTACTAGACACGGAAGTTTCGATAAGTTCCTGTTTCGGATTGGGCGGGAGGAAACACCCGGGTGTCATCACTGCGAGTATCGCCTGGAGGACACGGTGGAGCATACGGTGGCGGTGTGTCCTGCGTGGACTGAGCACCGCCTTGTCCTCAGGAATGTGATCAGCGACGGCGACCTCTCGCGTCCGGCTCTGGTTCAGACCATGGTACGGAGCGAGGGGGACTGGGATGCCGTCTCCTCCTTCTGCGAAGCAGTCATGCTAGCTAAGGAGAGCACGACTTTTAATGCATGATGTAGCAGCATTCAATTAAAGCTACACTATACAATATTAAAATATGTTAAAAACCTATCATGTATTTTGGTATATGGTTTGGTGGTTGCCCTTAAATAAATAAATAAATAGAAAAATAAATATCCATCTTAGTCAACTTCGTACAATTCATTCACAATTTAAAGATAAGTCTATAGGACCGCTAGTGTTCATACACTTTTTTCTGTAATCTGAAAACCGTGTTTGAAGCGTACAAACATTTTACATCTCTGGTACATGTAGATAGATATATAAACAGTTTAAGGAAAGTCAAAACAGATTACGGTGAATCTACGAAAACAGCTGGCCAGCGGTCCACTGAAGCATGGCACGTCGCTCAAAATTATTACACTCGAGTTGATAGCAACCCCTTCCTTTACTGGCTCAGAGTATTAACTTGTTTACTGGAATCAAAACTTTTTGGCGCTTCGTGGTCAGACATGAGTTTGTTATCTACATGTTAACATGTGCGCGTATGTTTACATTTGACTGCTTTTGAAAAAGGTATTGATTAAAAAGGTATTAACGGCCTAATATAGTTTTACTTCTAGTAAAAAAAAACAAAAATAGAGTATATGTGGCTTATATATCCTATTTTGGTTTTTTTGTTTACCAGAAGAGATCTACATTACCACCAAAGCTCCTAATTTAAAAACAATAAACAGTAGAAACCTAATCGCCATAGCCGAAATCGACATGAATATACATACAGGGTGTAATAGGAACGCTTCCGAAAAACGCCGTCAGGTGATGATAAAAAAAATGTTTTATTTCCATAAAAGTAAGGAATTAACACGTTAAATGCCACGGGGTCACCGGGGTGACCGACGTCAGCGAAAGAATTACCTTCAACAGTTTTGTATTGGCAGTCGAAGCTTTAACTCGTCGAGTACCGGTTTTGTAGACACAATTATAGAACAATAGCTTGCGGTCACCGGTGACCGCTTGGTGTTTGACAGTTTAAATACATATATCTTTTATGTAACAATAGTTGTAATCAATTGCTCAACGTTTATGTTGCATGAATAACACGAAAATAAAAACGATTTCTTTTTCTTATCTTTTTGGGAGCGTTCCGTTTACACCCTGTATGTCTTCTGGTATACTAAAATCAAAATATGAAACTCGGAAGGATATTTTTTATACTACTCTAGCTTCTACCAGTTTAAAAAGTAGCATAAGTATAAGCTTTGTTAGTACCATACAATACTCCTGCAAATTTCATACGGATCTCTTCAGCTTTCTTAACGTGAAGGCAAATAAAGCAAACAAAACTACAATGTTTCGCATTTGTAATACATATTAGTGGGACTGAAACGCCTTTTTATTCCTTAAACCTTTAATATGATACATTTTCTTCAGCCAGTCGTAATTTCTTCTTCCTTCTTCTTTCTTCTTCTCTCTTATCTTTTAAGATTGATATTATAGAAACTTTTCCCTTCCTCCAAGAGAAAAGAAAGCGTGGCCGTCCTCGGCAAACCTGGCGTCGCGTCGCACCGTACTGTGGCAGAAGCGGCGAGCATCGGTATGACGTGGTGAAGCATGTAGCTCAAGACAGATCGCGATGGAGAACTTCAGTGGTCGCCTTCTGTTCCATCTAGGGGACACAGGATATTAAATCAAGTAAGTCATATAGAAACTTAAGTTTGTATAGCGTCTACCTACTAGCTTCAAGTCCCATGGAGACTTATTCATTCATACATGATACGTCATACGAAACCCAATGTGAGTACCATTTCATACTTCAGTTCAGCAATTAATTAAGACATTAAATGCATATATAAAATGTTAACAAACAAACAAAGTTACTTTCGCATTAACAATATTAGTATGGATTCGTGTAATCTCAGCTGCTTAATTAAAATCGGACATTCACACGGGGTCGTAAGGTCGAGTAATCCGATTTGTTTTATTAATTTGGTTAAACTTGTAGAGGTATAGAGGTACACGTGCATTGCTTTATTAATTTCATTATATGTCTTTTACAGTGTTTAATACAAACAAATATAATGTTTTTTTACAAGAAACAATAAGAATATTAAATAAATAATATAATGGTCAGAAGTTTAAGTTTATATTTTAAGTTGTATAGAGGTACATTTATTTATTCAATTCACTTGAATACAATTGCATTATATGCATAATGTAGAAATAGAGATGGTCAGAATAATATTTTAAACATAACATAACATCACGCCTTTTATCCCCGAAGGGGTAGGCAGAGGTGCACATTATGCCACTGTACAATGTAACACCCACTTTTCACTATTTATGTTATAAGTCCCATGTAATAGGGGGTGAGCCTATTGCCATATACTGGGCACATTTCCAGACTCCGCGCTACTACTGAGATTTAAAAACCCAGTAATACTTTGCCCGATCCGGGATTCGAACCCGAGACTGTCTGTCTGTGACTGTCGCTAAATCTGTTGAAATCATACCTTCAGGATAGGCAACTTAAAGTACAAGTAAATAAAGTAAATTCACAGGGTGCTAGCATATCTATGGGTGTACCGCAGGGCTCGATACTAGGTCCATTCTTATTTTTAGCGTACATAAATGACTTGCCCCATTTATTTAAAAATGTACCGCAGATGGTATTATTTGCTGATGACACTTCATTAGTTTTTAAAATTAATAGACGCACAAATAGTTATGACGACGTAAATAATGCCCTAATGCAAATTCAAAATTGGTTTACATTAAATAACTTAGTACTAAACAATAAAAAGACAAAATGTATTAGATTTGTTTTGCCAAATGTTAAAAGCAACGAATGTGACATATTATTGAATGGTGAGAAATTAGAGTTTGTAAAAGAGACAACTTTCCTGGGAATTACTGTAGACGACAAATTGCAATGGGGTCCTCACATTATATCATTAGCGGGACGATTGAGCTCTGCAGCTTATGCTGTCTGGAAGATACGACAGTTAACTGACATTGACACGGCAAGACTGGTGTATTTCAGTTACTTTCATAATAATAATAATAATAATAATAAATAAGCTTTATTGTACACCAAGCAAGTAATTACACATATTCGGAAATTATAAAGAATAAGGAGGGTACAAGGGCGGCCTTATCGCTAAAAGCGATATCTACCAGGCAACCTTTGGGTGTATGGAACGATGGTTAATTTAAGAGGGTAGTCCAGGCATACATAAATATTAACCACTAACAGAATAAATAAACAACCATATATATATACTAAATTATATACACATACATGCATACCAAATATAAATATATATATAAATACATATACATAACCATATATATATATACAATCTAAATAAGTATATAAAGGAGCTAATACGATTCATGACGTAGACAAATAATAATCTTTAACTTTAGATTTAAAGGAAGCAAGTGACTGTGCTTGCCTCACCGACACTGGGAGTGCATTCCACAGGCGAACAGCTTGGATCGTAAAAGACTTATCATATGTCTTAGTAGAATGCTGAGTCATCCCAAGCCTCAACCTCTCCGACGCTCTCAGGGATCTTGAATGTGTGTCATGGTGGAACTTGAAACGTTCTTTAAGATATTTAGGGGTTACAGGATTATACAGTATACTGTAGAGTAAGGACAAGACATGCATATTCCGCCGAAGGCGGATTGGAAGCCACTTGAGTTTGTTGCGATATTCGGAAATATGGTCATATTTGCGTAAACCAAATATGAACCTAATACCGAAGTTTTGGAGCCGCTCAAGCTTATTTAGCTGTACTTCAGTAATGTCTAGATAGCTGGCATCGGCATAGTCAAGGATGGGCAGAAGAAGTGATTGAGCGAGCGCAATTTTGGTAGCAGTAGGAAGAAAGTTCCGTAGTCTACGTAACGATGTCACCGAAGCAAACATCTTCCGACTGACCTCCCCCAGCTGGGGTCCCCAAGTAAAGTCCCGGTCTATAATAACACCCAAATCCTTCACTGAGTCGCTATACGTTAATGTAGTGCCATCGAATACAACCGGTGGGACCTGCGACCAAATTATTCTTGAGCTCAGTCGAGAGCTACCCACAACAATGAGCTGGGTCTTCGAAGGGTTAACCCGTAGCCCATGAACCTTACTCCATTCCGAAATTCGCGCTAAATCTATGTTGATCATTTTAACTGCTTCGGAGAATTCGTGAGGAGGTGCCTGTGAATAAATTTGCAAATCGTCAGCATACAAGTGGTAGGATGATAGAAGGTCGTTGGAGATAGAATTTATGAAAATTGCGAAGAGTAAAGGAGAGAGAACGCCCCCTGCGGTACGCCAGCAGTCGTAGTAGACCAAGAAGAAAAGGAGTCTTCAATATGGATTCGCTGCCGGCGGCCACACAGGTAACTACGAAACCAATCAGTCACAGCCGGAGACATGTTAAGAGAGTTCAGTACTCCCAGCAGTATATCGACGTCAACGGTGTTAAAGGCATTGCTGAAATCCAGCAACGCCAGAAGAGTAAGATTACCGTTCTCAATGCCAGATCTAATGTCATCCGTAATGTTGACCAATGCTGTAGTGGTACTATGTCCCGGACGAAACCCGGACTGGAAAGGATTGAGAAGATTGTATTTGTTGAGGGAAACACTAAGTTGCTTGTGGATGAGGCGTTCAAGGACTTTTGATAGGAATGGTAAGATAGAAATGGGGCGATAGTCGGAGAAACTCCCAGGTTTAGGTTTTTTGGGTAGAGGAGTAATTTGTGCTTCCTTCCACAAAGAAGGAAACACAGAACTGGTCAGGGAATGGTTCAGGATGTGGCAGATGATTGGGAGGATCTCGTCCAGGACAGGGAGTATCATCTTACGACTGATACAATCACTACCAACTGCATTAGAGGCAATAGCAACTACACTCTTCCTAACATCACCAGCCGCGATCTGATCGAAGGTGAATGGAGAATAATCAGGAGTACGAAGAGAAGAAAGGTAGCTTAAAGTTTTAGATTTAAAGGATCCATTGATATTGGACGATGAAGAGAAGTGTTTATTTAGAGATTCGATATCAAGGTCTTTAGAGATAGCATCATGACGCGGTTTTCCGACGCCCATAGACTTAAGAAACTTCCAGACCTTAGCTGGATCTCCGTTTTCAACAGATTTGTGAATGTGGCGGCGTTGTGCATCTCTACACATCCTTTTGCTGCGATTGCGAATATCAATATATCTCTCACGGTTCACAGGACTAGGCTGGCTTTTAAATTTGGTTTTCGCAGCAGCTTTTTTCCGAATCATGACCCTGATCTCATCCGTCAACCATGGAGCCGGAGCGTGCTTAATTTTAACCGGCCGCACAGGAGCATGGACATCGTACAACTCACTGACTTTGGTGTTGAAAATATTTAATTTGGCATCAATGTCTTCAGTGGCGAGAAGTCCAGACCAATCTATGTTGCGCGCATCCTCACGGAGCTTCTCAAGATCCATACCACCAAAATTACGCTGGAAAAGAGTTTTGGGTTTGGACTTAGGAGGACGGATTTTGTAGGAGAGGTATGTAAGGTCATGGTAGGAAAAATTGCCAGCAGGACATTGTCCGTGCTTAGCAATGTGTTGTAAGGATGAGACGAGGATAAGGTTGAGAAGAGAAGGTGTACAGTTAAGAAAATGGTGAGTGGCGCTCAAGGGAAGAAGAGACAGGTTGAAGGATTGAGCAATAGATCTAAGTGATGCAGAGCGGGAATCTTGTTTGAGGAGACAGGTATTAAAGTCACCCATTATTATGGTATGACTATAAGAAGGGGTTAATTTTAACAGGAGGTTTTCGAAGGAGGAAAAGTAATCAATACGCAAGGAAGGACAGTAATAGACTCCTAGTAATATTTTAGAGTGGCCGAAAAATATTTCCAGAAAGAGATGCTCACCAGCGTTCTGCGGTGGTGGTTGTGGTGACAGATCAATTATTTTGAAGGATATATTTGAACGAAGATAAATGGCAACACCGCCCCCACCGCAGCCCGTGCGATCATTTCTAATCAGCTGGTATCCAGGAAGAGAGTACGAAGTGGAAGGTTCATAGCATTATGTCGTATGGCATTTTGCTGTGGGGACACGCTGCTGACATTGAATCTATTTTTATCTTATCTTATCAAAAGCGCGCCGTCAGAGCTATCTACAATCTAGGTCGTCGCGAATCTCTCAGAGAAAGGTTTAAGGAGATCAACATTATGACCGTTCCATGTCAATTTATCTATGAAAACATCATGTATGTTAGGAAAAACCTACAGTTATTTGGTAAAGTGTCTGACAGACACCACTATCAAACTAGACATGGGAATAGATTAAGTCAGCCAATTTCGAGATTAGCGAAAGTAAGTAAATCGTTCATGGGATTCTGTGTTAAATGTTATAATAAGATACCAGGCTATGTACAACAACTAAATGAATCCAAATTTAAATTATGTATAAAGAAAACTTTATGTAGACAAGCATATTACAAACTTAATGAATATATAGAGGATAAAAATGCTTGGATGCAGGCTAGTCCGGCTCCACAGAATAACTAAAAACACTGTTGTTTTAATGAAATCGTAAATAATACAGCTATATTGCTAAATTGTATATTTTTTTAAATTATATAACCAATGTAAATGTGAGAGCCCTGTAATTAACTTAATATTAAATTAGATTAATAGAAGTCATTTGTGTCAGCTTGGAGTTGTCATGCTCACTCAAAGGTCTCATTGGCGGTGGCGCGTGTAGTGGATCGCTCGATTCCCTACAATATGGTTGAGTTGGGCGGTGCTGGTGTACGTGTCATGTTCGTGAACGGGCGCCGTCAACTGGGACTGGTCAGCTCCAGACTGTATTATTGTTCTTAAGATTATTTTCTTTCTTGATCACTTTGACTGGATTTTGGTGTTACATTGTTCTCGCACAATCCAAACAGCAAAACTATGTAACTAGTAAATTGTATTGTGAACCTGATTGAAAAAGAGTAACCTCTGGAGTTTCTTGCTCGTTCTTCTCCATAGGAATCTATACCTTGGAATGAGCAAATAGCTTCACTTTTAATATTAATTTTATTTTGACGTTCAAAAGTGCCATTCTGGCCTAATTGAAATAAATGATTTTGACTTTGACTTAGACTTAGACCCCTTGCCCAGCAGTCACACTTGCCACCACTCGGCCAACGAGGCAGTCAATATTATTTTAATGTGCCTTTATCACTGTTCTATATGATAGTGTTCTTTAAATTGCTTGAAAACGGGAAGGTTATAGCAAGACCTCTTTGGGGGAGGGAGGATACTTTAGTATTAAAATTCAGCATTGCACTGCCATCAATAGATGAAAGAGATTTTCTATTAAATATATTGTTGTTATTTATTATATTATCCCCTTAATGTGAAACAAATAAATGACATGGTAATATGGGAATGCCATATTTCAGGACGAATGCGCCGGTGTGACCGTAGTGATAACCACGGCCTCACAGAATATCGCCATTAAACAACGCTTTCATAAAGTTTTACTTGTAAGTAATGTTATGCCCTCTCCACTTCTTTCAAAAACCTGATAACGCTCCTGTTACATTGATGTTTATTATATCCTATAAAAACAAAAGATGAGGAAATAACATAAACATAACATAACATCACGCCTTTTATCCCCGAAGGGATAGGCAGAGGTGTACATTACGGCACTTAAACTGTCAAACACCAAGCGGTCACCGGTGACCGCAACCTATTGTTCTATAATTGTGTCTATAATGACGGTACTCGACGAGTTAATGCAATGTAACACCCACTTTTCACTATTTATGTTAAGAATCCCATGTAATAGGGGATGAGCCTATTGCCATATACCGGGCACATTTCCAGACCGTGAGATTTTTAAAAACCCAGTAATACTTTGCCCGACCCGGGAATCGAACCCGAGACCCCTTGCCCGGCAGTCACACTTGCGACCACTCGGCCAGCGAGGCAGTCAGGAAATAACAAATTCTATCAATATTTAATTTCCTGTAAACCAAGTCAACTTAAGTAAACACTAAACAGTTTAATAATTAATGAAAAATAGGTTCAAAGTTCTATTTATTACTATGGCACCTGGATACCAATTTGTCAGGTCATTTTACACTGTATGAAGTTGTAATAAAGTTGTAAATATTGTGAATTAAATTGAGTTCTTGTTCTAACACAATAGTTGGGACATATGCTACCGCGGAGTTTTTTGTAGACATTATGATGTTCTTCAATATTCTTGTACATTATTTTGTTCTATCGCTAATAGTTTCGACAGCGCATTCGACGAAAGACATTTTAAGACTAATTTCTCTTCAAAATGAAATGTAGCCTATGTCAAATTGGAAGAACGTAGCATTCTATTGGTGAATGAATTTTTTAAATCGACCCAGTACTTTTTGAGGCCATTCATTACAAATATACAAAAATAGGTGCTAATCTTTCCTCTTATTAGTATAGAATAGCTGTTCCTCGTGACTTCGTCTGCAGAGAATAATGTATTCTGGCAAAACTTGGGTACTGTTATAGTGTTAGGAATAAAAAGGTACAACTAGAAAATAATTAAGTTTAAAAAAAATAGTTTAAAATCAATAATTAATGTGTTTAACTGGTTTTATAAAACGTCACTGGCCATTGCCAGTCACTCATTCAGTGACATTTCACTGAATGAGTGAATAACTGTATGAGAAAACGACTGGTTAGATCGGATTGTGAATTAGTACTGTCGTTGTCTCAAGGGATGACAGGCAATGCCCTGGATGATCACACACATAATATGCTCAAAGTGCATACAATGTATAACAGTACATAATAATAGAATCTTTTTGGTACTTTTCACACATCGGGATACTTTATCGAATTTATTATTATGGTTCCGTTTTTTTTTCTTTTCAAATATTGCCTATGTTCATCACAAATAATGTAGAATTCCAATGGTAAAATATTTTTTTAAATCGGTCCAGTAGTTTCGGAGCCTATTCAATTAAAACAAACTAACAAACAAACAATCAAATCTTTCCTGTTTATAATATATGTATATGTTACATAAGTACAATATCAATATTTTATGTAGAGGTAATAAAATTAGAAATACTTTATTTAGAATATAAATAGATATTTTATTCAAATAGGTCGTTTATTCTGCTCACTAGATGGCACTGATGTATCGGGAAGTTTGTTTATTTAACGGAGAATTGTCTAATCTCAAATCATTTGATATTCAATTTTAATAGTTTAATTAATGGTGAGACACATACATTACTGTATTTCTTGTCTGTAAAAATGTTATCTAACATACCTTAGAACAGATTTAAGACTGCGATACATTCTTACCATTTTGGCGGGTAAAAGGATTGGCAATCGCATTAAGGTTGCCTACTTTACATGAGGATTGAGAATTCCATCCTTTGGACATAAAATCGGAAATGTTTGGGCGATACTAAGAGTATGTGAGCCGGATATCTTTTGCATATTCTTATGTACGTTCGTTTGGAAGCATTTTATTTTGTACCTACTACAATTTTTTTTTCTGGTGGTGGTCGTAAGGCGTCGCCTATCGTGAGGATCGTTGGCGATTCAGGGATTGGGGAGATTGGGGAAGGGGAGGGTAATTGGACATCCGGTAGCCTCATTCACACGACGAAACACAACGCAAGCGTTGCTCCACGTCGGTTTTCTGTGAGGCCGTGGTATCACTCCGGTCGAGCCGGCCCAGTCGTGCTGAAGCATGGCTCAACCACACTTAAGCATGACTCTCCCACACTTATTAATAAAAACATATAGAAAATATCTCTTTACTTGAGTTCCCGCTACCGAAGGAATATCGCGAGTAGCTTCTATTGAACAGGCACCGAAACTACTGAACCAATTTGAAAATTTCTTCTGTAAATGAAAAACTTAGTTAATCTCCTCAGGGAGAAACATAGACCTCTATTTACCCTGATCACTACATGATCGCCAACTACTCAAGAGTTTTTAAATTCTGTGCGAGCGAAGTTGCAGGTTGAAAGTTACTTAAATAAATAATAATGATGTAACAAGTTTAAAAACGACCATGAATACTACTTTTCTAGGAAAGTATATATTTATAAGTGGTGCTAACTGAAAGCGGAATGAAACAACAAAGCTAATTGGGTTGGACTGAGATCTTCCTTCCACTTTGTTCAACAAGCATCAAAGTTTCAGAGCTAAGAGTGCTAGATTTTTGCGACTAGATCCATTTTATTGTTTTGAGTGATATCGTTTGTATTTATAATGTCTTCATAACAAATATTTTATTATCATTTTTATAAAAAAAAAACACTCAAAAGCTATACGACATGGGATGCAAACTTTGAGGAATTTACACAGAATTAATTTATCAGGGTACTGCAAGAAACATTCAGTCCAATAGCATCCATTATGCGTACTACCTACTTACTAAGACTAACTTATAAAAAAACATAGGTATATTTATTATAAATCAGCTATTTTCTAGACAATACAATATCTGTTGTCTCGTGAAGCTGAAATTCAAACGCATTCATTTTTCCTGTTCACTTGACATCCAAATAGACACACACAAAAGATTTTCACTTCCCTGACTTTACCCTCATTTTCTAAATCACAGTACGATGAATATTTAAAAATATTTTTTATTCACGAAGAAAATAGAAAGTCGTTTAATACTTCATCGTAATAATGTACGGATAAAGGGCCTTTTGACTGCCAAACCAATTATATTTTATAGAGGTCTAAAAAAAGATAATATTAGTTAAGTACTAAATTGTGTAGTTTGAGCTGCGGTTGATGTCTACCTAATTGAAATAAGTCTAATTACGGTCAAAAGTAATGCTAACGAAGCAAGATTGAAGCGTTAGGATTATCATCTACACATATACATACATACATAACCTCCCATGGGATAAGCAGAGTCTGTGGAACGCCAATTCCTACAATACTTACATACCTCTTTTGCTTTTTCAACAGTCATCAGTCTTCTTGCATGTCCGTAGATTAAGGATACTTTTAATTTGTCCCTTCTTTAATTTGTCGCCAATCTGGTCGATATATGTTTAACTATAATAAAACAATACGAAGCCATACAAATGTGATGTGTTTCTTACAAACAAATTGATGGACAGTCATCACGACTGTCCGTCAACGCAACGCATCACTCTCCCTCCTGATGCATGTCTTGTCCGTCGATCTTATCTCAGAGATTTACCTCTGAGTTTGTTTCAGCATTTCTTCTCAGAGTAGTCAGTTAGGAAATGTCGACCTCATCGTTCGCTTGATAAAATTGACATGTAAAAGTGCTGCCTTGTAGCCTATTTGCAGAAATAAATTCGCTTGTTTCACTTGTGTCACTTGATCAGTTGAAACTGTCATAAAAAAGTATATAGAAAACGGTGCTGCGACGACGCAACGCACCACATTAGGCAAGTACATTTAATACGTAAAACTATTCAAACCTACGGGTGTAAGACGAAATGAATGAAATGAAATGAAATGAATGAAAAGTGTTTTTTTTAATGAAAATACAACATCACACTATAGTCACTCCAGCCTCCAACCAAGAGTCGCGGAGAACCTAACGGGTTACCGGGGCTCCGGCTCGACGTGCAGGAGAAGGAACGGGGTGGTTTTTAGTCAGTAAGAGTCTGACACTCCCTCCCGCCTCACCTAGGCGGAAGCAGTCATCTGATGATTTTCCCCCGTTAAAAAAAACCTCCAACCAAGCGTTATTTAGCTGAAATTGAAGGAGAAAACCCCAAAATTGTTTCCTGAACATTTCACTATAACATTATGGCATACTGAGATATGAACCGGGCATTTCACTATAACATTATGGCATACTGAGATATTGGAAAGGGGTCCCAACTAGGGGAACCGTAATTCGGTTTCGAAAATTAAATGCGTGAGATGGGACCTTATCTGCACGCTACACAATATGATTTCAGGAAATAGTTTAAGTAATGGATATTACAAAGTAACTTTATATCTTGATTTCGTCTCCATTCATGGGTTGTAATATTTGTCGATAGGGTTTTGTCTTTTTGACATTCCTATTGTTGTAAATCGAGCACTGTCACTAAAATACAGTTAGACAAAGAGCTCTTTGAAAAAATGGGTAAATTTCTTAAAATACTAATCAATATGAAAACGCATTGGAAGTTTGGTATTGAACCGTTTACGTAAACATGTATGAAAATTTCCTTTCCAATGAAATAAGTTTAAAAACAAATTAATATATAATATTTTTTGAGGAACTCGACTAGTTTCAAATTATGCTAGCGGCTCATATTCTTGAGCATCATTCCGCGGCCCACGACGCGGTGATTGTCGCGTTGCTACTAAATATGAGACTATAGTCGAGTTCCTCGTCAATTAATTACCTGAATAAACCAAAAAACATAATAATTAATTTAGTAGATATCTGTCTTAAGAAAATTACGATATTAATATATTTGAAAGTCTACCGAAATACATATCACTTTAAACTCGAAAAGCGCCTCAAAGAGCCATCAGACCACCACAGATGGGGCACATCAGGGCCGATGCCGATTCGGAGTCGCGGGGAACCTAACGGGTAACCGGGGCTCCGGCTCGACGTGCAGGAGAAGGAACGGAATGGTTTTTAGTTAGTAATAGTCTGACACTCCCTACCGCCTCACCCAGGCGGGAGCAGTCATTCGATGATTATCAATCCTCAAAAAAAAAATACTCGAAAAGAAACAGTTTTTGTCCCACGGAACTCTAACACAGGAGCCAATTGACGGATCGTCTGACTTTTTAAATAAATTGAATTTTCTTCGTCTCGTTATCATAAGATGCGGCTCGCCCCTTATTTACATTTTGAAGGAACCGTGAGCGAAATATTTTAGAAGTCTTGTCGTGAAGAAGGTTTTGTTTTTAAAAAATAATTTTAAATATTTCTAAATCATTATCGGTAGACAGGTGATTTATTTAGAATTTTTTAGTTTGATTTTTTTGCTTTGAGGATATTTAATTATGATGCTTTTTCGTAGAATAAGAGACTTTCTTGTTAGTAGTATTTGAATTTATAATCTAGTGTTGGGCGTTGGTTACTATATGCCCAACCAATGTAAAAAAAATAGCTCAATATATATTATAATCATGATTAATGACATCAAAAGCTAGAAGGTCTAACTTTACGTCAATTTTAAAGTGTTCATTAAAGTTTGTAGCCAAATTAGACATAGTAGCAAAATGGCAAACGTTATAAGCTCGAGACAACAGGCAAAAATATTTCCTGATATAGATTATCTTACACCCCAGTATGTAATGGAAGACATTAAGATCACATCATTTATCTATTGGACAGAAGAACCACGATGGGATAGCATACGCGTTGATGTAGCACAAACAAATCCCACAAGGCCACTTTATCATGAGACGATCGAACTACACATACCTATAGGGACATCAACCTAAAATGTCCATTATAACCTGACCTTCCATTGTAGGTAGTGCTTATGTTAAATGAGGTCATGTTATACTGGGAAGTATAGCTTGATGTTCGTCTATATGTGGTAGGTGCGCAATTTTCATTATGGCGGATTTTCCGCTTTGCCACGCTACAGCTTTCAATAATACCTACGTTTGCTATGCGTCTCCCTCATTATATTTTATGTTCCAATTACAGCAAATGTTTTGCACTACAATTAAACTGAAATCAAAGGAATTTGTTGTAGACAAACTCATTAATGTTAACAAGATCGTCGATGTTTGCTTTTAGGAAAAGGTCATAGACACTCAAGTTTAAATCTTTTTGTTTTTTATTGTCTCTGCATATTGTGACATGGTTGCGTACTTCGAAAGGTTGTTGGAGGTGATAAAAGCCAAATGCAGTAAATAAACTATTTGATTTAATGAAAGCAAGCGTAAACCTGGAAAATGTAGATTTTCTAGCAAAAGAAATTAAATTATTATGTTTTTGGTTTTCTCACGTAATGATGCAGCGACAGCCGGCGTGTCGCTGAATGCTGTTAAACGAATATGAGCTTCTAGCATGGCATGAAACTAGTAGAGTTCTTCGACAAACAGATACTTATCTAAGCTGAAAAAGTAAAATAATAATTAATTTAGTATTAATTCATGATGCATGTTCCACCCACACGTAGGTCCGAAGTGCTTCGCATCAAGCTTCCTTGTGCGCACTGCTAAGGAGTGGAATTCTTTGCCAGAGTCTATATTTCCTGAAGGGTTTAACTTGGGTGTCTTCAAGGCCCGAGTGAATAGGTTGCAGCTTATGGATCAACGTGCGTCCATCGTAGACCACATCATCGCTTATCATCAGGCGAAATAGTTGGCAAAAGTAGGCCCATCATACATAAAAAAGGTATATTGAGACATACCTTTTGTATTTTGTTCATATTTTTGTTGAATAACGCGTTTTTTTTCACCAGTATCACCATATCAGCCACAAAACGTTCACTGCTGAACATGAGCTTCCCGCAATGACTTCCATTTCATTTCCACTCTCAATTGACAAGTATGACCCCGGATCTCAATCTTACCCTGTTCGAAATTTCATACTTATCCCTTCAACCGTTTGACGTGAAGGACAAGAAATAAACAAACGAACTTTCACATTTATAATGTTAGCAGGATTCACATCACAAACAGACTGAAATTGCGTACAGCGCGTCTCGTTCTGCGCGCGCCTGAAAAAGAGCCATCACGCGAGCTGATACGAAGCCGCGGAAGGCCTAACAGGGTTGCCGGGGCTCCGGCTGAAAGAGCAGGAGTAGGAACGGGGGGGTTTTTAGCCAGTAAGACACTCCCTCTCGTTTAACCCAAGGTGGGAGAAGATGAAATTTTCACCTCAAAAAAAATAAAAATAAATATAAATGGTATTTTAACTTTTGTTTGGTTTACAGTTCTGCAATATTTTACAAGTTTAAGCAGCTTAACTTTAAAGTGTTTCAACTTTTAGCTACGACGGAGCAATGAAGAATGTTTAACATTATGGCTTTGTAATACTTTATTGAATACTCGATTCTTCTTTATATGTTGCATGTAACTGAGTATTCGTAACTAATTATTGATAAAGTAATTTTGTTTGTCTATCAACTCTTTCTACTTGGTGTACTCAAACAACGTTATGTAAAATGATAATAAAATTTTAATTATGTCTATTCGGGACATAGTGTTCTATATACTACATAAAAACTTATAAAAAAAATAACTATATCAAGAACCTCCTTAGATATATCATTAGAGATTATGCATTTATCTTCCTTGAGTATTATAGTCAGTACAAACCAGGGTTGTTGCAAATATCAGCATCAGCATCAGCATCAGCATCAGCATCAGCATCAGCGGAATATCAGCATTATTGTACACATCAGCATCAGCATCAGCATCCGCATTAATTGTTGCTGATGTTAGATGCTGATGTTCAAAGTTCGTATGGTGACATGACCGGCAGGGGGCGGAGTTAATGGCACGTGCTGCTGTCGCTTCCCAGTTTTGGCCCTACAAAATACATATATTTCATAACATTTCGTCAATCAATATTGTAAGCATTGCAAGCAAAGTGCAGTACCTATCCTGTCACCTCCGCCTGCCTAGCAAACAGTTATTCAGCAGTGCCGGCATTATACAAACCTACCCGCAACAGACTGCAAGCTGAAAAAGCAGCTCAGTTCTTGTTTTTAAAATACAACTTGACATTAATAGAATTCCAGTATTAATAATAGGTAATTTATTACTTAACTGGTTTTTACGTATTTGTTGATTGTTTTTCTTCATTAAAAGGTTGTAGAATTATTAAAATATATCTTTTATTAAAAGTAGGTCGATGAAAATATAATATTTAGGTACCTAAAAATGTATACAATTGAGTAGGTATAAAAAAACTTAAAATCAGCATCATCATCAGCATCAGCTGATGTAAATTACAATAAATCAGCATCAGCATCAGCATCCGCTGATGTGACAAAATCCTGCATCAGCAACAACCCTGGTACAAACTATATTTGAGACTCAACGTATTTGGAGAAATATAAATCAGGCCCAGAATTGCCTAAGGGATAAAATGAAAAACACGCGGTTACCTCACCAGATAAATTTACCACCACCACCATAATCCATGCATATTTAAAAAAATATTATTATTATCTACTAGTGTTGCAAACTCCTTCTGAACAGATTTAAACCAAAATAAATGATTGGCTGTTCGAAATACAATTTTTCAATTTAAAAATAATAAATGAAGTAGTGACGTGAAACAGAAATTGATCGGCGTACCCCATCGACGTAATTGATGTTTCGCCATAGCGGTTAATCGATTAAAAGATTGACAAATAGCGATTTGTTTTTTACGGTTTTGTTAGCGTGTTAACTCTTATAAAATCAGCTAAGTTTTTATTGTTAAAATTAACTGAATTCGGTATTTTTTAATACTGATTAATATCGATCGAGTGTAGAGTGTCAAATGTAGACAATCTAGTTTCCTTATGGCATCAAGCATTTCTTTCTTTATGGCATCGAGCATTTCTTTCTTTATTGAAACAAGGAGTTTCTTTTTTCTTGTATAGAAACACTATTTTTATGGATTGTTACTATGCATATGTGAGCACCATGTTAGACTATAAGATTTTATTTATTAATTTAGTATGGTTTGTAATTAGTACCTATAATGCGTCAAGCGTGTCTTTGCATTGTTCTCACATATTATGCGTACAATATTGGAATATGTATCAGAGACATTGTAGAACATACTTTTAAAAAAAAGAGTAACGAATGGAGTTTCTTGCTCGTTCTCCTCCATTCGAATCTACATTTTGGAATGAGCACCTAGCTTCACCTAGCTTCACTGACGGAGTGACTATTATTTATTTTGTATTTGTTGACGTTTCAAAAGTACCAAATTATGGTTTAACTGAAATAAATTCTTTGACTTCGACTTTGCCTTCGAGCTATATTTTTTGGTTGATTTATTTTTCGTCATTTTTTAAGCTGTTTTTAAACCATTCATTCATACATTATTCAGCCAAAAATATATTTTACATGTGGTTTATCACTCATAAGTTAACTAGTTAGTGTATAGGATACGTAGGTTTTTATACTTCTGTCTATGTCATCTGCAATAATGGAGATCCGATAATGTAATAAGAATCGTAATCACAATGAGAGCGGTTATCTCCGTCGGCTCGACCATGCGGGTTCGTAGATATATAGTCAGTAATATATTATCGTGGTTTTTAGAGCCGACTAGAGGTGGAATAGGCTCTCTATTGGTTGATTAATAAGGTTTCTTTTTCAACTGATGAAATTCTAAGTAATTTTCCAAAAGGGTGTTTGATGTTCACAGTGCAGTATAAAAGCTTGCATTTTATTCTTGGGAGTCGAGTCTTTATGTTAGTACTGATTGAAAGCCGAGAAACAAGGGCTAGCCCTTTATCACTCTTATACCTAAGTAAAATGTGCAACTTATATTATGTTATATTGGTGAATTAATGATTACGATGTGTGTGAATGTCGTGGTGGCCCGGAGATTAAGACGCCCGCTTCTCATGCATGCATGTTCGCAACCTGGGTTCGAAACCTACCAACGGCAAGTACCAATGTGACGTTTTTCCAAGTTATATGTACTTTCTTAGATTATTTAGGCAACACTGACAAACGGTGAAGGAAAACATCGTGAGGAAACCTGGACTTATAATTTCTAATTATTAGTTTGAAATCGCCAACCCGCAATGAGCAAGCGTGGTGGTTAATGCTCAAACCTTCTCCGTGTGAGAAGAGGCTTTGCTCAACAGTGGGCAATTATAGGCTGTTGAGTGGTGGGGGATGATTACGAATCGGTTTGATTTTACTGAACTTTATTGTGATTACATTTAGGTATGTTAGACGGATAGAGCACACGACGAATTCAAACACCTAAGTATGAGAGATAGATAATATAGACAATGCGCTCTGTGACAGCTGTTGACCTAAACAATATAGTGTATTTTTTAAGGGGCGAAAATCATCGAATTACTGGTCCCGCCTGGGCGAGGCGGGAGGGAGTGTCAGACTCTTACTAACTAAAAATCACCCCGTTCCTTCTCCTGCACGTCGAGCCGGAGCCCCGGTAACCCGGTTAGGTTCTCCGCGACTCCGAATCGGCATCAGCCCTGTTGGGCCCCATCCGTTGTGGTCTGATGGCTCTTTGAGGCGCGCGCGCAACGCGACGCGCCGTACGCTCGAGAAACAATATAGTGTTGCAGCCATAACATATTTTCCGAAGTTATTTTGGTAAAAAACAACATCATTTCTGCAATCATATGAATTTCCACTTGATTTTACAGGCTTTGTATTGCCAAAGCCTGTAAAACCAACGATAATATTTATTTGATTTCTCAGCCGTTACATTCACAACCATTGAATTTATCCAAGACATATTTTTACCCAAAGCACATTAAACACCATTTACAAAATAGATTAATTAAATAAACACCTAATTTAAAGCGATTTTGTAAAGATTATGGTAATTTAGCGTTTGTTCATGGTTAATTCAAATGCACCACAGCATACGATACGAAAGTTAAATATTCCAATGTTGCCACTTTGAATTACAAAAGCGACTTAATTATAGCAACACTGGGTTTAAAATGCAATCTTTTGGCGCCCGTTCTTGCATTTTAAATAGGAGCCGTTTGGTTTATGTTTTAAATATGTTACGAAAGGTAATAATTTGTGAGAGAAATAATGTAGAAAAGAGTTTACAGTTTGTTCTCTTTTCAAATTATGTAGCGTTGCAACTTACCTATAACTCCTTACTTACACGCTGCATAAAACTATATGACTTAAAAAAAGTGAGAAGGTTTGAGTTTATTGACCTATATGTGTGTATGTATGTGTTATGATTGTGGGGGATTATCTCACGATTGGCTGAACCGATTTGATGGCGGTTTTCAGAATAGTGTTTTTTACACTTATGGGAATTTATTTTAGTACATTTAGTAGGTATATTATAAATGACTTCAAAAAATAGGTGATTGAAGAGATTTTATGTTTTTTTTTGTAAACGTAATTAATAAAAGAATTATTACCACAGAACTTAATAATTAATATTCCAAAATTCTATTGTCACTAGGTACGGAGAGCTTTCGAAGTTGCATAACATTTTTGTCAAATCCTGGTATCTATCCCAAAACTCTAATGGTTAAAACCTAATATTATTTTGCCCCATTCAGGGACCCAAACAAGGCTTTATACTTAGTAGCACAGCACTTTCACTTTTAAACGAAAACTCAAGGAGTTTATTATTAACTCTCAAATTGAGAGTGAATCTGTAAATATTGACATTTCGTTTATTTAATCTGACATTTATCCTTCTTATTATTTCATTCGTATTATTTACTTATTTTATTTTCATATTTATTTATTTTTATAATTATAATTAACTTATTACTTTCACTATTAATGTAACGTAGGATCTCATAACTCACCCTCGAGCCCCTTGTTGTTGCGTCAGTGCTGGCGAAGTGTCGACCTGCTCGCTTTAGCTTCTCGCAATAAGTGTCGGGCTACGCGATAGCTTCACGACCACAATCTACCCACACTATTCTAATTGTCGTGATATATATATATTTTTTTTTATTTTATTTATGAATAAAAAAAATAGAGGTCTGTGTTTCTTCCTTTTCGTTTACTGTTTTAGCATGTGTCTTTTGTATTTATATTATTTTCCTTTAAATAACCCCTATACTTATTATACTCTTTGCATTAAATAATTTTTCGTTGCTTCCGTCCGTGCGTCACTGCAGGGGTGCCAACTGAAAATCAGTGTTGGGTACTTACTGTGCCCAGCTTAGACTGAGTTGGCGAGCCCTTTCGTCGTGGACATGCTGCCACCCTGTTTCTTTTATTTTGTTTTTTTTTATAATGTTTTTTTTTGCCTTTATTGTTGTTTATTTTTTGTTATTTTATGTTTTTTAATTTTGGTTTCTATTTATTTATTTTTGTATTTTAATGTTTGTCCATGGCGAATAAATTATTTTTCTTTCTTTCTTTCTAGTAGATAACTGAATTAGGAACTTATCCTCAAATATTTTTAGCCGCGGAAGACTTAACGGGTTGCCGCGACTCCGTCTCGAAGGCAGGAGTAGGAACGGGGTGGTTTTTAGTCAGTAAGGTCAGTAAGAGTCTGACACTCCCTCTCGCCTCACCCAGGCGGGAGAAGTCATTCGATAAATTTCCCCCTTTAAAAAAACCTTAAATATTTTTAAAGAAATGCCCGTAGAAGCAGAACAAAGCTTGCTGAACACACAGTCTTAAACAGAATTAAGAAGAAAATGTGGTAGTGAAGAAACTAAATCAAATTAGTCTCTATGCACATAAGAATAAGGGTGAACAGGTAAGTTCCTTGCATCGTTAAGATTCTAGAGAAAGCCAATAAAGTAAATTTAAAACAAATTGCTTTAGTACATTGTTCGATGTTCGTAATTGCACTTTATTAGTGTACACATGCATGTAGAGTGTTTTGAGGAGACAGGAGAATTCTCAGAGATTTTATCTATGAACTGAGTAGCTAAAGCTATGTCCTTTTTTGTGGCGGCGTCGTTATTTGTATAAATACTATAATGACTATGGAATAGGAAGATCTGAATTAGATAATTGCTCACAAGGACATAATATCACTTAGAAATGACTGAAGCACTAAAATGTACATACATAACATAACATCACGCCTTTTATCCCCGAAGGGGTAGGCAGAGGTGTACATTCTAACACAGTACAATGTGACACCCACTTTTCACTAGTTGTTATGAGTCCCATGTAATAGGGGGTGAGCCTATTGCCATATACCGGGCACATTTCCAGACTCCGTGCTACTACTGAGAATTTTAAAAAACCCAGTAATACTTCGCCCGACCCGGGAATCGAACCCGAGACCCCTTGCCCGGCAGTCGCACTTGCGACTACTCGGCCAACGAGGCAGTCTAAAATGTCTGTTGTTTATTTATGTGTGCGTGTCTAATGTGTTCACGTTACCAGACTTAAGTAAATGGTAGATGTACTTCGTGTCAATGTCTGTGTATTTTACCTGTAGTAACGTGCCGTAGTCTTGTTTCAAGAGACTGTCCGCCTTTCAACATTCTTGATTTCTCATATTAAATAGAAAATTTTTAAAAGGCCCTCTGGTGTGAAAGCGATCAGGTGATTCGTCTGCTCGATTGTCTCCTATTCCATAAAAAAAAACATACAAGAACGAAGGAACAAACAAATAAATAGGCAAGTATTGTCAGAATATTTCTTAGCATTTTTTGTAAATCAGTTTTTGTAGCAGTTAGGTAGTAAAAAACATCGAACTATCAGGTAGTACCTACCATATTACTATACTTTATGTATGTGTGGGTGGTACTGTGTATACCACTTAGTCTAGTATTTTCCAAAAGTCCATTTGAAAATCCTGAAATCTCTGAAACTTTTAAACAAGGTTGCGATAAGAAAGGATTTTACGAAAATTCCACCTCAATACGTTGAAATGGACTCTATGAAGTCGGAGAAAAGTCTTGCAATTTTAGAGTTCAGAATATTTGAATAGAAACGCCGATACTTTAAGATTAAGCTAAAGATGCTGTACTAAAGTGATTCTTCTTGAAGTTGTCTTAAATATAATATGAACCTTTAATTTTAAAAAAATATTTGATACTGTTTTATCAGTTACTGTAATTGTTGTTTGTAGTTGTAACTATAAATTAAATTAAACTAAATTTATATTTCTATTTTATTTCTATTGGATTTTCTGCCGTTGTGACTGTTTAAAAATAAACGAATAAAAAAATAAATAAATTGATATATAGGTACATACATCTTATTCTATTTTGTTTGACTAAAATGATAACATCACTACCTAGTATAAAACAAAGTCGCTATCCGCTGTCTGTCTGTCCGTATGTATGCTTAGATCTGTAAAACTACGCAACGGATTTTGATGCGGTTTTTTTAATAGATAAAGTGATTCTTAAAGAAGTCTTATATGTATATTGCACCCGTGCAAAGCCGGGGCGGGTTGCTAGTAATATTATAAAAATATACTTCAACAAATGTTTCCAACTTAAAGTCCCTAAGAGTTTGAGACAAGTTTTGTACAGGCAAGATTCTTTAGTGTTGATTTTTGTTAAACGTGGGAGCTTATGCCTACGCTTCGAAATTTTATAATAAAATAATGATAATATTGTAGGCGTATTATTCTTCATAGAAAATGTAATTTTCGTAATCGTAAGTGTGGGAGAGCCATGCTTCGGCACGAATGGGCCGGCTCGACCGGAGTGATACGAAACAAAACCACGGCCCCACAGAAAACCGACGTGAAGCAACGCTTGCGTTGTGTTTCGTCGTGTGAGTGAGGTTACCGGAGGCCCAATTACGCTCCTCTTCCCTAATCTCCCCAATCCCTGAATCCCCAATGATCAAACTCCTAATCCCCAAAAGGCCGGTAACGCACTTTATCGCCTCTGGTGTTCCAGGTGTCCAGGATCCATGGTTTTCAACTAAAAATGCTGTTTATTCACGTGACTATACTGAGAAAAGCTCTACTAGTTTCGAAGCACAGAGGGGTTCTTCCTCATGAGCAGCGTGCGCGGTCGTGGCGATGTCGCGCAGCCTACTGACAGCATACTAACCCGCGATTTTTAGTTAATTTAGTATGTCTCACGATAGTTACTATAAATATTATTTTATTGGATATATTTATAGAATAAATAAATTATTTTACAATATCATTTTCTGCATTTATTTTTATGCAATGTAACTTATCATACCTAAAAAAACAATTGTTTTTGTAGTTTGTTTTAAGTTCTTTAATTGTAAAGCACTAGTATTGAACTTAAAACAAACTTAGTTCTATAAACCTTTGAATTAAAGTTCAGTTTGTTTTAAAGTTCACGAACTAAGAGTCAACCGGTCTTTGTGACCGCATCCACCATTATTTAGGGTTCCGTCAGAAAATATTATTAGCGAGTATATATAGTCCCTTTGTGGCTGGGTGTTTAGGTGTAAAGAGTTGAATATCGAGCTTTGTGACGTGTTATTGACGAGGCCTCTGGTCGGGTGATGTTCGGTGATGATAAGACATATACTTTTTAAAAATTAAAAGAAATGTAACCTTATTATAGGACAAAACCTATAGCAATAAATTTTTAGCAATAGATTTTTATATATTTTTAGTAATTTAAATAGATTAGAGACTTTTTGGTGAAAAAAAAATCATTTTATCACAAGACAATCGGAGAAGTCTCACCGATTCATTGTAGATGTCCCACCCACTCGCACGAATTGCTTCGCTTCAAGCTTCATTGTGCGTACTGCTAAGGAATGGAACTCTTTGCCAGAGTCTATGTGTCCTGAAGGATATAACCTGGGTGTCGGAGTCTGTGTTTCCTGAAGGGTAGGAATAACCTGAGTGTCGTCAAGGCCCGAGTGAATGGGTTACTTATGGGCAGACGTACTCCATCGTAGGCCGCATCAGCGCTTATCACCAGGCGAGATAGTGGCCAAACGTCAGGCAATGAAATATAAAAAAAATGCTACGGGTCCATTGCAAATTTTTTCAGAAAGTAATCAAATAGCTTGTTCTTCCTTGTAGCTGTAGATAGTACCTAGAACCTAGATGGAATGGACACTAAAGTTTAGTTTGCAACTTGTACCAGTCTCTGTTCGCTACAAAACTTTATGTTGGAGAGTACCTAACTGGCTATTATGTTTCTAGTATTGCAAGGCTTTTTCTAAAAGAAATTCGTTTGTAGGAATTCTATCACTGTTCTGATTTGTACCTACTTCTTATTGACAATATGGTTGATTTTTGAAATATTTTTTTAAGAGTTGAATGAACTAGGATAATCTTCTGTGTCGTGGGTGTACAAAATGTGTGAATCTTCCGTGATACTACTATATTTATAAATATAAACCATAATATTCATTATGGATGGAATATATACTTTACTACTTCTGCATACATCTGTCTCTAATTTACTAAAATTGTCATTGTATGACAATGGTAGACAACTCTATCTGTTTCTGTTCTAGAAAGAAAAGAAATAAACGGTTTTAACCGACTTCAAAAAAGGGAGGAGGTTCTTCGGGACTTCTAACCTATCAGTGGCTGTGTAAGCTATAAGTAAGTATGAGCAATAATAGTTATTTTTTGACTTTTTATCTTTTACTTTTCGATTGTCTTTAGTTTTTGAAGTCGGTTTTTTAAACGCAGTTTTTTATACATAGTGGACAGGAACATAAGTATACAAATAGATGAGTAAAAAGGCTAACATAATGCTGTGGCGAGGGCACGAAGGCTCGAGTCCATGGCGCTGATTTTCCGCACCACCCTTTCCAGAGAACAAGATTTCATCCAATGCAAATACTCTCCCTTTAACTACGGTTTTGGAAAATATACATTACAATGTATTATGTAAAAGAGCATCATAAAGTGCAATAGCAATACGTTAGTATCTAACACCTGTTTCCAGACCGGCAACTAAGTTTAGTCTTCACTATCAACCGAGTTGTGAGCTGGGAAGTTTATCTACATAAGCAATGTAATATTACACGGTTGTAACTGTAGTTTCTTGAAGAAGCCTATCTCTTCTACCTACCCATGTTAGACGCACTATTCATGAGTTATCTCGCTATGTAACAGAGGGTAATAAAATAAGAGTTCGATATTACTGGGTAGTAGTCAAACGCTGATCTAGGTATTACTTAAAATACATTTTACTTTTAAGCATTTAGTGAGCATAAAAGAACGGTTGTGTTGTAGTAAAAAATAGTTGATTAAAGCAAAGGATAGAAATGTTCTAACTTTAATCTCGACTTCAAAAAAGAAGGATGTTCGGATGATTGTTTTTTTTTTTTGTTTATTTACCGATTTGTCCGCCGTTTATGAACCTGGGGTGGATAACCTACAAGTTCTTCTAATAATAGTTATTATTTGCTGTTTAGTTTTTATTATTTGTTTATTATTTTTGGTTTTTGGAAGACAGTTTTTTATTTAAGTTTATGATCTTTCGACAACCAAAAATCCAATCTAAATACCGATTTAAAACAAACAATATAATTATATAAAGCCAATTCCAATTCCACTTAGTACATTATACGCCATTCAACAATTTTATCATCGTAATAAAAGTGCTAAAATGACGCTTTCCATTCCACAAGCATCCATGTACGGGAACGTGGTTTTATAACGTTACACTCATAAAACTAAACTTTCCTAGTTAAAATATAATTTAAACTAACGACTGTGAGTATTAGCAGCTAGTAGTTGTAATTTATACTCTATTAGTGGCTTGTTTCTATATGTTTGAATGAAAATTTCTGTGAGGAAATTTAAAAGTTTGTTTAATCTGATTTTGTATAGTATAGGTGTCTTATTACTTACCTCTATTATTATTCAGTTTCTTGATTATTAATTATATACATTTTATGTCGTAGCACGAGATTTAAGATAATACAATGTGTGTCTTTTCCTAATCACTATTTATCAAGGTCGCTATGTTAAACCAATATAATAGAAGTCTTGTTTTTCCAGCCCCTTGAATACCCGTGATAGACGTCAGTAGTCAAGAGATGGGCGCCATAGCCGAAAGCGGCATGGAGGATTATTATTATATAAAAGTCTCTTAACCCAATCTCCGTATTTCTTGGACCGCTCGTCGCACCTACGCCTTTATTCTCAAGCAGATCGGAATTACCACGAGGCTGTCCACCTGGCCAAAGTTGCCTTGCAGCGAATCTTAACCTATTTTGGCCTCACTGCGAGAGACCCCGACAATCTGGAGAAGCTTGTGGTTAATGATCAGGTTAACGGGAAAATACCTCGTAGTCGTTCACCTACTCTTTGTTGTAAAAACCTCACCGGCCTGATATTTTCACCAGGCAAAAAGACCGCATATGACAGGGACGCTTGGAGGAGGGTTGTGCATCAAGTGACGCGTGCACCAGACTAGACACGACCTTCAGTAATAAGGTAATAAATAACCTAATTTTTACGTGGGCGTTTTGTAATTTAATATAACAGTTTTAGAAATAGACCACTTACCTTCATAGTCATATGAAAACCTTGAGAAATACCGCCATAGCAGTAGGGGTTTATGTTATTAAAAATATAAAATGGTCTACGCGACGTAGTTTAATTAAAATTACGTTAAAATGGAGCACGATAGTGGCGTAGTAGTCGATTTTGTCGACATATATTAAAAACTAGCTGTGCCCGCGACTTCGTTCGCGTAGAATAGTAACTATGAGCAGCGTTTTTTTTTTAAATATATACTTATTTTTATTTTAGATTTGGATCATAATCACAGTCATTTTGGGTAGCTAAAAAACCTACTTTACTGTAATGCTTCTCTATATACAATATTAGACGTATGGCCATCGGGGGTGAAAGCATACAGGCTGCTGGGATTGCTAACACGGGACAGAGCCACATACAATTGACCGTGCGAAAAACAGCTGATACTTAGATCTACACCCACAACTTTTAGAGTCTGACCTTGAGCTTTATTAATTGTCATGGCGAAACATAGGCTCACTGGAAACTGAATTCGTTTAAAATTAAACGGAAAATTTTTTGGAATGAGAGGAATCTGAGGAATAAAATCACTATCACCTTTTCCGCACCCTGTTAAATATATATATATATATTTATAATCTAATAGATATAGATAGATGTATGTATAAGCATAGAATAGTGTTCGACGTGATTCTTTAATTTGACATAACTTTTTTATTTATGAACAGATTGACATGAAACAAACACTAAAGCATAACTGAAGCATACCACAATATATTCGTGAAAACCGCATCCAACTCGGATCAGCCGTTTCTGAGATTAGCGTGAACAGACAAACAGACAAAAAAAAAGTTAGTTACATTTTTGGGTTCGACATCGACATAACAATAGCCCCTGCTATTTTTTTAACTTTTATGTTCAATGTACAGACAGCACTTTTCTACAATTTTATTATGTACTAGCTGTGCCCGCGACTTCGTTTGCGTAGAATAGTGACTATGAGCAGCGTTTTTTTTTTAAATAGATACTTATTTTTATTTTAGATTTGGATCATAATCACAGTCATTTTGGGTAGCTAAAAAACCTACTTTACTGTAATGCTTCTCTATATACAATATTAGACGTATGGCCATCGGGGGGAAAGCATACAGGCTGCTGGGATTGCTAACACGGGACAGAGCCACATACAATTGACCGTGCGAAAAACAGCTGATACTTAGATCTACACCCACAACTTTTAGAGTGACCTTGAGCTTTATTAATTGTCATGGCGAAACATAGGCTCACTGGAAACTGAATTCGTTTAAAATTAAACGGAAAATTTTTTGGAATGAGAGGAATCTGAGGAATAAAATCACTATCACCTTTTCCGCACCCTGTTAAATATATCTATACATATAATAAAATTGTAGAAAATATATATATGACGGGGGAAGTGGTTCGGTATCGCTCATTGTGGGCCTCCGTGGACAGTGTTAACACGAGAATTACACAAGGCTTCACTTTTGCAATCGTTTTAATATTCAATTACAATCAAATAGAAATTACACAGCAGATGGAACGCGTGATAGTTTCAGTGTCGTCTGCACGGGGTGAACTCTAACCAGCAAGTGCTCCGCTAGCGGCCGCTGCCCCGGTCCACTGGCAATCCCCACCCCGGTGCATTCCAACACTAACTCCATCGAACGCCACTAGATGGCGCTGGCGTCCCAAAGCTGTTTCCTGATATTGCCGACATATATATATTTATATATAATAGATATAGATAGATGTATGTATAAGCATAGAATAGTGTTCGACGTGATTCTTTAATTTGACATAACTTTTTTATTTATGAACCGATTGACTTGAAACAAACACTAAAGCATAACTGAAGCATACCACAATATATTCGTGAAAACCGCATCCAACGCGGGTCAGCTGTTTCTGAGATTAGCGTGAACAGACAAACAGACAAATAGACAAAAAAAAAAGTTAGTTACATTTTTGGGTTCGACATCGACATAACAATAGCCCCTGCTATTTTTTTAATTTTTTTTTATGTTCAATGTACAGACAGCACTTTTCTACAATTTTATTATGTATAGATAGATAGCTTGCTATAATGATATTGTACAGGCATTAACAGATCATTCGATTAAATACATGCCAGATTTGTTAGACAAAATGTTATCTATTTCATTCTCAATTGCCATTTGACAGTAAACTGTTTTAAACAACATAACATAACATAACATCACGCCTTTGCCAAATAAATGGTTTTTCTTTGTTTCTTCTTTCTTCCTTTTATCCCCGAACGGGTAGGCAGAGGTGCACATTATACCACTGCACAGTGTAACACCCATTTTTCACTATTTATGTTACGAGTCCCATGTAATAGGGGCATAAAATATATTCCCTGAGTCAAAATGCTAAGCAGTTTAATCACTAGTGGCGCTAGTATCGATTTTGGCTTCCATTGTTTAAAACACTGCTATGCTAGACTGCCTCGTTGGCCGAGTGACCGCAAGTGCGACTGCCGGGTCTCGGGTTCGATTCCTAGGTCGGGCAACGTATTACTGGGTTTTTATAAAATTCTCAGTAGTAGCACGGAGTCTGGAATTGTGCCTGGTATATGGTACTAGGCTCAACACCTATTACATGGGACTCATAACATAAATAGTGAAATGTGAATACATGATTTGACTGTGTCAATCGTCAGGCACATTATTTAGATTCACACAAATAATTTTGATAACTTTAAAATACTTTAAACCAGTGTGTAAAACCCCTGCGGGGTATATGGCAATAGGCTCATCCCCTACTACATGGGACTTATAAATAGTGAAAAGTGGGTGTTACATCCATCGGCATTAAGTGCCGTAATGTGCACCTCTGCCTACCCCCTCTGGGACTAAAGGCGTGATTTTATGTGGAAATTACCATTAATAGGATAGAAAATCCCAAAAAATACATTTATAAGGATTACGTAATTATAGGGATTATTTCAAATCTATTTATTTATCTCTCTAGTTTTCCTTTCCATTCGACTAAAACCTTTTCTTTCAACGGACTTAGGGACTTAATACAAAACAAATAAGATTCAAATTTGGTTACAACGTTCCGTAATTCATTAAATTAGTTCTTACTTGACATTTTAGTCTAATTTTATCTCCTGTGATCTTCTAACCTAAAATAATTTAGTTTACTAATATTGAATTACTGTTACACGTGTAAATATAATTACAATTACATATATACAAGCATTGGGGACTGACTGACTGATTGAATATAACGGTTAGTTTCAGCAGGCAATCTATTATTAGATTTGCTTCTCGAATTTTGACTAATATTGGTGCATATGTTCAAATCCTACCTCAAAAAGTTCGGCGCCGCCCATGGACACCTGGAACACCAGAGGCATTACAACTGCGTTACCGGCTTTTTAGGGATTGTTGGGGATTTAGGGATTGGGGAGACTGGGGAAATGGGGGTGGGTCATTGGGCTCCTGGTAACCTCACCAATACGATGAAACACAACGCAAGCGTTATTTCACGTCGGTTTTCTATGAGGCCGTAATATCACTCCGGTCGAGCCGGCCCATTTGTGCCGCAGCATGGCTCTCCCACACTGAATACTTATAGCACAGCTGTTGTTTGCCAGTTCTGTGTTTCACCATGATTACAGAAACCCAACAAAACAGAAACTAGTTTAGCAAGAAAAGGATAGAGGTTTAAAAAATAAAATTTACAATCGAACAAAACAAGGTGTACAGTTAAGTTAATATTAAATAAGTAGACTATAGAGGTAATAAATACTTCAAAGTAGATGTACATAGATGCGAACATTCGTATTCAAGGAAACTTGATCGCTTCATTGGTGTTGTGGTAGTTTAAATAATGTTGTTTTACGCTTTACTTTATTCGTAGAAGTAGGTAATATATTGGAGTATACCCTTTTTATTACAGTTAAGTACATCATTAGTTTTATTGCAATTAAGTATGAAGTGAGTATTTTGGAATGTTATGTTAAAATGTCTTCATGTCCCGGAGGTTCAAAACGCCCGCTTCCCATGCATGAGGTGCGGGTTCGAAATCTACCAACTTTTTTATGTACTTTCTAGGATTATCTAGATACCACTGACAAACGATAAAGAAAAACATCGCGGAAACCTGGGCTTAGAATTTCTAATTATACGTTTGTAATCGCGAACCCGCATTGAGCAAGCGTGGTGATTAATACTAGAAACTTCTCCGTGTGAGAAGAGGCTTTGTTTAGTCGTGGGCATTTATAGGCTGTTGTTGATGATGATAAGTATTTTTGAAAACATTTGACAAATACAGGGCCTTTTCGGAAAAAAAATCTGGGTAAGGGTGCTTACAACAGGTGTAGACGAGTCGGTACCGATATGCGCAGGTATAATCACTTATGAGAAACAGGTGCCACTTGGGCGGCATAGATTATATTGAAATAGTAGCTTCTGCCCGCGACTTCGCCGGCGTTCCAGTGGAATAAAGTAGCCTATGTGATATTCCAAACAATAATCTTCCTGATCCCTCAACCGATTTAACGCGAAGGAGTGACAAAGAAACAAACATATAAACTTTCGCATTTATAATATTAGTAAGATTATATATGCCAGTACCTATAGGTACCGATCCGCACAGATTTGCGTACGAGACATTTTTTTGTCAACCCGTACAGACCAGTTTTTTCATTTTGTGCACTTTTTATGTGATAGGAGGACTGGCAAACAACCAAATGGATCACCTGATGGGAAGCAATGACTACACCTCATGGTAAGCAATGACTACCACTCATGAACACCCGCAATAGCGGGTATGTTATGGTCCCTGTCATACACTGAATAAAACATAGATATTACCATCACTATCCTTCCGCGTATCCCAGTGATATATAACAAAATCTCAGTGAAATTATTTCTTGCTATGCCCATAAGAAAAGAAACCGACAGTTACCTAACCCAAGGCGTCTAGTTATGGCAGCGATATTTTATGGGAACCACGGACCATCTATACTGTGAATAAGAGGCAATACGATGCATGTTTTATTATTATTGCAGTTGGCAGTAAACATAGAATAATTTATTCTATTGGCAAAGGTGCGTAATGTTTTTATGCAATAGCCTGTAGTATAGTTAGATATTAATAACAAATGTAAAAGAAACCCTAATAAAGAATTGTAGATTTTTAATTAATATTATTTTACAATAGCCTTAGTAAATAAATAATAATATTATTTGCTACTGAAAACGTACGATAGCCGGATCAAATAACAAAATACACTACCACAACAATGTATTTTTTCCAATTAAAAAGTTAACAATGTAACACGCAAGGAAATTATATTAATTGCAAAATATGAAAAAAAAATCCAAATACGAATTACTTTTTAGTTGCCTACCTCATTTGTTAAAAAAGTTTTGAAGAAAATGAATAACGTTTTAAAAATAAAATACAGAAAAAAAAAAACGAAATTCAAAAATGGAAAACGCCATTCGTCGAATTTCCCAAGAGACTTACTCATTAGTACACTGGCTAGATGTAGAAATACTGGCTCATCAAATTATTCCAAAGAGTCAACAATTTTCGATAAAATTTGATCTTTATTGCATAGACTTAAGGTTGAATATCTTTTAAATAAATTAGATTATCTGGTATATCTTCATGTGCGGTTATCCGTACTATTTGAAAGTAACTTCGTTAGCTAGTGCAAGTCAGGCTTAATATAATCAAATTGTTCCAGCAATATTCCTTTGTGTTATCAAAATAATACGCCAAGAGAGCTCCAGAAAAATATATCAGTGGTCTACCTAAGTAAATAAAACTTCATTATGTATGAAAATTAAGTTGGAATTTAAATAACCGGTTCTTTATGTACAATTTACATGTAGGTACTATTAGTAGTAGATTGATTTAACGAAATTAGACTTATTAGAAAGTTGATAGGTACTTTTTTTAAGGGAGGAAAATCATCAAATGACTGCTCCTGCCTGGGTGAGGCGGGAGGGAGTATCAGACTCTTACTGACTAAAAACCACCCCGTTCCTTCTCCTGCACGTCGAGCCGGAGCCCCGGTTACCCGTTAGGTTCTCCGCGACAAGTTGGTAGGTACTAAAGGTAATATTACGGTGTAGTGACGACCAGAAATAGGTCGCGTGTAAGAAGAGAATAACATTATTTGTATGATCTTTTAAGGAGGTAATATTATACTGTCAGGCGGTAGCTATTGTTTTAAGTATTAAGGTTACACTTTCTGTTTTCTAAACTATGTCGATGAACCCATTTAGTCACTGAGAAACAAACATTAAACGGGGTATGGAGATTTTGGAATTAATGTATACATTTTCTGATCCAAAGATTGCATTGGAGACTTGCTTAACACGTTCCCTGCGCCATCACTTTCAAAAATCTTTCATCTGGTGCTTTGGAGACCTAAAAGATCTCCAAACTAACCTACCATTTGGTGCGTTTGAGACCTAATCGGTCTCCTAAAAATACAGTTTTCAAAATAGTTTATATCTTCCAAAAAAACAATCAAGTATATTTTGAAGTTTTTGTGCCTATTGCTTTATATTTTGCTAGGTTCGCACGCAGTTATGACAATTGAATAAACTACAAATAGGTACCAAAAAAAAAATATGATATCGATTGTATCTCGTACCGCAACGGAAGATAGTTCAATATGTGTAGTAAGTAGTGATGGGAATAAAATGATATCTCAGTTGTCGATTGAAAAAGTTTTACTAATTATGCAAAGTATTTTTCATTAGAACATAGTAAGCACATTGATTGCTTGCATTACGCGCAAATTGTAACAATTCGTTTAGTTTTTTAGAAGCGTCAGTGCTGTTTGATGTGCGTCGTTATTTTTTGTAACAACCCACACAACGTCTTTTTTTGTCGCCACGTTGGAAAACATGATCAGTACATCTTCCTTCGGGTAATTTTGTAATAAAGTGCATTGTATAAATAAACAGCATGCAACTATGTAAGTGAAATAAATGCGATGGAATCTAATTTTATTAGTTTCGTTATTCGAGTGTCTTATGTAAATAGATTTTTACACTTTTTTCTTTTAAAAGCACTCATTGTATAACAAAAATGATACAACACATAGGTTTATACGCGAGTGTGATTTCGCAAACGTGCGCGCGAGCTCCCACGTCGATGCTAGGACAACACTAAAACGAATCACGCAGCGCCCGCGCCGCCCACCTTCCCTCTCTTACGTCTACGAGGCGTACGATTCCACGAGTACCGACATCCCCTAACGCAAGGAATGAAAATAATTACAGTACTGTGCGTTAGGGACCTAATCCATCTCTAATTTCTTTTTTAGTGTCCTTGAATTCATCTTTAAGTAGGAAGCAAATACGTATATTTGTCCAATATTCCTGTACCTATTTATGTCGGTGATCCTCTAAACAAATAAATAAATAAAATTTGGTCGCCAATATTACCTACTTTTTAAAGTAATATCAATGACATACATTTTCAAGATTAAGGTATTTTCAAAAAACCAATAAATTTAATATTATCCCAACTGGAAAATTGTTGTAAAACAAAGTAATATTAGCAATATTGCATTACATGAATTTTCACAAAGATGAAAATTGATATCCATTATGAAGGCTAAAGACATTAATATAACTTGAAATTCTTATGCATCGATTAACACACCACATGTCATTGTTGACTACCACTTTTTTCATGAAACAGCACATGACAGCACGGTCGACTGAACTAATCGGTTTCAAATTACTGAACGAACGTGTTTCAAGATTTTTCATTTTTCAGTATCGCCGGGTATGGAATATTGATAGGGAGAAATTTTAAAAATCAATTTCGGATGTTAGTGGCACTGAGCTGGAGCTAAATTAGTAGTCAATGTTAGGAAATTTTTTTACTGTTCTTTTCAATTTGACTGCTTCATTGGTTGAGTGGTCGCAAGTGTGACTGCCGGGCAAGAGGTCTCGGGATCGATTCCCGAGTCGGGAAAAGTATTACTGGGTTTTTCTCAGTGGTAGCACGGAGTCTGCAATAGGGTCACCCCCTATTACAGGAGACTCATAACATAAATAGTGAAAACTGAGTGTTACATTGTGCAGTGGCATAGTGTGCACCTCTGCCAACCCCTTTGGGGATAAAAGGCGTGATTGTATGTCTATCATATCGTATCATAATTATCATATCCTATAACCTTCCTCGATAAATGCATTATCCAGACTCCGTGCTACTACTGAGAATTTTTAAAAACCCAGTAATACTTTGCCTGACCCGGGAATCGAACCTCCTTGCCAGGCAGTCGCACTTGCGACTACTCAGCCAACGAGGCAAACGATACGATAGAATACTTTAGCAATTAAATTCAGATAAAGAACTCATACTCATCTCAACATACAACAGAATAACATTGTAAAATAAGTCAATTATAAATTAAAATACATGTCCCGCTACAAATGGACTCCAGTGTAATTTATTTTTCACAGAATATATTTTTTGCATGCCGGACAGTTTAATAAGTAAACTGAGTTCCAAATGTCACGTAAGAGTGAGTCTATTACAAAACAAGAGGATAAATCGTGACATGACTGATAATCAGTGATTGGAAAAGCAGTGTCATAACTTGCGTCGGTAAAATGGTGGACAGGGAAGTTCTATTTAATAATGATAGAAAAATTCTCTTAAATGTTCATTGGCAAATATAATTTCGAAACAACCACACGTCTTTCATTGGCAAATCAACACATGCAAACTGCAACCTTATCGCCTCAACAATAAACTACATTTAAAAAAACCGACTTCAACCCTTAAAAAACCGACTTAAATTTTCTTCTTTTCTTCGTCTTTTTAGACGTCGTTAAATTAATATACTAAAACCTTCTCCTACCTGAAATAAACATGTTTCTGAGAACCGCATCAAAATTGGTGTAGTCAATGGTTATTTTTTTTTATACCACGACGGTGGCAAAAAAGCACACGGCTTACCTGATGGTAAGCGGTTACCGTGGCCTATGTACGCCTGCAACACTTGGGACACACCGCCAATGGTGAGAGAATCACGAACACATAATAAGTACCTAACATACATTCACATCAAATTGAGAACCGCTTTTTTACTGATATGGGCAGACATGCTCTATCATAGGCCGCATCATCGCTTACTATTAGGCGAGATAGTGGGCAAACGTCGACCCAACAAATAAAAAAAAACACTTAAAAATTTAAGGCTACTAGCTGTACAAGGTTTTATAGCCGAGTAATTTTCTAGGAGGTAACTCGGGTATCGATTTTAAGTCCGTAACAATAAAAAAAATTGTAGGTAAATATTTTTAATTTTTCTGTAAATTACGGAAATCCGTAAGTGCTAACTGCACGCCGCTATCTTGTAACTAGTTTTATAACGCGGCTTAACTCACACAAACTCAAACACGTAATTGATATTATTCCTAATTACCTTTTAGATGGTGAGGAGGTCGTGTCCAGAGAGAAGTAAATAAATCGAGTACTAAATAATACACTTTTAATTTCTGACTCCAATTAAGGTTACATACAATTTAGCACGGTCACAATATTTAGTAGCGTGCGTCTGTAGTGCGATATACGGGATAACTCGAGAGGCGAACACAATGCAAGTACAGTGTGAACAATATTGATGCGTCAACAATTAGAGTAGGTCCCACTACAACCTCTACATAAAACTCCATCAAGAAACATTGCTGTCGCTTATTCTGAAATACTGTCGAACTTAAACGATTTATTACAGCCGTATTTTTAACTATTGGCCCGAAACTTTCTCTTACACTGATCCTTTATGACTTCTGTGACATGCTTCCGAGAAATGCCACGGTTTCAAAACTACACCTTGTATAGCAAAAAGAGGCAATTTTAGTGATCATTTATAAATAGGTAGCCAAATGCACTCGTAATAATTTGTAAAGAAAATACGAATAAAATGTTAATATCGGAACTGTATTGGAAAAACTAATTATCATTCGAACAATGTTAATTAAATAATTGTTTGCGTTCATTGATTGCAGGCCATAGCGATGGTATTTAAATAACTTGATTAAAATGCACTTTTGTATCCATATGTTGATTGCTTAAAATTCTGATTCAACTTTCAAATTACTGCTGATGGAAACAGGATTGCAATTGCGACTGTCGAAGTCTCGATTCTCAACCTTCAGCTTGGTCATATGATTGGTTATTTTTATTCCCTTGGTTATCCCTTATCACCCACGGGAAGAGACATTACAATACAATAATGATTTATTAAGAACAGTAATAATAGCACGTAGTAGCACGGAGTCTAGAATTGTGCCCAGTATACAGCAATAGGCTGTCTCCCCTATTACATGGGACTCATGTGTGCGTGTACAGTGGCATTAAGTGCGTATGATCTGCTGTCGTTTTCAGTAGTTACACTAAAATCGTATATTAAACAATAGAACATGTTTCTGTTTCGTCAGGTGCAGTTTATTATACGGACCTTGTGGAATCTAGAACGAATTTCCGTGCGTTTAGCCGTTTTTGCCATACCTATTATTGGAAGCAAGTATAACAGCTCACACATAGGACCCACTTAGTTTTTAGTCAAATTTCCGTGGTGCTTGGCGACTGGGCTTCACCCAGTTGTACAGTCTATTCTTTGTGCCTTTAGGCTTAATTCATTCTGTCTCCTGCAGTAATTCACCGAGGGAAGTGAAAACCATAGTTTTTTCTTCTTCTCTTATAATATCTTCTGATTCACTTCGTTGCGGGAACCAAGACAGTAACTCATGTCCCTGGGACGCGCCGGACTTCAGTGTTCCGGTGCTTTCATGGTTGTATCTACTGTAGATCCTGGCTTACAGGAGTTACAGCGGTTTTAGGAGGTTGTGGCGGGCTTGTCCCATTTAAAAAAAAATAGAACATGTTTTCAGTATATATAGAGGTATAACTCCTACTTACCTACTAAAATAATTTTGGCAATAGGCTCACCTCTTATAACATTCATAAGATCAATAGTGAAAAGTGGATATTACATTGTTCAGTGGCATTAAGTGCCGTGATATGCACCTCTTGGGATAAAAGGTGTTATGTCATGTTTAATAATAACAAAGCGACAACGTTATTACCGCCTGTGGAGAAAGCATCAATAACATCATCATCATATAAGCCACAGGACGGCCTTTGCTGAACATAGGCCTCCCCCAATTACTTCCAGATAGGCCGGTTGGAAGCGACCTGCATCCAGCGGCTCCCTGCGACCTTGGTCAGGTCGTCTGTCCACTTTGCAGAACATGTAGCCATTTGTCCACGAACGAAGGTTTTTTTTTCCTTCTCCTCTTATAATATCTTCTGATTCACTTTGTTGTGGAAACCAAGACAGTTACTCATGTCCCTGGGACGCGCCGGACTTCAGTGGTACGGTGTTTTCATGGTTGTATCTACTGTAGATCCTGGCTTACAGAAGTTGCAGTGATTTTGGGAAGATGTGGCGAAATTGTCTGATTAAAACAAAAGAACAAAGGCCGCTGACATAGCCCAGTAGATTAGCAAGTTGAAGTGGCACTGGGCAGGGCACAAAGCGTGGAGAACCGACGGCCACTTGGGCAGAAAGGTTCTCGAGTGGAGGCCACGTACCGGCAAGCGCAGCGTAGGACGTCCATCCGCAAACTACGCAATAATGCTTTCGTCAAACTACGCAAACTGGACAGTTACCCTAAGATTAGTGATAATTGTATTCGGCTCTACCGTAGCCAAATGTCGAAACGTTAATCTACATAATATAAAAATTGTTTGTCAACAAATCTTTGTTTTAACCCCTCGAAGATTAAAAGGCTTTGATTGTTACTGTAAAAAGAAATAAAAAAGCCATTCAGAATCTAAAACAGCAACTAATAACTGCCAAAAAAAGCAATCCCACAAATGTATGTAGCATTAATTAAAGTGCACCTAATAGGTTTAAGTTTAAACCCTAATGGATTTTAGCACTTTATCCTAAGTTTAATTTACCAAATTGTTTTATATCAACTGTACATCATATAGCGACGAAAATTAAACTAAATTTTGTGTTTACATGAAGACAGCATTTGCAAAATTTTGAAATGAAATGATATTTCTCTGTAGTAAAATTAAAAGGATTAACAGTTTGCAGTGCAGTTGATATTATATTTTAGTTTGAAATGTAATAATGTAAATTTGTATAGTCCCCAGACACTGTTCAACAACCTTCTCTATCGCTATTTGGGTTCACAGTGCATTTAAACACAATTATTATGTATGTATGAATATGCATGACCGCATGGTAGGCGCGGTGGCTGCGTCGGCTGTCGCGCAACGTGTAGCGGGTTCGATTCTCGCATGGAGTGTCTGGGTGTCATGTGTAGGTATGTGAACTTGTTTGTTTGTAAACGCACCCACGACACATAAAATGTGGGGGCAACGTTTTTAATTTAAAAAGAATAGATATAAAATTGTATGTAGGTACCTATAGAGTAATTAAGTATGCCAATGCCTGACGGTCACAACGGTACCTGATGATGATGATACTTCTATCGGATTAGTAAATCCTTAAAATGATTTTTCTTTATGTTTGTGAAACCCTACATCTAAAAATTAGTATTTTAGTAAGTAGGAGTTATGTGTAAACTAAAAACATGTTCAACTTTTTAATATACATTTTTTAGTGTAACTACTGAAAACGACAGCAGAACACACGCACTTAATGCCGCTGTACACGTTCACACCCACTTTTTTTACTATTTATGTTATAAGTCCCATGTAATAGGGGGTGAGCCTATTGCCATATACCAGGGACAATTCCAGACTCCGCACTGAATTACATATTTTTAAAACCCAGTAATACTTTGTTCGACGCGAGAATCAACCCCGAGACCATGAGGTCGTCGGGTTCGATTCCTTGGTCGCAAGTGACAGTCGCACTTACAACCAATCGGCCAACGAGGTAGTGTTTAAATACAAAAAAAAGAAATAAAGAAAAAACATTTATTCGACAGTACAAAGTGTGTTCTTATCTTGTTCATTAAATACAATGTCAAAGTGCGGATACAAATTTTATAACTATTGAGGTTATAGAGGAAGATTTGAAAAAATTGGCCAAGTGCGAGGCAGATTTTCACATTAATGGTTTCGTACAACTTATGCTACACAAAAAGAAATGTGTTCATAAAGTAGGTAATTTTACTATTTTAATTCGAAGTTCTGCTAATTCTAGTTCTGAATTTGATGATTGAATTGTAGTAGAAAATCTTGTACTGAGTTTTCCGATTGCAGATTCTCAAGCATTTTGTTCAGATGCCAAGTTAATGCAAAATGGATTGCTTACCATTATTGTGTTATTTTATTCTAGACAGAAGTATTAAGCAAGTATTTTTTCGGAGAATGAAAAGATTCATAATATTCTGACAAAAAAACATTCGTGAAAATGTTCTAAGAAATTAAATACCTATCGATTTACTTATAGAGAGACAAACAGTAGTAACTTAACGACATGGTATTGATACCACCAATTTCCTATAGAACCATAAAAGAGATGAAACTTCAGAAATTATCGAACAAAGTTAGAAATCAGAGCCGAAAGTGATTGAGATGTCCTTGGAAGATAACAGTAATTTACATTCATTTCCTCAGATAAGAAAGATCTTTCGATTCACGACGATTGTTCGAATTACTGGTTATTTTCTTCGTAACACAAGATCAGCTTTGTTATTGCTCACAGGAATGTCAAATCGTGTATTCAATACACGATTCTGTGTCAATCGACAGACAGAAAAATTAGGTTAACACGAATCATTTTGATAACTTTGAAATTGATAAAGCTATCCGTTTCACTTTTTGAAACCAGTGTGTAAATCCCCGGTATATGGCAATAGGCTCATCCCCTATTACATGGGACTCATAACATAAATAGTGAAAAGTGGGTGTTACATTGTATAGTGGCATTAAGTATCCTCTTCGGGGATAACAGGCGTATATGCATGTGTAAAATCGTAACGTTACTCGGAGAAGACAAAAATGTCTATCAGACTCTACAATCTAAACCAAATCTCAAACTAAATTGAGTTATTTTGAGGCTTGTCATTTTTCAAACTCTTTGTATGACGGAACATTTTGGAATTATGTATGTAATGAAAATAAATTTAGTATTGTAATTTATGTCAAAATATCATAATATCATGATACTCTTGATACATTTTATTAGTGTGGGAGTTCTCTTCCCACCTAGCTACTTATTAAATCGGGCAGAATAAAACAATGTCGTTATTTCTCAAGCCATATCACATCGTAAAAATGAAATGAGTTCACAGTCGCCGAGTACCATTTCCACTGAGAGATTTCGGAATGACCCGAAAATCGGCCACTCTAACCGAAATTAGGATAATTTCGCCAAATCATAAAACGATGGAGAGATTTTCAAATATCGTGGGTTAATAAAATGGTTACACGAATTTTAGATTCTATAATGTTGTTTTTGTAAGCAATCTTGTAATTATTAGAGACAAAGTTTTTCCATGTTGATTTGTACGAGTCGATTGAAACACACGTATTTAATTGCTGGACAAAAAACGATCAAGGTATTATTATCTATACTAATATTATAAAGAGGAAAGATTTGTATTTTTGTATTTTTGTATGTTTGTAATGAATAAACTCAAAAACTACTGGACCGATTGTAATAATTTTTTCACCATTAGAAAGCTGCATTATTCAGAAGTAACATAGGTTATATAATATCACGCTAGGTCCTATAGTTGTGGAGCAGTAACCAAAAATGTTTTAAAAACGGGGGAAAAGTATCGTTTCTGAGGCCTTCCGTGGGGTGCGCTGAGCATATAGTTAAAGTTACCTCTATACAAAAATGCTCTATACAGAAACTCAGGCAATGTGATGGGAGTAAGTAAATGAAGTCCGGAAAAATATTTTCAAAAGGTAAATACTTCCTAAATAAAAAAAAAAACTGAGAATAAATATAAATAAAACGTAAAACTATGTAAAAAATCTTAAGTCCCCCCGTGCGAAGCCTGGACGGGCCGCTAGTTGATAGATATTTTCAGTAAATGTTATGGGATTTAAAGCAGTACCTGATATGCCTTTTTTAACCGATCTTAACATGAATTAACAAATTAGTTGGCCCTTTGTAACCATAGAACTTTAGTATTATACCTTCTACTGACAACACGGTTTTATAAGGTTTTTTTATGTGTTAAGCCGGTAAACGAATAGACGCATCACCTGATGGTAAGCAATCGGCGTCGTCCTTAGACACTCGGAATACAAGAAGCATTACAAGTGCGTTACCGACCTTTTGGGAATTAGAAATTTTAGGATTGTTGGGGATTCAGGAATTGAGGAGATTGGGGAAGGGGTAGGGGTCCGGTAACCTCACTGGATATGGTTATGGTTGTTGCTTGATACTAAGGCTTCACAGAAAAACGACGTGAAACTGCGATCGAGCCGCCCCATTCGTTCCGAAGCATGGCTCTTCCACACATAAATGTTACAATGAAGTTACTTCTCAACTAAACTGTTAACATAAAGTCACAATATAAACGTAAAGTTACAGTTTTAATAACATTTTGTTTCGAAGACGTGTCTTGTAAATTGTGATAACACGCTTGAATTAACCGAATGCCAATTTTTCAGTCGGCTCACATCCCCAGCTTATCGCCGAGAGCCGAAACTCATACATCTGAGGGGATAATTAAAGACGTGATATTTTTATATATTTTTGTACTGTAACAGTGCTATTTAGAAAAAAGGAAAAAAGGTATTTTCAACTTTTACCTTATTAGAAAGAAACGTATAGAACATGAGGACCTTCGATGTATTTTTTTAAAGAATAATAGAATGCAAAAGGAATAATCAAAGTCAAAATAAAATTGATATCAAAATAAAATAAATAACTAAAATTCTTGGTAATTCCAATAATAAAAATGATCAAAGTCAAATTATAATTCTTTCATAAACTACGTTTAAAAAATCTAACTTCAACCCCTTTTTTTTAATTCGGTCGGTTAATTAATGCACTAAAACCTTCTCCTAAGTGTTACAAACACTTTTCTGAAAACCGCATCGAAATCGGTTCATCCAATTGCGAGATAATCGCGCACAAAACATACATGTGGGAGATAAAGCTATTTGATTTTTTTTTCTTCTTCTTTGGCAACTGAGTCTCCAAAATGGTGTTGTCGACTATACTGCCAGTGTCGAGTGGTGACGGCAAAATTATTGGACCGTCGAACTTAACTTTGAGGTAGTTTTTAGTTGTTAGTAGCTGAAAGGACAAAACAATTGGGTTAGTAAAACATAAACATTATCAACTATTTTACTGTATATAGAGGTATACAGTGGTGTAAAAAATAGTTGGGGGACATACACAATATAGACAGATATTAATATACATCATTGGACACCGTCACATTTTGATCTCATTTTCATTCATAAATTTACATATATAAATAATTACTTTGTGGGAAAAGTGAGTTAAATGATATTTTCTTTAATAGAAATGTCACAATTATTTTTGTACTACCTCCGGCCTAACAATATTTTTGTTAACTATAATAACATAAAATGTATTTATGCTTTTTTTTAAAGGTGGGAAAATTATCGAATTACTGCTCCCGCCTGGATGAGGCGGGAGGGAGCGTCAGACTCTTACTGACTAAAAACCACACCGTTCCTTCTCCTAGCCCCGGTAACCCGTTAGGTTCTCCGCGACTCCGAATCGGCATCAGCCCTGTTGGGCCCCTCCGTGGTGGTCTGATGGCTCTTTGAGGTGCGCGCGGAACGCGACGCGCCATACGCTCGGGTCTGTTTCTGATCGGACTGGGAGACCCATGCTCACCGTCCGCAGGCCCGCACTTACGGTGGCCGGAGATCGTCTCGCGATCCTCGACGCCCGGAGTGTCCTTCGCGATAGCTGGGTTGCGAGGAGGCAGCGCTTCGCTGTCTCACGCCTCCCACCTCCTCCTTAGCTAGCATGACTGCTTCGCAAAATGAGGAGACGGCATCCCAGTCCCCCTCGCTCTGCATCATGAACCGCACTAGGGTCGGACGCGAGAGGTCGCCATCGCCGATCACGTCCCTGAGGGCACGGCGGTGCTCAGCTCACAGCTCCCGAAACTTCCATGTCCGGTGAGGACCCCGTAGCGTCTCTCAAGCCACTCCTTAAAGAGGGGACTTACCGCTGCAATGGCAGCGAGCCCAGCCCTCGGTTGCGAGATGAGAATGCGCCGGAAAACATACACATTAACAAACATACAAACATATATGTACTTATAGGTCGAACAGAGAACCTCTTTCTTTTTTTGAAGTCGGTTAAAAATGTGCTTTAAGGTGAGGCATAATTGTGTCTCTATAATGAACTATACGATACTAAGCCAAACATCGTGGAACGCAATAAAGCATTTGTATTTACTGTATTTGAATATAAACTTACTCTAAATACATATTTAAATATTAGAATGAGTGTCTGTAATAAAGATCTGATCGTACAACGTGACTCTCAAAAATTAAGAGGTAATCGCGAAAACGGTAAATAAAGATTAACTTCAGGTTACGGTCGTTGACATTTTGTAACACGTGCATGACCTTTGACATGTAAACCCATGTCTTAAAAATTAAATAAATGTAACCTAGCTTTTATAAAACATAACATAACATCACGCCTTTTTATCCCCGAAGGGGTAGGCAGAGGTGCACATTACGGCACTTAATGCCACTGTACAATGTAACACCCACTTTTCACTATTTATGTTACGAGTCCCATGTAATAGGGGGTTAGCCTATTGCCATATACCGGGCACATTTCCAGACTCCGTGCTACTACTGAGAATTTTTTAAAAACCCAGTAATACTTTGCCCGACCCGGGATTCGAACCCGAGACTCCTTGCCCGGCAGTCGCACTTGCGACCACTCGGCCAACGAGGCTTTTATAAAAATAAGTTAAATATTGTTTACAATATATTCAGTATCGAAATTCTTAGTTATGACAACTTGTAAGAAGATAAGATTAATAAAATTGAACTAACCTTAGGGAAATATTAAATAAAAGACGGAGTGTAATTTAACAATGACGATTATCTGTGGTCTGGCAATATAGTTACGTTATATAGCAGACCACAGATAAAATAACAAACAAAATCAGCCATAGACAAAGTTGACATCCATAAATAAAACAATAGACAAATTATAGTAATCAGTAAATGCGTTCAAATTTCAATACTTAGTAATAGCTCGAAGGTAGGATTATGTTCAGTGTATGATATTTATTATTTTAATACCACCTTTGGCTTGGCTTCTGACTTTCTTAACAACAACAATATCGATAGCCATTAACACACAACTGCTAGACTGTGAGTCTCTTCTACGCAAGAGGTTATGTCATAATCCTGCCAAACAGACGGCATTGAGATCGAAATTTAAAATTTCATAATCTTAATATACCTTAATTTCTTTCCAAAACAACAGGCCCTTTTGTTAAACCTAAGAAAAGCTAAGATAATGTTCCCAAAAGATAAGTCTTTTGGGAACATTATCTTAGCTTTTCTTACACTTTAAGGTATTTTCTACGGGTCAGTGACGTCGCCGACTAGTAGCGGAGAGCATAATTATTTTGATTTACAAAAACAATTTCTATCAAGCTCACAAAAATTACAACATAAACAATAAAAGCCAGCGCACCATTTCCGCAACTTATCAAGATGTAGCAGAACATAAAAAAACAACGTTACAAAGTTAGCCCCGAGCCTTCAAGCTGACGGTCAGTAATTACAGATATGCCACGATAAAATGGCGACGGCTTACATTTCCCATTCATGTGACACTCTCAGGCGATATTAAACCCTTTGGCTCTTCCACAACACCGCCATAACAGGGCATATAAAATTAAATTTACATTCACTGAAACATTTTCAGTTTTACGCTTTCATCATTATAATCACTTTCGACGTTCTGTTTGTATAAATATTTTGCTTCTTTGGTGTCGCTGATTTATAGCGGATACTTCTAATTTTATTTTTGAGTACATGTTAGGTGTTGTATTAATGGTATTAATGATTTGTGTAAAACTCTTCATCATTGTTATAATTAGCCGGCACGCATACACTGTAGTACATTCTAGGCTGACAGTGTGTGCGTTGAAAGCCTGAAGCATGCGACACCTCTGACAGAAGATGATGATATTAATCTTAAAAGTGTGTCTTACAAATAATATTGTGTAAAAAGTCAGCCTATTTAAAATGCAGTATTACATTTTACGTCATCTAGTTGTATGTTTGAAGTATATATGGGAATTATGATTAATATGAGATACACATTTTTTGGTGTTAAAGCCCTAAATTCAAATAAAAATTTTAATACATTACAAAGTGGTAGTACTTACTTTTAAAGTGTGGGAGAGCCATGGTTCGGCACGAATGGGCCGGCTCGATCGGAGTGATACCACGGCCTCACAGAAAACCGACAAGCAACAACGCTTGCGTTGTGTTTCGTCGTGTGAGTGGGGTTACCGGAGGCCCAATTACGCCCCCCTCCCTTGTCTCCCAAATCCCCGAATCCTCCACAATCCTCAAATTCCCAATTCCCAAAAGGCCGGTAACGCACTTGTAACGTCTTGGTGTTTTGGGTGTCCATGAGCGGCGCCGATTGCTTACCATCAGGTGATCCGTCGTTTACCGGCTTATGTCATAAAACCGGAGGCCCAATTACGCCCCCCTCCCTTGTCTCCCAAATCCCCGAATCCTCCACAATCCTCAAATTCCCAATTCCCAAAAGGCCGGTAACGCACTTGTAACGTCTTGGTGTTTTGGGTGTCCATGAGCGGCGCCGATTGCTTACCATCAGGTGATCCGTCGTTTACCGGCTTATGTCATAAAAAAAACTTAACAGGGAAAACAACCACTTCAATTTCAAAAATTTTTATAAAGGCTGTATCAAAGCCGCGCATCAAAAGCGTATTGCTTGAACGACTTTAACATAAACTTGGACGCATTCACCGTACTTAACAAGGGTGGGAGCATACATTATAATTAATCAACGTCTATCGCAATGTCGCTCACGTCGCTCATGGCATCTCCGCAAGTGGGTCACATGCTTTAAGCTTAACCGATTTATAATGTACTTAAGAATATGGATATAAGGCTGTGGTAGAAATATTGCATAATATTGTTGTAGCTTTTAGGAAAATCAACAGCTAATACAAATTTAACAGCCCAGGTATGTGTATCCAGCCAATTATATTATTTTTAATTATTATTATCACAGAGAAGTAGAAAAAGGGTAGGGAGGCCTTTACCCTGCAGTGGGACGATCATAGCTGAAAAGCAGGCTAACTAGACTATAGAAACTAAAAGCAAAAACAATCAAATGTAACAGAAATTGCAGATTAAGCCCCTTTTCCCTCATCATCATCATCAGCCTATATTCGTCCACTGCTGGACATAGGCCTCTCCAGTGGCACGCCACTGAGCTCGGTCTTCAGCTCTTCTCATCCAACAACTGCCAGCCACCTTGCGGATGTCGTCACTCCACTTAGCTAGAGGGCGCCCTACACTGCGTTTGCTTAGACGCGGTCTCCACTCTAGAACACGTTTACCCCAGCGGTTATCGTTTCTTCGACAAATGTGACCGGCCCACTGCCACTTCAGCTTACTGATCCTTTGGGCTATGACGATAACTTTGGTTCTCTGTCGGATCACTTTTCCCTCACTTGCGCAAAAAATACAACGCAAACGTTATTTTACGCTACCTATCCCTAAGGTCATGAAAAATGGCAGTCCACTGGTTTAATGGACTTCTTTAGTCTACATAATAAGTGACGCTTGCCTCATACTTGAAGTATAGAATTCAGGAATTGAACATTTAGAGGTATATTTAATATAAAAGGAATTATCAACCAAAGATATAATAGATTGATAACAGATATAATCATGAACCAACTGATTTGGAAATTGTACCCAAGCAAACATTTCCGGCCACTGATAACAATGATCATTCAGATGATTGACTGCATCGACGACGATTGATACTATAATAATTATTATAATCATCCACAATAGTTCTACACTAACCGCGGAGTGTCCTTGGGTGCATTTCCATAGTGCATACAGGGATATTTAGCTGGTTTGTGTGTCCATTACATTTAGATTAAAATTGTCTAAAGGGCATCTGCGCAGTTGGCTTCGGCCCTTCGTACGCCTCCCAAATAATCGGGACCCTGTGGCTCCGTGAATGGTAAAGAAAAAAAAAAGTTTTTTTTTTTGTTTTGTTTGTTTCGTTTCATTTGTTTTGTTTTGTTTTTTTTAATAATCAGGGTAGTTAAGGTTTTGCCTGCCAATAGAAAACCGTACAAAGCAAATCCTATGCTAAAGTCGGTCACCGGTGACCTACTAATTATAATCAAGGAGGTTGAAAAAAAATTGAAAATAGAGGTAATATCACACAGAAATTATTGAAGCACCAAAATGTCACTGGGAAATATTAAGTAAATATATGTCGGAAGGATGGTGTGGGCGATGTCAAGCGAGAACCCTCTTCGTCATTTATATCGGTAGAGGTATGTTTATGCAGTAATAAAACAATTAAATCTTCGTAATTAAAGTAACGTTTACTTTCGACATGCACAATAAAATTACTCAGCGATTGCGTAACGTGTGAACTGGGCAACGATTGACGAACGACTCCCCCGAGCTTGCGCTTGCGCTGCTTTATATATCACCCGGTGGTAGGGTTGAAGTGACGTCGGCCAGTTGTTTGTTCACTGCTTGCCCATTACATTCGCAGTTTACAAAATAATGACGGCGGCGCCGTCATATACTTATGTTTGCGTATGTAGTGGGTTACCACGTTACTTAAGAAAATGCCAGAAGTCCTTCGTGTTAATGTGTGTATGTTCTGCGTGTAAGTGTATAGTAACCAGGTGCCACAGGCCACAGCAGTTGTTTGAAGAGACTGTGTCCGACTTTTTCAATGTACTTGGTTGTAATTACACGTAATTTCTCTAGTCATAACTAGTAACGAACATGGTTGAAAAGAGTTTTGAATTTAGCTGCAGCTGTACGCATATACTCGAATACAAGTTATTATTAGAACTTATGAGGGTTATAATCTATGCAAGTGACAATAATTAAATAAAATGAAGCGAAAGACTTATGTAACATCAGAATTGTACCGTTTTATGTTTCATAGTCTCGTATTTCCATAAAAAATGGGTGAAGCTGATAGCTGAAAGTAATTTCTACTACATTAGCACGATACTGAGAAAAAATTAATACCTACAATCAGGGATAATACGAAAAACTTAGTTTGTGCGACCCAAATCGCGAAAATCGTCGTGGTGGCCCGGAGGTTTAAGACGCCCACTTCTCATGCATGAGGGTGCGAGTTCGAAACCTACCAACGGCAAGTACCAATGTGACTTTTTCCGAGTTATATGTACTTTCTAAGATTATTTAGACACCACTGACAATCGGTGAAGGAAAAACATCGTGAGGAAACCTGGACTTATAATTTCTAATTATAAGTTTGAAATCGCCAACCCGCATTGAGCAAGCGTGGTGATTAACGCTCTAACCTTCTCCGTGTGAGAAGAGGCTTTGCTCAGCAGTGGGCATTTATAGGCTGTTGATGATGATGATGATGATGAAATCGCGAAAAAGCAATTTTCAAGGACCACCGATTTAATTTATACCAAAAATCCATAAATTTGAAGAGAAAAATAAGGACGTCCCACATTAATTGAACGTAAATTTCTATGTAACATAATCCTTTAAATATTTTTACGAGAAAAGCGCTGTTTTTACGAGAAAAAGCCCTGTTTTCCTTGAATCCTTACAGCACCACTATTTATTGCGTTACCGTCGCTACTAATTTTATTAAAACGTTCATTAAACTGTTAAGGCTACCGGCCGTAAACCGTAAAAGATACTACGAGTTTTAAAATAAAGAGTTTTTATTATTTTTCATTTTCATTTTTCCTTGAACGAGAAGGATTTTTAGAAAAAATCGAGGAGTGCGGACGTTTGTGAACGTTATTTCATTATAAATGCTAGGGTTTCAAATTTAGATTATGTTATAAAAGATAAGGAAATATACTAAGGGTCCTCCTACTTTTAGTAAACCATTCTTTTTTATTTTAAAAGGCTTTATGCACACACTAATGTACAAGATAGGCTTAATACCATGGTTATTCTCCTCCAGCTCCAGCCACACCTTTGGGTGATGCAGAGACAAAAACAATGGTCGATGCAATTTTTTAATTGATTGTAAAATTATTATTAGGTAATTCCCTAGTAATAATTATGCTTAAAAAAATAACAGATAATCATTTTTGATCTCTTCTTACTAACAAAACTAGGCTAGTCACCACCCTCACATGGCAGAACAAAAATTTGATATAAAAAAATGTTTGATAGAAAATCTATGAAAAGAGATTTGATATTAAATATACTACTAAAATTGTAATTATAACACATTTAAATCCACACATTTTTTACCATCCTTTAATTTTTTTCTGTCCATGACATATTTCTCAAACTCAAACAAGAGAAAGGACAATGGACGGTAATGAATGCACTTGTTATATGAAACTGGGGACGCAGAAAATGTGTATTATGATGAAGCTACTCTTTAAAGTAGCCTTTGTTTCATGGCGAGTCCTTTATACGGATGAGACTCTCATTTAAAAGTACCTACCTACCTGCACATATAATTTCTATAGAGTGTTGTTTATGAAGTTTAAAAAAATCAAATTCAAATTCTTTATATATCAAATTCATATGCATGGGGTTCAGTTTCAACATGAAAATATAATCTAATTAAATTATTAATTAGCCGAGAACCTCAAACGGCGAAAGTATAACTGATTGCAATTATGCTTTCGAACCGTTTGGGGTTGAAACTTTAGGGCCGTGGGGCCTTATTGTAAGGAGGATGGTTGACACTTCAGGTGATCAAAGGGATGGCTACTACCTTGGGCAAAGGTTAAGCATTGCCATTCAACGTGGCAATGCTGCCAGTCTTTTGGGCACCCTACCTCACGGTAGCGATGAGGAAAATGTTTTCTTTTATGCCTTATGATTTATTTTTAATATTATTTTTTTAAGGTGTAAATATTTTAGTTTTAAATTATTGTTTTTATATTTTAAGTTGTATAATTATGTCGGAAGGATGGTGTGGGCGATGTCTAGCGAGAACCCTCTTCGTCATATATATCGGTAGATATATAATATGTTTATGGAGTAATAAAACAATTAAATCTTCGTAATTAAAGTAACGTTTACTTTCGACAGTGCACAATAAAATTACTTAGTGAACTGGGCAACGATTGACGAACGACTGACTCGAGCCGTCTTCGGGTCATCTCTGCGTCCCCGGGTGGGGGGCGCGAGGTCGCGCGATCCAGGCCGATGCCTGTCTCGGCGGATTCGCTCGCTGCCTGCTACAGCAGGCGAGGGGTTGGATTGGTCGGGCACCTTGCGGGGCCCGATGCGGTGTCGAGTCCGGTGGTATGCCCTGCCATGAGCCGCGCTCTAGCCGGGCAAGCCCAGCGAGCTGCAAGCTGTTGGCGGGGCATAGGTCGTGTCCAGTGGGGGCGCCGCTAGGAGCCGCGCTCGAGCCGGGGGGAGCCCGGCGAGCGGCGGGCTAGTAGCGGCGCGCGGTCGTGTCCGGTGGTGGCGGAGACTCTACCGATCCACCTGCGGGGCGGGCGGGAGTCTTACGCGGCGTCCGATGGGCCGGTCGGTGCGACCAGGTCTCGTGGGAGGCCGAGGACGTCGGGGGGGCGCCGGTGGTAGGGCGCCAGTCCTCGGAGATGGTCGTGCCGCGACCGATCGGAGCGCTCAAATAGTGTGGTGCTCAGGCGCTGCACGAATGCGTCGACGCTCTCTACGCCGAGGTCTCGGGCGATTGTCGCGTTCCGTACGAAGCGCGGGGCCTGTACGATGGTGCGCAGCGACAGTGACTGCTGCGCACGGAGGCGTTTTTTGTTGGTTTCGGACACGAGCGCATACCATGCCGGGGCGGCGTAGGTGAGCCGTGTCCGAATGTAGGCCTTGTAGATGCCGAGCTTCGCACGGAGAGGTAGCGCCGAGTCGATCACCGGGCGCAGAAGGCGACGCGCGGCGCGCGCCTGAGCGGTGGCCTGCTGCACGTGGGGCGTCTTTGAGAGCGAGCGGTCGATGGTCACGCCGAGGTATTTAACGCTCGGCGCCCACCGGACCTGCTCTCCCATGAGTGTCATGGGTGTCGGCTTCATGATCCCCACGGCGAGCGCCTGGGTCTTGGCCACGTTCACAGCCAGTCTCCTCTTCTCCAGCCATTCAGGGAGTGCATCTAGGGCGCGCTGTAGTTTGACTACTGCGTGCCTCGGGTTCAGCGACGTCGTGTAGTAGGCGGCGTCGTCGGCGTACAGCGCTAGTTTGACGCCGTTCACGACGGGGATGTCGTCCGTGTACACGCAGTAGCACACGGGTGAGATGCAGCTTCCCTGGGGCACGCCGGCACGGATGTTCCGCTCGGTCGACAGAGTGCCTTCCACTGCCACTTGGAAGGTTCTGTCGTACAGGAAGGTGGCCACGATCTTAACTAGTCGTCGAGGAGTAGTAGATATGGCCAGCTTGCTGAGCAGGCCGGCATGCCAGACGCGGTCGAACGCTTTCTCCATGTCGAGGAATACTGCCGCGGCGCGCTCGCGCTTATTGCGCGCGGCCGCCAGGTCGTGCAGTACCCTCGCGACTTGCAGGGTGGTGGAGTGTTCCGCCCTGAAGCCGAACTGTTCGTCGCATGGCTGGAGGTGTGGGCGCAAGTGCAACAGCAGCAACTTCTCGAAGATCTTCGAGACAGTGTCCAGGAGCGTGATGGGGCGATAGCTCCCCGGCAGCAGTGTGTTTTTCCCCTGTTTGGGCAGCATGATTACTCTGCCGAGCTTCCACTTGGCAGGGAAGTGTCCGGTGCGGAGGATGCCGTTGAACAGGCGCGTCAACGTCGCGACTCCTCGTGGCGGCAGGCGGCGGAGGGCCTCGTTAGGTATTCCGTCCGGGCCGGGTGCCTTGCGTAGTGGGGCTCGCAGAGCCATACGCCGCACCATGCCAGGGGAGAGCACAACTGGGTCCTCTTCGGGGGAGATCGGTTGCTCCAGGTACTGTGCTACCTGAAGCTCGATGGCTGCTGTGTGTTGCACGTTGCGGGCTGGGTTGGGCTGGAACTGGCTCTCCAGGGAGTCAGCGAAGAGCTCCGCTCGATGCTCGGCTCGGTAGCGGGGTGTACCGTCGCCGGCCAGGAGGGGTCTGATCGGAGCTGGCTTCCCGGAGAGATTGCGGCACAATCTGTGTATGCCCGACCAGTCGTCGCTCACGTGCTCGATGGCGCGTTGCCAGGATTCGGCCGCGTGATTTGCCACGGCGGACGAGATTCTGGCGGCCAGAGCGTTGAGCGAGCTCTTCATAGTCGGGCATCGGGTCCTCTGCCATTGCTTGCGGAGTCTCCTCTTCCTCTCGACCATGGCGAGTATGGCGGCTGGGAGGGGTGATGGTCTCCTCGGTGTCGACACGTTTGCCATCTGGGACTCGGCTAGTGCGGTCTGGGTGGCCGTGGCGAAGTCGGCGGCGAGTCGGTCGACGTCGGCGGGCGTGTCGATCCGGTATGACGGCGCGTTCCGTGCCATGTGTGCGGCGAAGGCGCGCCAGTCCCGCCGTGGGCGAGGGGGAAGAGGTCGCAGGTGTTGTGGGTGGTGGTCTGACCGGAGATGATCGTCCAAGACGTCACAGCCGACCTTCGCGGTGATGCCGCGTAGGACGGCCAGGTCGATGACGTCGGGCGTGCGCTGCCGGTCGTGCGGGTAGTGTGTCGGGGCTTCCGGCCCGAGCACGACGTAGTTGTGGAGCTCTGCATCGTCGAGCAGGCGGCTGCCTTCGCGTGTGTTGGCGTTCGCGTTCCACGCTGTGTGCTTCAGGTTGAAGTCACCGGCGATGATGGTTGGCAGTGGCGAGTCCAGCAGGGTGTGGACGTCAGCCACTGCGAGGCGGTAGTGCGGCGGTCTGTAGAACGCGAACACCCGGGTCGGCTGGTGGTTGATGCAGATCTCCACGCCCAGTGCGTAGGACGCGCGCAGCGTTGGCACCGGCAGCAGCTGGTGGACGACTTTTCTCCTGACCAGGATTGCCAGCCCCCTGTAGGCAATCCCTGATGGCGAGATGTGATCCTCCCGGTAGATGTGGAAGCCAGCCATCTTCAGTTTGTCTACCGGTCTAAGGTGGGTCTCGTTGATCAGGGCTATATCAGCTTGCCGCTGGTCTAGCAGCAGCTTCAATAGCCTGGTCTTCTCGGGGGACATCCCATTGGCATTCCAGTGAATGATCTTAAGGTGCCGGTGGTCCATCGCAGATCAGGGACTTGATCGCGTCTAGGAGCAACGGCACTGGATCGCTCTGCTCCTGGATGAGCGCCGTCACAATCCCCTGCAGGATGCGCACGACGGCGTTGATGGTGATTGTGGTGAGCAGCGTTGGTGGTGGTGATTTTGGCGCCGTTGGCGGTCGTTTCGCCTTGGTTGTGGCGGTGGCATGCGCTTTGGTCGCGGGGGCAGCGGGCGCTCCTGTTTTGGCAGCGGCGCGGGCGACGGCGGGGTTGGCAGTGGGGGCGGGGGCGGGGGCAGGGGCGGCAATGGCGGTGGGGGGCGCCTTCTTCGCCCTCCTGCGCCCGCGTCTCGCACGGCGTTTTGCGCCCGGCTCGTTTGCCGCGGCCATTAATCAGCCAGGGGCGTTTGGTTCGCCTTTCGGTTGTACGGTGGCAGGCTTGCTTGATGCGGCGGTGGTGGTGGTAGTGGTGGTGGTGGTAGTGGTGGTGGTGGTAGTGGTGGTGGTGGTAGTGGTGGTGGTAGTGCGCGCCACCGTGCCCGCCCTGGGGTTTCTCGTCTCGCGGCGGAACACCGGGCACGACGCGTTGTTCGCCGTGTGCGCTCCGCCGCAGTTCGCGCACGTTGGCGGCTCCTCCCTCGGGCGGGGGCACTCGCTGGCCGGGTGCGACTCGCCGCACCGCACGCATGCCATGGGCCGGTGGCAATTGTGCGACGAGTGCCGGAACTGTTGGCAGCGGTGGCACTGCGCTGGGCCCTTCTTGCCCCGCCATGCCTCGATTTTGATCCCGGGCATGCAGAGCAACTCCGTCACTCCATAAATGCCCGAGATGGTGTTTTCCGTGCGCGCGATCTGCGCTGACTCGAGCTTGCGCTTGCGCTGCTTTATATATCACTCGGTGGTGGGGTTGAAGTGACGTCGGTCAGTTGTTTGTACACTGCTTGAACATTACATTCGCAGTTTACAAAATAATGATGGCGGCGCCGTCATATATATTAACAGTCGCAATTAAATTACTAATAATATTATCACCACATAAAAAAAAATTACGTAACCTTAATATTATTATGATTGAAAAATAAAAACTAAGATTAAAGACTTACAATTTAATAATAATTATATTTCTATGATTAGACTAAATTATAAATACAAATAACTGAAAACTAAAATATTTACACCTTAAAATATTCTTAAAAAGAAAAAAATATATTATATGTATAAGAAATACATTGAAAAAATTACTTTGTTCCCGAAACCCTCCTTGAAAAAACAACAGTTTTATATGATCAGTTGTTTCAGCTATACCTTGTGCATTGGTTACTATTCATGCAAAAGTTTTTCAAAGTTATCATTTGTAAACATTCAACCACCAAGACAAATTCACACTTTAAGCAGTTTCATAAAAATAATCATTGTTCACCTTTAAACTAATTACTGGGGTACCACATGACACACACAAATGATAGATAACAGAAATCGCACATAGACAACTAAAGTGTTGGTGGACCCTGGACCATGCTTCAGCACGAATGGGCCTGCTCGAACATAGTGAAACCACGGCCTCCCAGAAAACCGACTTGAAAGAACGTTTGCGTTGTGTTTCGTCGTATGAGTGATGTTACCTGACGCTCAATTACAGTTATACTGGGCACAATTCCAAATTTCAGACTCCATACTACAACTGAGAATTAAAAAGAACCTAGAAATACTTTACATGTCCCAGGAATCGAACTTACCTCACCAAGGTGTCTCAACTTGCCCCGCGGTCGCACTTGCGATCACTCGGCCAACGAGGCAGTCCTGTGCAGCTTACAGTTTATTCAAATTAGGTTTAACTCATATTCTGATTCACTAAGATATTAATTTCACACACGTTCCTTGAAATGATCATATGACGATAGTGCAAAAATTTTCTTTTAAAACTCCAGTGATAAAAGGACCTCTTTATAAGATGAATGAAGATAACTTTTTATTTATCTTTTTCATGATTAGGCGCATTTCTTTCTTTTGTTTTCATTCTGTGCCATTTTTTTTAATAACACTGCTTATTCTTTTGTTTTAATGTTTAAGATTGTTTGATTTAAAAACTCTGAAAGAAAAACGTAAAGGAAATAAGAATGAACAAGTTAAAATGTTAGTAGTGTAGAATTGCACAATAGCACTATCTACAAATCTTATTCGCTTTATTAACTAAAAATCACGGGTTACTCACGTGAGTATACTGAGAAAGTTCTACTAGTTTCGAACATTATTTATAATACAAGTGTTAATTTTGGATAACATTATGTTTCATTAAGGTTCATAATACCAGGCTTTTTTATATGTTTTGCGAAATATACTGACTACACACACTTAGGCATCGTTCACAGCAATTACGTGGTATTGTCCGCCGCCGACTGTGAGTATGCTGTCGATAACGTATTACGTAATAGCGTTTTGTCGGTTCGTTGTGAACGAGATGTAGCGTAACGCGCGCTCACAGTCAGCGACCGACAATACATTTAGTGTAAACTATGCCTTATAGTATATCGTGTGTTCGTATTTACAATGTTTCAATTATATAGCAAACATATACAGTATAGCATACATTTACAGTATGTGCATTCTCATACGGAAAATACTAAATAAGTCCATACACACAAACATATCCTTCACAAAAAAATCACAAGTCCAACAACGTTTATTGAGAAATGCCAACAATATATGCTTGCAACCACCACGCACTGTCAATTACGGAAGTAAGAACATCAAATACGAAGGGGCTCAACTATATAATAAACTACCAAATGATATAAAGGAAATAAAGTCATTTCCTTTATTCAAAAAGAAGTTAAAGTACTATATATTAAAACTACCAAGCAAATAATCTTTATCTTTATAACTGAACCACATAATTTAAATTCATATATCTAATTAACAAAAGGGAAAGAATATGCGTACATAGTTATACTATAAAAATAAAACAAACAATACTCCATAACCTCTTGCATACATTGCGTAAATACACACACATACAATACATACATACAGTGTTAATTATTATTTTATTATTTTATGCAAAAAAAAAGTAAATAAAAAAAAAGTGTGGCACGGTATTGGTAGTTGTCCATAACATAATTATTATTGTACATCTGTGATAGCAACTAATGTGTTTCGAAACTTCGATACGTAATAAGACCATTGCTATTGCAAATTCCTATAAGTAAAAACACAATGTTTGATATTCTCGACCCAATATTTTTAAGATTACCCTCGGCTACTCAAAGTAATTTTATTGTGTAACTGGATGTGTTTTAAGTGTATACTCAATGTAATTTTTTGATTGTTCATAAATACGGATATATTGTTTCGGGCACAGGTTCGCATTCTGTACCTACTTGTATATTTTGTATTTCTCAGTCAAGTCAATGTAAATTGTTTTTGAGAAATAAATATCTTAAACCGTAAACCGTAACTCGATTAAATTTTTTATCTTAAAAACAACCCGAAAGTAACTTCTCCTGTTCTATCAGTTAACATAACATAACATCACGCCTTTTATCCCTTATATTTTATGTTATAAGTCCCATGTAATAGGGGGTGAGCCTATTGCCACATACCGGGCACAATACCAGACTCCACGCTATTACTGAGATGTTTTTTTAAAAACCCAGTGATACTTTGCCCGAACCCGAGAATCGAACTCGAAACCCCTTGCCCAGTCGCACTTGCGACCACTCGACTAACGAGGCAGCCCTGCTCTATCATTAAACCAATAAAACGTTTTGAGATCAATCAACTCCACACTTACATGTGTTAGGAAACCATTAACACAAGACTTTATCTTTACGAAAATTTTCGGCAAGAACTTGGAAATTCAATATAATTTTCCTGATAAATCGGTTTACTTTACTTTCACATACCCTTTATTTACAGTTTACCACTCCATGTTAACGAACTTACATAGATTATTATAATTAGAGGTATGTCAGCTGACTAATGGCACGTGTTTTAAGCAATTTGATTAATTACTTTTTGGTGATACAAAGAAGCGAGATGCGGGAGGCTGGTTGCACTATTCAGATAGTTGAAGAAACGAGAAATTATCAGTTTGTTAACCCAGATTAAAAAAGTAATCGTTCAAAATTAAATATTCAATTTGTTTAATACGGGATCTTGGTTACGTAGACGACTGGGAAAAGTATTATGTTAATCATTAAATATGGCAATGTATAGATAATAAAAATTACCAAATGTTACTGTATAAAATGGTGATATATAGAACCGTAATGTACCATGAACAATACTTAACGATAATTACGTATTGTTCAAAATATTAATCTAAATTTTCACAGATTAATATTTCGTATTAAAGCTTACAACAACTTATTACTTAGTACCTGCCTAAATTCCTAGAAACGTTTTAATTCAGTCATAAAATCACAAGTAAATTATGATAAGAATTTTCACTTGATAATTGTGTCACGTAACGAAATGGCACTTGACAGTTAACAAAGGATCAAAAACGGTGTCATAAACAATGTTTGGTCAAAAAGAGCTTTAAATCAGTTGACAGTCGTTTAAAGATTGCTAGTGTTAGCTATTTACCCTAATGTTATTAGATGTTACAACACTTATGACTTCCGGAACCTAATCTGATTGATATTACCTTGCAATAGGAAGTCAATAGTGTTACTATTTGTAGTATTGTATTAAATTGCTAAAATATTATTTTGTAATTATTAGGACACTGCCATCTTTTGGAACCTAATTTAATTAATATTTTATAAAATAGCACAACCGGAAGTCAGTGTTTCAAATATAAGAATTGAGTTGATGTTACCCGCAAGTCAGGATATATTTTGTTTTCTTTGTTAAGCCGAATGTATAAAAGTCCATGTTTTAGAATTATTAGCTCAGTTCTTAACATTAAACAGAATAAGCCGTTACTCTGCCCGTTTTATTCTTAAAACCACTCTGATTGATATTACTAGTCACTTAAACTATGATCACTGATTAGCGGTTTTAGTGTAACCCACCCGTAGGGAACAATTTTAAGTCTTAGGATTTTCACCGATATTGCGGACAAAATATGAATAGCAGCTTTTTATGAAAGTCTTTTTAAAAAGAGGCTCTTTTAGGTCCTAGTTACTATGATCTTGATGAAAGCTGTGTTTAATCAACTAAAATATATGAAATGTTTCACATTCAACATATATGATATGTTGTGATATGAACTTGATTTATTTATACTTCTGAAGACTTCATTTAAAAGTTATTTTCAAGTCTATGTTTAATCTACTGGGAAATAAAAGGTTTCGAAAAATCCATTACCAACCCCAACAAATTCATTAGCAATGAATTACCAAAAAATACTTAAAAAGGGCCAACCTCAAAACGTCACAACCCTATTAACCATATCATTTTACGAGCATTACCACGAAACCCTAATTAGTACAAATCTAGCAGCTGAGCAAACACGAAAGCCTTACCCTTCAAGATTGACAAAACAAACGAAAATCGAAGGCATTCCTCTAAGGGTCAGCTCACACCGAGACGAGACGCGATGCAAAGGTCTTTACAAGAGCGTCTCAAAAACTGCTTTATTTTATACACTAAAAAATGAAACGTGTCAAGCTACGTCACCATGGAAATGTATATCTTATTGGGTGGAAAATAAAGTTATTTTTTAAGTCGCTCATTTGATGTGTGCCCCCAAGCCGGCTGCCAAGCGTGGGGATTATGGCAACCCCCCCCTCACTATGAACGGTAACCTAAATACACGGCCCCCAGTCCCCGGCAGCTCCGCTATCCCTGATCTTGGTAGCGGATCGGGCAACGGCGGAGCAGGGGGTGCTTAGAATCCCCGGCAGATGAACCGCTACCACCCCCGACGAACTTTGGCCCTGGCAACACATAACATCCGCACACTGAGGACCGATGAGAAGATTGTCGAGCTGGAGAAAGAATTGAGCAAAATGCGTTGGGACATCTTGGGACTGTCTGAAATCCGAAGAGAGGGCCAGGATACGATGGTCCTGGATTCCGGCAACTTGCTCTTCTTCCGCAAGTCCCTCGTCAACAACGTGAGTAAAGTTGACAGTGTGTCGAGCAGGGTAGCATACCTTATACTCAGAATATCACACCGGTATTCGCTGAAGGTCATACAGGTATATGCGCCGACCTCGACACACTGCGATGATGAAGTAGAGGCTCTGTATGAGGAAATTTCCCAAGCCATACACACCTCCGAAGCTCACTTCACCGTTGTCATGGAGGATTTCAACGCGAAGGTGGGCACACGGAACGGCGAAGAGCTGAGAATGGGGCCATTTGGGTATGGGCAGCGAAGCCGTCGGGGCCAGCGGCTGGTCCACTTTATGGAGAGGGAGAGACTCTTTCTCGACCAGCTAAGAGGTGGACGTGGATAAGCCCCGATGTTTACACCAAAAATGAGATCGACTTCATCATGGCGACCGACAAGCGCATATTCAGTGATGTCTCTGTGATAGCTAAGGTGAAAACCGGCAGCGATCACCGTATTGTCAGAGGCACACTGAATATCAATGTCAAGCTGGAGAGGTCATGCCTGGTGGGGTCCACACTCCGTCCTGGTCGCGCCCAGGTCCAGAACCCCGAACAGTTCCAGCTCCAACTGCATAATCGCTTCCAGTGCCTGGCTGAGTGTGAAACGATTGACGAGTTGAATAATGGGTTAGTGGAAACTGTCCAAGCGGTGGGCTCAGAGTTTTTCAAAAACCCACGCCGAAATAGACCTCAAAAGCTCTCGAAAGAAACACTGAAATTATTGAAAGACCGACACGAGATGAGGCTGCAGTCTTCAGTTGACATGTCTGGATATGGCAAACTTAATAGGCGAATTTCAAAGTCTATGCGACGCGACCTGCGTGCATATAACGCCGAACGAGTCAGGGATGCCATAGAACGAAATCAGGGCGCAAAAGTATTCGCAAGGAATTCGTCTGTTGGGCAAAGCCAAATGACGAAACTGAAGACCGAAAATGGCAGCATCGTTTCGTCGAAGCCAGAGATTCTAAGAGAGCTTGAAAGGTTCTACGGACAGTTATACACCTCGACACGGCAACCCATTGTTGGTACAGCTCGGGATCCAAGAGCTAAACTGACACGGCACTATACCGAGGATATCCCAGACATCAGCCTGTATGAGATGTGTAGGATGTAGTAGTAGTAGGATGTAGGATGTGTAGGAGTAGATGAGATATGTAGGATGGCTCTCAGACAGCTCAAAAATAACAAGGCGACGACGACGGCGATGACGGAATCACAACAGAACTTCTGCGAGCGGGTGGAAAACCGTTACTTTTAGTCCTCCAGAATCTATTCAATTCCGTCATTCTCGAAGGAGCTACGCCGAAAGCATGGCAAGGGAGTATAGTGGTTCTGTTCTTCAAGAAGGGTGACAACTCCTTGTTGAAGAACTATAGACCCATCTCGCTTCTGAGCCATGTATATAAGCTGTTTTCTAGGGTCATCACGAACCGTCTCGAACGCAGGTTTGATGACTTCCAGCCTCCCGAACAAGCCGGGTTCCAGAAAGACTTTAGCACCATAGACCACAGTCATACGCTGCGGCAAGTTATACAGAAGACTGAGGAGTATAACTTGCCCCTATGCTTGGCGTTTGTGGACTATGAAAAAGCCTTTGATTCGATCGAGACCTGGGCGGTGCTGCAGTCTCTCCAGCGATGCCATATCGACTACAGATATAACGAGGTGCTAAAGTGTTTGTATAGAAACGCCACCATGCGCATCCGACTCCAGGAAGATAGCACGGAACCAATCCAATTGCAGAAAGGCGTGAGACAGGGAGACGTGATTTCTCCGAAACTGTTCACCAACGCATTGGAGGACGTTTTCAAGCTTTTAAACTGGAGTGGACTGGGCATCAATATCAATGGCGAATACATCACACACCTCCGCTTCGCCGATGATGTAGTCATCATGGCGGAGTCGCTGGAGGATCTAAACACCATGCTCAGCGACCTCGATATCGTCTCCCAACAGGTGGGTCTTAAAATGAACATGGACAAGACCAAATCATGTCAAACGTCCATGTTGCACCTGTACCGGTCATCGTTGGGAACGATATCCTCGAAGTTGTAGACTACATACTTAGGGCAGATTATGCAGCTAGGTAGGTCCAATTTCGACAAAGAGGTCGCCCGAAGAATCCAACTTAGATGGGCAGCGTTCGGGAAGTTACGCGAAATCTTCTCATCGAAAATCCCTCAGTGCCTAAAGACCAGGATGTTCAACCAGTGTGTGCTGCCGGTGATGACGTATGGTACCAGGACGTGGTCCCTGACCTCTGGCCTTCTGGAGAAGCTCAAAGTCGCTCAGCGTGCGATGGAGAGAGCTACGCTCGGGGTTTCTTTGCGCGACAAAATCCGAAATATGGAAATTCGCCAAAGAACAAGAGTTACCGACATAGCTCGCAAAATCTGCAGACTAAAGTGGCAATGGGCAGGCCACGTCGCTCGAAGGACTGACGGCAGATGGGCCAGGAAAGTCCTTGAGTGGAGACCACGGACCGGAAGACGAAGCGTGGGCAGGCCTCCCGCTAGGTGGACCGACGACATCGCCAGAGTTACGGGGAGCCAGTGGATGCGGGTGGCGAGTTGTCGTTCGACGTGGAGGGCTAAGGGGGAGGCCTTTGTCCAGCAGTGGACGTCTTCCGGCTGTTGATGATGATGATGATGATTTGATGTGTGCGTGTGAATGAAACACGTTCCGCTGCGCAACGCCACGTCATTGGCCTCTTCCAGTATAATCGCGTCACGTTGCGTTTCGGTGTGAGCTAACCCTCATAAGACAGGGTGTACCCAAAAAAGTTACACAAATCCACACCCTACCATTAAAGTGATTGCAAACATTTTTAAGGCGGTCTGCTGAAATTCTTTAGTGCTCTATAAATCACTTTTTGTTAAAAAATGTTTGCGATGATGATGGTGAAATATCTTTTGTTTTTGAGCCTGCTTCGTAACTGAGGGATCTAAATGTGCGTTTTGTTTAAGGGGCCTCGTATGCCATTTTAGAGTGAGAAATTCGAGATACGATTTTAGTACATGTCAGAATGAGCGATAGTTATGAAAAAGATCTAAGATTTGGTATTTTCCTTAATTGAAAACACAGTCAGCGTTTAAGTTCCTATTCCTTTCGTGGTTGAAAAGTTCAATAACTTCTAACCCAGAAGCTCTTGATCAACAGCTGTGTTTAGCATCACTCAACTAATGAATAAGACAGTTCTTTATTTAGCTCTATACACGGGCCTATAATTATGTACATGGTGTTATTGTCAAAATAATAGACAATAATATAATCTTGGTCTAAGTACATACACATGACACGAAAGAAGTACACAGGGTGATATAGAATTTCTTAAACGTCAATTTTAAAAAATGTCGTTAACTACACGAATCATTACTTGGCGCATGTTATACAGGGCGATAAAACGAGCGTTACGCAGAATTTAAGTTTAAAATATTCTTTTAGTGGGACAATTTATTTTACGACGACATTTTTAAGCGTATTCACACAAAGGGCTTTTGATGAATTATTATGAAACATGTTCTACATTTAAAATACAGTTTCTTTTCTATGTTCACAAGTTTTAGTGTCACAGAATAGTTGTTCGTTAGTTATAACCTCGTTTCTTGGAAAAAGACAAATCTACTTTAATACTTGTGTATTTAATTTTGTTGCCTGAACATTATTATGTTGGACAAGTAAGCTTTATTTTAGCAAATAATATTATAATATATTTTAGTTAAGCATAAGTTTTCCTGACTGCCTCGTTAACTGGTCGACTTAAGTGCGACTGATGGGCAAGGGGTCTCTGGTTCGATTCCCGGGTCAGACAAAGAACGTGGTAAGTGAATTTTAAAAAAATCTGTGTAATAACACGGAGTCTGAAATTGTGCTCGGTATATGGCAATAGGCTCACCCCCTATTACATGAGACTAATAACATTAATAGTGTAAAATAGGTGTTGATGTTACATTGCAAAGTGGCATTAAGTGCCGTAATATGCATTCTGCCTACCCCTTTTCGGATAAAAGGCGTGATACTATGTTACAATTCTATTCAATAAAAATTTCAGAACTACAGACAACGGTTTAACTTAGTTTAAAAGAGTAACTTAATAATGATAACAGGCTGAAGATAATAACATCCTATATATTATTTTCTACAAGATTACTGGACACATATTTTCTTTCCATGGGCTGTGACGTCATACGGTACAGAAAACAAAAGACAACACATCAACTTTAACATGGGTTGAAATTTTGACAAACTTACATTTGCAGTCGCGAAACTGTTGTTCCGTGTATAATTGTTTGAGCATATCATTTTTTCCGCTGTAAATATAAGTTTGTTGTTAAATTTTCGTACATGAAAAAGGGTTTTGTGTAGAAAAAGGATTTTGGCTGTAGAAATAATAAAAACAAGCGTGCTTGGTGTAATCATCTTATTTTGTCACTTTTACTTGACAATTAGCATACATAATCTGTGATAGTTCCAAAGAGGCTCAAGGGCTTTCGAATGACTGTAAAAAATTCGTGTAGCTGAAGTTAATGAATAGATTAGCAAACGAAAACATTTTTCGAAATATATTTTTTTTATAGTATAAGCCGGTAAACGAGCACACGGATCTCCTGATGGTAAGCAATCGGCGTCGCCCATGGACACCTGGAACACCAGAGGCGTTACAAGTGCGTTACCGGCCTTTTGGGGATTAGGAGTTTGATGAGAGGAGAAAAATAGTAATATAGTTCTAAATTTGAAATGATTCCTAAATATTGGTATTGGCTGATCGAATTGTAGTTTTCAATATCCTTCTTTGAACGAGAAAGGAAAGTTATTTTTATCTTTAAGTGAGGTCTGTTGGCGTTGGCTAGTTGCCAACCAGTATACTAAGTAAACCAATCAGAGTAAATTATTTAACCAAAATTAGACTCTTTTGATTACATTTTAGTGATCATAAAACTACAGGTTAATATTTTTTTTTCGGGTCGAACCTCAATTTATTAAGATTTTAAGCTGTATCCAGTTGCAAACTGACTCGATTACAACTCGAGGTTAACCCATCTTCCCATCATATCTCCAAGCGGTCACCGGTGACGCTCTTCACTAACTACATTACAGACCTTATTTCCAATGTTTAGAGACTACTTTTGTATGAACAAATTTAGAGGATGAATTTCAACGGGTGCATTCGTGGTCAGTGCAGTGACGAGTTACAAACATGACTCTGGTTCAAGTATTATTCGACGATTAGGAAAACTGCATATCAGTTAAACTTACATAACATAACATCACGCCTTTTATCCCCGAAGGGGTAGCCAGAGGTGCACACAGAAGTAACACCCACTTTTCACTATTTATATTATGACTCCCATGTAATAGGGAGTGAGCCTATTGCCATATACCGGGCACAATTCCAGACTCTGTGCTACTACTGAGATTTAAAAAAAACCAATAATACTTTGCCCGACCCGGGAATCGATCCCGAGACCCCTTACCCGGCAGTCGCACCTTCGACCACTCGGCCAACGAGGCAGTCTTTTTTGGATTGGTTGAATTTTTAACTTAATGTAAATACAATAAAGTTGAAGATGTAATAGACATATTTGTCAGAAAAGTATAGGTTTACCTGCTGGCCATCGTATCCGTATGTACCTTCATATAATTATGTGGTAAAATATGGTACCTCTATAACCGTGTTGCTATTTAACATTAGTAAATCAAAAAGATAAAGACACATCTGAATATTCTCCTCTAATCCCACCTAAAACTACACATGACTGCTTCTTAAAGCCTTTAAACTGTCAAACACTAAGCGGTCACCGGTGACCGCAACCTATTGTTCTATAATTGCGTCTATAATGACGGTACTCGACGAGTTAAAAGAGGCTTAATTCTTGTGTTGCTTTTAGGCACTAACTAATGTCTGTACATACGTTTCCCCAGATAGGAAAATAATCTTTAAGTTACACCAAAAACAATAACAAATTTTAACACCTTAAATGCTACCAAAGATCTTTGTATAATCATTATACCTAACTTTTGAATAATTACGATGGGTGTGCAAGCACTAGCCAGTAAGTTGCGTGGTATCGCCACGTTCGTGCATCTGATCATGAATATGGGTTCCGTTTTGACTAGAAACTAGTTGAGCATATCCAATTTAATTACGTGAGTAATTTGGTGTTTTCAAAAATATATATAGAGGTAATTAAACATTTCCGAAAATGTTTATCTCACATATCCAGGACATTGTATCGTCAATTTTGTGCCCTAAAAGTATTAATATGAGCCAACAATGTACCTAATGCCTTAGAACTCTTAAGCTTATGAACGCAAATGTAATCCTTATTGTTCCTTTGAGCACAATTTCGGAACAACAATACAAAAATATGAATTTGTTTTAATCTCAGCCTAAGTACCTACGCAGCATTAAGAACCGTCGTTCACTAGACGAGCTACAAAGCTTTAGTGGCGCCACAATAGGGTAGATGCCTAATTTTTATTTTAACGTCCGTATGGTAGATTTTTTTAAACATTAGACTAGTATTTTATATTTTCTTACAGAAACCAATACTTTCGACGATATATTGATTTGAAATGTCACGTGACGTCATTTCTATGAACATTTTATACGTAGAAATGACGTTTTAGCCTCCACTCCTACTTTGATTCGTTTTATCTAAGTATTATTTTGTTATACCTACAACAAAATAAGAAATACGGACTACTTCGATTTTTAATTTTCATACCCTGTCATTATCCCAATTGCGCAAAATTGTATACGACTAAATAAAATGTCTGAGAGGCAACTTAAAGTCAAACTACTGTCTTATACTAATCTATGGTACTTACATAGATTTCTTGAGGAAAGCATAGACGAAGGCTCCAATTATAAAATTTTGGTGAAAACGAGATTTTTTTATCCAAGTACGAAGTCGTTGATATGTGTTTTTTTTTAATTACATGGCATTGTGTCCATTGTGATTTCGGCTGAATTCCTATGACATGAGAAGTTAGTGAACATTCTCAAGTCTGGCTTTAAATCACATCTAAAGTTGTTGACTGCCTCATTGACCAAGTGGTCGCAAGTGCGACCAAGCAAGGAGTCTCAGGTTCGATTCCCGGGTCGGGCCAAGTATTACAGGGTTTTAAAAAAAATCCCAGTAGGACATGGAGTTTGGAAGTGTGTACGGTATATGGAAATGAGCTCACCACCAATTACACGGGACTCATAACATAAATAGTATTGAGATATATTTGTGTATATATCGAATTATGTATGTGTTCTTTCTCTGCACCCCATAAGGGTCAGACTAGTAGAAAATACCTGCGGCATTAAGTCCACCCATGTGCTTGTTTGTGTGCATAAAGCTTTTTAAATAAATAAAAAAAATTATACTGAAAAGTCGATGTTAAATTGTACAGCGTGCAGTTATGTAATGTATGTAATCTAAAGTAAAGGCACTCAATTTAAGTATGGGCATAAAATAGGATGTAGAGGGGATGTAGAACGGAGTATATACCCTTAGATATATTAATCATTTGTCCTTAAAGATACCGTTTTTATTCAGAGATGCGGGTTTGAGTGCAACTTGAATTAAATTCCAAGTCAAATACACGGTTTTATACAAAGTTTATGCGGGCTTTCGAAAGCGATTTTTTTTGGGTATTTTTAAATATTATTCAAATATGGGAATTGAAAGTCTAGACATTTTTACTAGATACTGCAAAAGTAATCAAATAGCGGTTGGTTATTTTATTTAACTTTAAAGTAATCAATTCATATAATGTATGTACTTTTAATTTCATTAATAATTGTTTTGTAAGTAAGGTTTACTCATCGATGTCATATCCATTTATCGTTCATCTATCCATCCATCCATTTAAGGGGGGGGGATCATCTAATGTCTTCTCCCTGGGTGAGGCGAAAGGGAGTGTTACTAACTAAAATGTACCCCGTTTCTATTCCTGCACTTAGAGCCGGGCCCCAGTAACCTTTTAGGGACGTCTACGTACTATTGCTCCTGTACAGTTATTATTAGATCTATCCGATCTTAGAGACGATTACAATAAAATTAATTATTTATCTGATCACATAAAAAAAATAATAAAATTATATTTATCATCGTCATTATATTATTAATAAATTCATTTATGTCATAGCCATTGCATGTAACAAACAACACATTTTAAAGAAAAACGATAACATAATATGTTTTAGACTTTGATGAATAGTAGATAATACAATAACTGAAACGTAAAATGAACTAACAGATTCTAAAGACTGTTTAATTAATAGATACTGAACATGATTTTGCTTAATGATTCATTGTAAATATTTTTTGTGTATCATCATCGTATAAGACGAGTTCAAATCAATAGTTTGTTGAAGTGTCATTATTTACTTTTATTTTTAATCCTAGTTTCTGCCCGCGACTTCGTACGCGCAATCCTGTTTTTCCATTTCCGTAGGATTTTCAGGACTTTTTTCTGTCATAAGAACCTTCTTCCGACGATAACAAACACAACAAAAATAAATCATCCAAATCAGTCAAGCCATTCTCAAGTTATGGCGTGATAATGGGAAACGGGTTTCATTTTTATATTATGTAGATTTTGTATAAGGCGTTGTAGTTTAAATAATTTAAGGAAAGCGAAAAAAATAAATATGTACAACTTAAGATACACTAAAACTAAAATATAAAATTAAATAAAAAAAAACAACTAAAAATTACTACTTACAGAGAGCGTCAAAAAATTCGTCCGCATCGAGGTCAATAGGGAAAGTACTCAGAAGGCTGGCAGCATTGCCACGTTGTATGGCAACGCTTAACCTTTGACCAAGAAACAGACCATCCCTCTAGTTTCTTAAATAAAGTATTTGTTGAAGCCTTAGCTCAACTATCACAATGTAGTAAAGCAGTTCACAATGTTACTTTTCCGAGTTATATTATATACTTTCGAAGATTTTTTATACACCACTAATAAACGGTGAAGGAAAACACCGTGAGGAAACTTAAGCTTATAATTTCTAAAATATGGATGCGTGGCAATAAATGCTCAAACCTTATCCGTATGAGAAGAGGCCTTTGGTCAGCCATAACCACTTATAGGTTGTTGATGATGATGATGCTCCTGGAAATCCCGGAAGAACGGGAACTATGCGTTAAAATGCCGGGACCAAGATCGTTAAAAAAGGGGACTCTTACCTTTTAAAAGGTAAGAGGACTGCACGGCTGGCGTCGTGGTTGGGCAACTGGCTGCCGCGCAACGTGTCGCATGCTCGGTTCTCGCCTCTTTATGTGATCCACAGATTGTTGTTCTGGGTGTGATGTGTATGTGAACTTGTATGTTTGTAAACGCACCCACGACACAGAAGAAAATCCTAGGGAGGGGCAATGAGTTAAAAAAAAACAATCAAACAAAACTTTTAACCCATTTGGTGAAAATAGGTACAGCAATAGTTTGAGACCCGGGAAAGGACACCCAAAAGTTTCCAACCCGAAAACCCTACGAGACCGGGAACCACGCGTTAAAATCCCGACATTCTCTATCTTTTGAATCACATCTCTTCATCTATTCTTCATCTATTGGATTGAAAATAACTTCACTTTTAATTTTATTGTTGACGTTCAAAAGTGCCTTTCTGGCCTAATTGAAATAAATGACTTTGACTTTGACTTTGATTTTGAAATTCGGTACAACATTGATTTGCAAACAAATGGTTAAGGCGTATGGTTATCGCGCAACGTGCAGCGGGTTCGATTTCCACAAGAAATAACTCTTTGTGTAATCCACAGATTGTTGTTCCGAGGCTGGGTGTCATATGTGTATGTGAACTTGTAAATTTGTAAATGCACCCACTACGACACAAGAGATAATCCTAGAGTAGGGCAACGTTTTTATAAAGAAATTGTAGAAAAATCAACTGACAATAAAATTACACAACATTGAAATGTATACAAGTAGACAAAAACTCATTATACGTATAATTTATTTGCAAAGAACACAAAACATCTCAGTCGTTTCATCAGCAAGTCAATACACAACAAGTAATTTATTTGAAAAGAAATTGTGTTTGCTACAAAAGAAAATAATAATTTATGAGTAACTCATAATATATTTTCTCCAAAAAAACGACACGGACGCCCTCTGTCGGACGAATAAAAGGAAAAGAAACACTATCATAAAATAGAATTTTTAATCTATGACCGTCGTCGTGCGCAGATAAAAATAATTTTGTCTCTGCTAGCAATTTTCGAGATAGAAAAATAATGTTATATCACCTCTGTGTAGTGAAAAATGGTGTTTTTGAACTGTATTTCCTTTCATATAGTAAATTTAAGATCTCGTTTATGTTAGTTTGTTCATTATTTTTGATCCTATCATAACATAACATCACGCCTTTTATCCCCGAAGGGTGCCCATTACGGCACTTAATGCCACTGTACAATGTAACACCCACTTTTCACTATTTATGTTTTGAGTTCCATGTCATAGGGGGTGAAGAGAGCACAAGAGAAACTCGGGTACAAAAGATAGTATAACAATAGGTAATTATGATTTAGTATGTCTGTGTAACTATCATAAATTCAAGTGTGATTACCGCTAGACGGTTTTACCGTGTATAGTAGATTTATACAGAAATAGACGCGTCATGTTGTAGAACTTTAGTGTTTCAGTCTTATGACTTGCAGTTATGTCTTTGTGGCTTATTTATTTATTTATTTATTTGTTCATGTACACATCACAGACAATACACAGAAAAAAAATATATATTATAACAAAACCGAGGTACATAGGTACTGCATATCCCTTGTGGGATTTCTTCCTGCAGCCCTGCGAAAGGAGAAATAAATACAACATATTATGACACAGTGTGTAACAACAAAAAAAAACAGACAAGAAGAAGACAATAAAAACTTAAACTGATAATTAAAATTAGACTAACCAAAATAATACAATAAAAACATACAAAATAAATATAAATAAGTACCTATTTATACATATAGGTCCAACATATACATACAATATGTAAATAATATATAATACATAATATACATACGATATAACACAAACTGTACTTAAGAGGAAAGGTGATAATGTTCCCTCACACATTTTTCAAAGATTGAAATAGACTTAGAGTCACGTATGTTAGCGGGAGTGCATTCCACAGCCTCACCGCATGAACCGAGAAGGAATAAGAGTAGTGGTCGGTTTTATGGGATACAATTTGGAGATGTGATTTAAGATGTGATCGAGAAAGGGAATCAGGAAGACGAGCAAAGGAAAAACGTTCACGAAGGTAAGAAGGATAAGTAGGATTAAAGAGGATATTGTAGAGAAGACATAAAATGCGAGTGTTCCTGCGAAGGCGGATTGGGAGCCACTTGAGTTTTTTACGGAATTCGGAGATGTGATCATATTTTCTTAGGCCGAAGATGAAACGAATACCGATATTTTGCAATCTCTCAAGCTTATTTAATAGCTCCTCTGTGGCATCCAAATAGCAAGCGTCAGCATAATCGATCAAAGGTTGGATCAATGACTGCACGAGGAGAATCTTTGTTTTTAATGGTAAAAGAGTCTGGAGACGCTTCAGCGAGTGGAAAGAATAGTGGACTTTTCGACTGACCTCACTCACCTGGGAACCCCACGACAGGTACGAATCAATGTGCACGCCCAAATTCTTAGCAGTGCCAGTAAATGGGATCGCAGTTCCATCCAGACGCAAAGAATCAAGAGCAGAGATGTCTAGTGCATTGCGAAAGTATCTACTTCCGATAATCATGGCCTGGGATTTAAGCGGGTTAATTTGTAGGCCGAAGGACCTGGCCCACTCGGCGACCCTGTCCAAGTCACGATTCATCGCATCAATCACTGTATTAGCCTCCGAAGGACTGAAGTGTTGGTAAAGCTGCAGATCGTCCGCGTAAAGATGGTAATTAGAAGTTATGACCCTGGAAACGGTATTGATAAAAACGGAAAAAAGAATAGGGGAAAGGACGCCACCCTGGGGCATACCAGTAGCAAGGTCACACCAATTGGAAAAGTTTTCATCCAAGCGAACCCGCTGACGGCGGCCCCGAAGGTAGGAGTCGAACCAGGATAAAGAGGAAGAAGAGAGGTTGTTGGCCTTCAGCACCCCCAAAAGGATATCAAAATCCACAGAATTGAAGGCAGAACTGAAGTCCAACAATACAAGAATTGTGAGTGATTTGTTATCCATTGCCCAGCGAATGTCATCAGTCACTTTAAGCAGAGCTGTAACAGTGCTGTGACCGGGACGGAAACCAGACTGAAAGGGAGAAATAAGGTTATTAGTCGCTAAATATGAAGAAAGTTGCTTATGAACTAGATGTTCCATAACCTTTGAAAGAAAAGGGAGAATAGAGATAGGTCTGTAGTGAGAAAGAGAGGAAGGATTATTGATTTTAGGCAACGGAATAATATGGGCCAACTTCCAGGAGGAGGGAAACGAGCAAGAGAATAGTGAATAATTGAAAATGTGTGTGAGGATAGGGATTAAAAGATGGAGAATGGGGAAGAACATTCGAGAACATAGATTATCATTACCCACTGCAGAAGATTTAACAGCAAGCAATGACTTTTCTACGTCCTTTTCAGACACACATCTGAGTTCAAAAGGAGAACAAGAAGGAAGAGATATACATAAGAGGTGGGATAGGGTGTTAGATTTAGTTGAGCTATCAAGCAAAACTGGGGAGAGCGAGAAATGATTATTTAACGAGGTAAGATCTACACCATTGCAAACTGCAATAGGAGATTTACCTATACCTACAGATCACAAAAATTTCCAAACATCCGCAGAGTCACGATTGACCAGGTTCTCGTCGAAATAATGCCTTCTAGCATCCCTACACAGACGATTACAACGATTGCGTAAAACTTTATAATAAGCCAAGTTTTCGTCAGTAGGTCTACGCTTATATTTCTGTTTGGATCTGTCTCTGTGAGCCATAGCATCCTCGATAACAGAAGTGAGCCAGGGTGCTGGATTATGTTTCACTTTCACACGGCGCACCGGCGCATGCCTGTCAAATAAATCAAGCATGATTTTATTAAAAGAGTCGACCTTCGCGTTAGTATCCTCAGTATCAACCACAACTCGCCAGTCAATAAGGTCCACGTCGCGCCGCAACGCCTCCAAATCCAATCGCTTATAGCTACGCAGATTCATGAATTGGGATCTCCGTTTAGGTGTCCGGATGCGGTAAGATAAGTAAATAAGGTCGTGGTAAGAGAAAGAAGCAGTCATTTGGCCATGATCGTCTACATGGTTAGGGGACGACACGATCATGAGGTCGAGCCAAGACGGAGGAGAGTTGGGAGAATGGTGAGTTGCTGAAAGAGGAAGTAGGTGAAGATTAAGAGAAGTTATAAGGGATGTGAATCTACGAGCGCGGGAATCCTGCTTCAGTAGACATGTGTTAAAATCGCCCATGATTATAACATGTTTATAATCAGGACATAGGGTATTGAGGTGAAGGTCGAGATCGTCGAAATAGTTTATATGGAGATTAGGACTGTACAGAACGGCTACCAAGATCTTATTAAAGTTGATCGAGATCTCAACAAACATAAACTCAGCTGACTCCGAGTAGAGCGATGGGGACACCTTAATGACACGAAACGGTAGGTCGAAGCGAAGGTACATAGCAACCCCACCCCCCCCTTTGCCAGTTCTATCATTGCGCACCAACACAAAGCCCGGAATGGGATAGTGCGCAGAGAGAAGCGAAGGCTTGAGGAAAGTCTCGGAAATCAGTAAAATGTCGAGATGAGCATTGCTAAAGGACGCCAGAAGATCAGAATAATGGCCAGGAACACTCTGCGCATTAATGTGAGCGATGTTTAGATTTTTAGGATAGAATGAGAACAGATTTGATAATTTGTCGTGTAGAGTAAGCGGATGGGATGCCCCACTGTCCGCACTAACAAAGCTAGACTCCGAAGAACATGAAAAAAAAACTGTCATTAATATCAGCAAAGTTATCCATTTAAGTACAGAAATAAATAAACTATAATATATAAAATAATAATACGATAGAATTTAAAAAATAATAATAATAAAATTAAGGTACTGTTTAACTTGCCTATATATAAAACAACCTCCCCAACCTGGCAATATCTCATAAGATGGATCAAGGTAAAGAGAAAGAAAAAAAAAATATACAGTATGTTAGGTTAGGTTAGGTTAGGATATTCGGGACGAGAATCGAATACTGAATACCCTCCCTCAATAAGTCCCTCGTTTAACCTAACACACTGTTTATATAGGAACTAGGAACAAATATTATTATAGGTACATGCCTTTAAAGCTAATACAACGATGACAATAATTGTATGCAGTAACTAAACGCACGACAATGACGTTGACAGTTCAATGACACGATTTGACACATCTGACATAATTCGTTGTTGACAGTAAATTGAAAAGACCAAAAAATTGTCAACATACCGGCTAAACAATACTATTAAACTACCTGGCTTATTTGTGTCTGTATAAAAGTTATTTATGCCTAGGTATTTCAGGAATTATATCTATTATATAGTTACAAATACAGATATAATTGATGTAGGTAAGTATTTCATTTGGAATTGGGGGTATACCTAATCTACATAGCGTAGCGTATTGTAGCATAGCTTGGCATAGCATAGTATATCATGGCATGGCGCAGCTAGCAATGCATAGAATAGCATAGCATAGCGTAGCATAGCATAGCATAACATTGCGTAGCATAGCATAGCATAACATGGTGTAGCAGTAGTACTTAATGCCACTGTGTACAGTGTAATGTAACACCCACTTTTCACTATTTGTATATATAATGAGTCCCATGTAATAGGGGATGAGCCTATTGTCATATGTCGTATACCGGGAACAATTTCAGATTCCGTGCTACAACTGATTTTTTCTTAAACCCAATAATAAATTGCGAGACCCAGTAATCGAAACCGAGACCGCTTGACTGGCAGTCGCACTTGCAACCACTCGGCCAACGACGCTGTGAATCAAAATAAATCTCATATCCTGCAGTCACATGAGCAACACATAAGTGTTGATGTTCAATATTTCAATTATAAGCCCGGATTTCCTCACGATGTTTTCCTTCACCGTTACCTAATGTTTGTACTGTCCCTCAAAACAAACAAAATGCGACAAAAATAGACGAGATTAATATTCTGCCGATACGAGAAATTACCATTTTATATTTTTTATCAAACCCTCTTAATTACTTAGAGGGTCGATTAATGTTTTTCCAGGGCAGGAAGGGACAGACTAATTAAGTTTTTTACCTTGACAACCAGGAAGCGAATATTATTTGGGTGACGAAAATGTAATCGTGCTACTGGATTACTGGTACAAGATCGTAGATAATGGATATAGCTTTTTTTGTTAAAAAATAACATTGCTCCACATTAGGATCTTCTATCGTCTTCACTCTACACACTACACTCCCTCCCGCCTCACCCAGGCGGGAGCAGTCAATCGATGATTTTACCCCCTTAAAAAAAAATCGTGTCGTATGTGGGTGAACATAATTAAATACATTCACATGTATATCACATTCATATCGGAATCAACAACATGGATTTAAAAAAAAATGTTCCGTACGTTATCGCATCAATTATTTTTTTATTTAAAAAAAAAACGTTGCCTCACTTTAATTTTTCTCCTGTGTCGTGGGTGCGTTTACAAACATACAAGTTCACATACACAATGACCCCCAGACCCGAAACAACAATTTGTGGATCACATAAAGTATTGTTCCGTGCGGGAATCGAACCCGCAACGCATTGCACGGCAGTCGGTTGCCCAGCCACCGTACCAACCGTGCAGTCAAATTGTAAGTACTTACCTATCGTATCGTAATCGCATTAATAAACCTGCGATATTTTTTGCAACAGCCCGTCACCCAGACATTGTGCCAAAGCGTCTACAAAATGGTGGCAAATAACTTACACTTTAGTATTTATGACACAATAAAAAAACATAAATTGTTTCATAATCGATAAAGAACATCTTACCTACTTCCCCAAAAATGTTCAAACATTACTTTATCATCTACGACATGGATCCAAAAAATTAAAACTCCGTTACGTCACAGCTATCCATCATGTCAAAATTAAAAACTTGGAGCCAAGTGTCAACGTTAAATTAAAAAATCTAAATGGACGTCAATCAAGTTGGTAACACTCATTTCTTTTGGAGTTCCGTAAGCTCCGGACCCGACCACATCATTATCATATTTTTAAAACTATAGTTATTTAATTTTATTATTTGGTGTCGTCATGAATAGATTCGCGACGTTATAGTGAATAGCTCATTGGTCGTACTCGACTGGAAAGCAGTTATTACAGGCAGGAGTTTAGGGTCAAGTTTTTGTTTTGGGCAGTCATTTATTTATTTAAATAGGTATACCGACAGCTTCTGTATACATAGTATTAAGTGGTAATGAAAGTAACAATAAGTATTTAGGCTTATACCTCTACAGTCGCCAATTATAGGTTAACCAACATTTAATTACTATACCTCTAGATACAAAAATGAAAAGTCATATTAGTTTAACATTTTGAACTATTCTGGTAACTAACTACATTCTGAAGTTCAGGTGATTATAAATCCTTTGCCTCTGGTCTTCCGGGTGTCCATGGACAGCACTGATCACTTACCATCAGGCGGATCGCCTCGTGGTAAGTGATCGTCTTCTCGTTTGTCTCCTAGTCTATAAAAAAAGTAACTTATAAAAATTTGTGTATCCTCAGGGCACCTCTGATCACCTCTGTAGGGTGCATTTGATGTAGGTACGTTGAATTTGATATCAGAGAATAGGAAACCAATTAACTTTTCAAATAAGAATGGTTTTTGTTTTCAGTCCAGCACCCTTCATACACCATTCGACACGCACTTGACTAATATTTCATTCAAAATGTTATTGTGTTTTTCCGTTCAAAGCTTGAAAACTGTTTCAACCAGTACCAGTGTCAACGGATTGAAATACTGTGACAAATGTGTTTTGTGTACTGGGAATTTATGGTTAAACAAATTTATTTATGGAACTACAGTCTGTACTTAGAACAAAATTGAATTGAATATGAAATATTTTAGAAAACCGACTTTAAAAATAGAATAGATTTCGAAAATAAATGTAAAAATTAAAAAGCCCCGTTAATCGACGAAGATGCACGAAAAGACTGATCACTATTGAGGAAGTGAAAGAGGTATGTAAGAATCGTAGCAATTGGTGTTCCATAGTCTCTGCCTAGCTCGCCGCCCGACCAGAACCAGACCCGAGCGTGCGCTGATACGGAGCCACGGAGGACTTAATGACGGGGCTCTGGCTCGAAAGGCAGGAGTAGGAACAGGGTGGTTTTTAGTCAGTAAGAGTCTGACACTCCCTCACGCCTCACCCAGGCAGGAAACGTGATTCGATGATTTTCCCCCTTAAAAAAAATTGTCTGAAAAAAAAATCCAATGGGAGACAGTTGAATTAAATACAAAATTCAATTACTCCACTGAGGTTCGCAGGATATTATAATCAATTGAAATCAGTAATTTTTATCTTGCATTCATCTGTCAAAGTCGACCAACAATATTCACAACATTAGATACTTTATTTTGAAGTGAATAACTCTTCAAATAATCAAAGCGAACAATGGAAATCAAAATAATAGTTAATTTCCTTCAAATAACGAAATTCCTTCTGAATGCTCCCTTTGTAAATTTTCGTTCATTTAAAAAATATTTACGTTTCAACTTTTTACATTAAACTTTTTGCGATTAAGGTACGTAATGCATTACAAGAAGGAAAGGTAAGGAATACTGAATTTTGAAATACATTTAAATCTCAACGAATTTCGTGTTCAAACATTTTTTTTTATGGGATAAGCCGGTACCCGATCGGCGTCGACCATGGACACCCAAACACCAGAGGCGTTATAAGTGCGTTACCGGCTTTTTGGGATTGGGAATTTGAGGATTTAGGAGAGAGATCGGATCTTAGAGATCGGGGAGGGGGGTACTTGGGACTCCTGTAACCTCATTCTCACGACGAAACACATCAGCAGTTGTTTCACGTCGGTTTTCTGTGAAGCTGTGGTATCACTCCGGTCGAGCCGACCCATTCGTGCCGAAGCATGGCTATCCCACGCTTAAAAGGTAAGGAATACTGAATTTGAAAATATATTTCAATCTCAACGGATTCTGTGTTCAAAGATAAGGGATTGTTTCTTTTTAAAAGAGTAACGATGGATTTTCATTTCCGTTCCTGCTCATACAAGTCCATATTATGTAACGAGCGCCTAGCTTTGCTGAAGTATGAGGATAAAGCTATGAATTGGTTTAGGTATTTAGTTTGTCAGTATTGTAGTTTCATGCAATGAGGAACCCGCGAATTTTTGACAATCTAAATGTATCTGATAAAAAGTACCTAGATGTACATACATATAAGGTTATGTTACTAGGTCTCTCCATTCACATAAAAGCGGTTAGTAATATTTTTTAACATTTTTTTTTCAAGGCCATTTTCAATAGATATTCCTCAATATTCACTTAGAAATGAATCGTATTATTACGGTAATACTGAATTGAGGGATGTGTGATAATGACCGATTATTAAGACTACAGGAATTACTATTGTAGTGTACAAAATGTGTAACGAGGTACATTTTTCAACAATATACCGCTGTTTGTCCGAATTTTATTTACCCTAATATCATTTTCCATAATATTATACAACGTAATTCATTTGCCTTACTCTTATTTGCCATATTATTCACGTGCTATAAGCTTTGTTTCTCATAAAGTCACTTACCATAAGATCATTTCTCATAATCATTGTAAGCCCTAATTATCACATGCCATAATATCATTTGCCATCGACATTAAGTATGTAACGGTTATTATATCAGGAGAAACGGGATGCCATCGGAACTATAGGGCATTCCGACTCAGATAACTTAGGTTAGAAGAGGATGGCTGGGTCGTGTGAGCGAGCGAAGCTAACGAATCCATACATTTGCTTAACCTAGATTTTTTACCCCAAATCTAACTCAATCATCAAGACAGTCTAACTGACATAAAATAAAAAAATAAAATAACTTGGTAATACGATAACAATACCAAACAACCCAGATATTCAAGAACCACTGAAATTTTGAATTAACGAATATAATACTGATATTTTCTTCTTTGTTTGAAAGGAAGAAAAGGAATGTTCTTTTTTCAAAGGAGAGTAATAATAGACATTTTCATTGTTACGTATATTGTAAAGAGGATATTAATAAATTACATATGTTACCGGCCAAACCCGATTTCAGGACAAACTAGTTTTGCCTAGGCTAAACTAGTTCTTCCTATAAGCGTTAGGATTAACTAGTATAGCCTAGTTCAAACTAATTTGTCCTAAGCCCGATAGGACAAACCAGTTTAGGCTAGGACAAACTAGTTGATCCTGATATAAATACGCACTCTCTAGGATTAACTGGTATGTTACTGATGTTACGATTCTGAAGAGGTACCAGAAAGTAATTTTGGAACACAAAAATCTAAGTTAGCTAAAGTGTTATTGAATATTTTGTGACTTTGGAAGTCTGTTATTGCGCTAATAGCCTAGAAGTGTGGCAATGTAACAATAAGCCGTACCACTTATGTACACACGGCCACACATCAATCTATACAAAACCAGTTTATCCTGGCCTCGCGTCGCATCATCATTCAGCATATTTAACGTTCAGTTTATACTGGTTATGTAAAGCTCGATGTGTAGCCGTGTGTACCTGAATTGGGAGTTATCACTAAGGAGTGAAATATCTTGTGCGGAGTCTGTTTCCTGAAATATTTGGTGTCTTTAAGTCCCGAGCAAGTAGGTTGCTCTGAGGTAGGTTTGCTACATTACTTACTGCCTATCGAGATATGGAAGCTTAACGCCTTCTTATTGAATACTAAAAAAATCGTCTTATTGTTAGTACAATGTTCCTAGCTACCGTGCGTTTATTTAGAGATACATATTTTCATATAAAATCAGACGGATAGCGTGACAATGGAAGCGGCCTTGGTTTGTGAATGGGAAGGCTCAAGTGAAGTATGAACGAATTGAATGACTACGCTCAATGCTTGCAGTGGAAAATGATAAGGTGTTGCATTTAGTAGAGCTCGGTGTGGCCCTTTGTGTCATTTTAATTCTTTGTGAAAGTGTTATGCTTGTATTGTAGGCTAATTAATAATGACAGTTCTTAAAAAAATCGATCCATTCATCTTTATTTTTTCTTTTCAATTGTGTTGTTGACAATCATTCCCAATCCCTGAATCCTCCACAATCATCAAATTCCCAATTCCCAAAAGGCCCGTAACGCACTTGTAACGCCTTGGTGTTTCAAGTGTCCATAGGCGGCCCCGATTGCTTACCATCAGGTGATCCGTCTACTCGTTTACCGGTTTATGCTATAAAAAAAATTCATTTGCCAATAATATTTAACCCCAATTAAAATATCTAATAGCACAAAAAATCCTAGCCCTAATCTTATAAAATGCACTAAAAATTGCGGGTTGTTCCCGTGAATATACTGAGAAAATCTCTACTAGTTTCGAACCACAGAGGGGTTCACCGACGAATGTGCCAAAGCTAGCCAGTAGGCTGCGCATGAGGAAGCTTATAAAGAAGACCCCTCTATGGTTCGAAACTAGTGGAACTTCAGTATTTTCACGTGAGTATCCTGCGATTTTTAGTTAATTTAGTATGTCTCGCGATAGTTATTATAAAAACATAATACAAAAATGTGAAAGTTTCTTTGTTAGTATGTTTGTATGTTTGTCCATCAATCCCGCTTTAACTACTAAACGGATTTAAATGAAATTTGGTATACAGGCCGGGTATGGGCTGACTTAGGTGATAAGATTCTTTTTATCCCGATTAAATAATGGATTTGACTTTCAGTGCGTTGAACTGATAAAATTAATAGGTCATGGTACTTTCTGGAGATTCTGACTCTGCAAAGCCTTCCGAGGATTATACCTAACAGAAGTGATGTCATAGATAGTTTTTTTTTTGCTTTTAGGAATAAACAAAAAAAGTAACTTTAATAACAAACTGCTAAAATTCATACTTAATTAATCATAACTTAATTTCGACTTAATTGAACTTCGTTTTTTCTTTACTAACAGTTAATTAATTAGGTAAGAACTACAAATTGAGCCTAATGCTATAAATATAACATAAACAATCTTTTATTTTCGGCTACAAAAACTTGTGTCACACGAACCTACACCGTATTTGTATTGCGATACGGTCAAAGGTAGCTTCATGATGTTTTATTTAACTGAAAATAAATATTGGTTTCCAAGTTAGTTGAGGTAAGAACAAAATGTAACAAATAAAAAAGTTTTGGTGTAAATAACTTTGTAAGTAAACTATTTGGTTCTATTAACTTTTGATTTAATTGTTTAGTGGTTTGGTTGCTACGGGCCAGGAACAAATATTTGAAAAGTTTCTATAATGCGTACCTACTTGAAAAATCTTAAGGGCTCGTACACAAAACTGAGCGAATAATGTGCGAACACTCTCTACGCATCGCAAAAACTTACGAATTCGATTCGCATCGCGCATCAAAATCTCATCTTCCCAAAATCGTCTTTGTTTCTTTTTCTTGTATCTCCTAAGCAATAACTCTCACTAAACGAATGTTAATTGATATATTCAAAGGTTAAAGACTTCTTCCGCGCCCTCCGCTATGGTGGAATGGAGGCGAAATTTCGAAAACTCACGAGACCGCAGTTTTTTGCGACGGGCAGCCGCCGCGAGCGTAAAACGCGGTGTGAAAATTACTTAGATTATTTTACATACAGTACATATCTGAATTCTATGTGAGAAAATTACGCCCTAAGTCCTTAGCCAAAGACATCAACAGCCATTGCTGATCAAAGGTTCTCACACAAAGCATTAATCGCCACGCTAGCTCAACGCGGGTTGGCAATTTCAAACTTATAATCACAAATTATAAGCCTTGGTTTCCTCACGATGTTTTCCTTCACCGTTTGTCAATGGTGTCTAAATAATCTTAGTAAGTACACATTAATTTGACTGCACGGGTGGTGCGGTGGCTGGGCAACCGGCTGCCGTGCAACGTGTCACGGGTTCGATTCCCGCACGGAACAACACTTTGTGTGATCCACAAATTGTTGTTTCGGGTCTGGATATCATTGTGTATGTGAACTTGTATGTTTGTAAACGCACCCACGACACAGGAGAAAATCCTAATGTGGGGTAACGTTTTAAAAAAATAATAATAATATAGGTAATTTGAAAAACTCACTTTCAAACTTATAGGCTGTTGATACTCAAGGAAACACAGAGGGTTGTGTAATATTATTCTATGTAAATGTACTATGTATCTCTATACATAAATTACCTTCTAACTATGCATGCGAACTTTTGTATTTACGTTAAAGGTTGGTACAGACGAGCAACTTTCCCCAGTGTGTGGAAGGAGGGGAAACTGGTCCTGCTCAGGAAGGAAGGGCGCCCTGCGGACTCGCCATCCGCGTATCGGCCCATAGTGCTGCTCGACGAGGCGGGCAAACTTTTCGAGCGTATTATCGCAAATCGCCTCGTCAGCCACTTGTGCGGAGAAGGACCGAACCTGGACGACCATCAATTTGGCTTCCGTGAGGGGCGCTCCACCATAGACGCCATCATGCGCGTGAGGACCCTGGTGGAAGAGACGGTGTCCCAGGGTGGGGTGGTGCTGGCGGTGTCTTTGGATATCTCCAATGCATTCAACACCCTACCCTGGAGTTGTATTCGAGAGGCACTAAAATACCATCGCGTGCCTCTCTACCTCCGCCGTACAGTAGGGGCTTTTTTGGAGGTCAGGTGTGTCACCTATCGGGGACGTGACGGTGCCGGTCGGCACCTCATGTCTTGCGGTGTTCCACAGGGATCGGTCTTAGGGCCGCTCCTGTGGAACATTGGGTACGACTGGGTGCTGAGAGGTGAGCTCCCTTTGGGCGCTGACTTGACGTGTTATGCGGACGACACGCTCGTAACCGCCCGGGGGAGCTCGCACAGGGAGGCGACGTTGATAGCCACGGCTGCGGTGTCACAGGTTGTGAACCGCATCATCCGGTGCCTGGGCCTGGAGGTGGCCCTGAACAAATCGGAGGCCATGGTGTTCCACGGCCCTCGACGTGCGCCGGCGCCGGGATCGCATATCGTGGTCAGCGGGGCTCGCATAGCTGTCGAGTCCACCATGAAATATCTGGGATTGGTGCTCGACAGTCGATGGGAATTCGGACCCCATTTCCGGCGGCTGGCGCCCAAACTGATGGGTGCGACGGGCGCGCTTTCAACGTTGCTTCCCAACTTGGGGGGCCCGAGCGCCGCCTGTAGGCGGCTGTATGTGGAAATCGTGCGATCCATGGCCCTGTACGGGGCCCCTGTGTGGGCATTAGACTTGACGGCCAACACTCTCGCTATTCTGAAAAAACCGCAGAGGGCGATGGCTGTCAGAGTCGTCCGCGGGTATCGCACGATTTCCTACGAGGCGGCTTGCGTCCTGGCCGGATCCCCGCCCTGGGACCTAGAGGCGAAAGTACTCGCGTCACTATACCGATGGCGCGAGGAAGAGCGGACACGGGGCTCAAGGCCGGTGCAGCGCCAAATCGAGCGGCGCCGAGAGGAGCTCCGTCAGGTCTTAGTGGCGGAATGGCGGCAAAGGCTTCTGCGCCCCACCGCCGGCTTTACTACCGTCGAGGCGATTCGGCCAGTACTCGACGACTGGCTCGGGAGGAAGCACGGCTCCCTGTCGTTTAGGGTGACGCAGGTGCTGTCGGGGCACGGCTGCTTCGGCAAGTACCTGTGCCGCATAGAGAGGGAGCCGGACGCCCGGTGCCACCACTGCGTCCATTGCGGGGAGGACACGGCGCAACACACGCTCGCCGAGTGTGTAGCTTGGGAGGAGCAGCGCCGTGTCCTCAGAAATGAAGTAGGAAGCGATCTGTCGCTGCCGGCCGTAGTGCGGAAGATGGTGGACAGCGCAGAGTCGTGGGACGCGGTGGTGTCTTTCTGCGAGGATGTGATGTCGCAGAAGGAAACTGCGGAACGGGAGAGGGAGATCTTACTGACTTCCTTTCCCAACCGCAGAAGGCGCACCGGGCGTAGGAGAAGGGCCGACAACGCCCTCTTCCGGCCCCCATGAATGGGTCCAGGGGCGAAGGACTTGGGGAAGTCCCCGCCCCCGAATCGATAGACCCGAGTCGAAGGCGCGCGCGGGTGTCGGCGTGCGCCTTTGAGGCGATGCACGTGGTGCACTGCTCCGTGCAGGTGACGGGGCCCTGATTTACGGGCCGGCACTGTAATGCGGGGCTGCGGATGAATTTGGACTCCCGCGGCCCCGCACGCATGTGCGAGGAGACACTGGGGTGGTTTTAGCCGGTAAGAGTCCGGCACGCCCCTCCGCCTTTCCCCAGGCGGAGGCAGTCCATGAGGATTTCCCCCCATAAAAAAAAAAAGACGAGCAACTTCGGTAAAGTGATCGCATAGTGAAGTCTGTGAAGTTCAGTAACTCGGTCGTGTACACATGCTTTTATGTAGGTAAACTTAACTTCCCCATACTCTCAATTAGGTACTGCATACTGCTTGATAATGCTAAGTTAACACATACTTAGATGGGTAAGTATTTACCTAAGTATCTATATGACTTAAGTTCCTTAAACGAGTAGACGGATGACCTGATGGTAAGCCATCGGTATCGTCCATGGACACTCAGAACACTAGACATGGCTCTCTCAACCTTATGCTTGCACTTAGTTCTGCGATTCGTAAATGTTTTAGTAATACTTTTTCAAAAAGATATTAAAACATTTTCAACATTTTTAAATAATAAAAAATTGTTGAAGCCCAATTACAAATTAGCTGTCACACCAAACTACACCTTACGTTACATACACATAATTCATATAATTCAATGACAAACAATACCCGGCTTAATGATGATTGTATTACAAGTTGACAGCCATGAATTGCTAATGAATTTAGACGTTAATTCGTATTGTATAAGTTACTAATTCACATGACGTTAACATGATAGGTAAATGTTGTTATAAACAACTCGATAGTTCAGTAGCTTCGCCCACGGTATTTCCGACTTAATAAACAAAGATGGCAGTTTCTAGAGAGATGTAGGTGAATTTTCATTCGTTAGGGTAAGTTCGCCTGTTCGCGTTCTTCCATTTTACGGATCGCCACGAATGTAAGATACTAACGTGAAAAGGTCAAACAGATTTATGTACTAAATACTACTTATATGTTTATCATTTTCTTATTTTTAGGAATTTTTACAGGACGTTCCGTAACATTAAGATTATTATTTTAGACATCACCCAGCCATCGCGAAGGACACTCCGGGCGTCGGGGATCGCGGGACGATCTCCGGCCACCGTAAGCGCGGGCCTGCGGACGGCGAGCATTGGTGGCTCCCCTTCCGACCAGAACTAGAACCAAGCGTACGGCGGCGCGACAAAGGCTCATGAAAACGACATAGCATGGCTCAAAGAGCCAACAGATCACCACGGTTGGGGCCCAATAGTGCTGATGCCGATTCGGAGTCGCGGAGAACCTAACGGAACTTACCGGGGCTCCTGCTCGAAGTGCAGGAGAAGAAACGGTGTGGTTTTTAATCAGTAAGAGTCTGACACTTCCTTCTGCCTCACCCAGGCATTCGATGATTTTACCCCCTTAAAAAAAAGAGATCACTGACAAATGGTGAAGGAAAACATAGTGAAAAAACCTGGGCCTATAATTTCTAATTATAAGTTTAAAATCGCTATGCAACCCGCGTTGAGCAAGCGTGATGATTAATGCTCAAACCTTCTCCGTTTAAGAAGATGCCTTTGGTCAACAGTAGCTACTTATAGGCAGTTGATGTGTTCCATAACATAGCCGCGACGTGGTGGCTGGGAACGTACGCGTACTTATAAAAGTTTGAATTAGAAAGTAGGAATACACAGAAGATTATACCTCACAGAACAAAACTATGGAATAATTTGCCGGCCGAGATATTTTTGAACCGACACAAATGACTGCTCCCGCCTGGGTGAGGCGGGAGGGAGTGTCAGACTCTTACTGACTAAAAACCACCCCGTTCCTTCTCCTGCCCGTCGAGCCATAGCCCCGGTTACCCGTTAGGTAATCCTAACTATTTCTTTCGTGTTAATAACTCAGTACCTAAAATTATTAGATTACGGATTTCACAATGGAATTTCATTTTTACAAATCAATAAAACACACATATCACATACATAGTATAAGCTAATTACTAGCCAATCAACTTTTAAACGTACCACACTAAAAATAAAGTCGGATATCGAAATGAAAAAAAGTATCGCCAAAATTGTTCTACCTTTTAATTTTTAACATGCGTACCAATTACAAAAGCCACTAGACTGAAAAACAAACATTATAGAATGTAAATAGCTAATTGTTTTCATATCTTTACATTTATATAAAGCTAAAGAAGTTATTTGTTTCTTTAAACGCGCTAATATCAGGAACTACTGAATCGATTTGAAAATTTCTTTATGTGTTGAATAGTCCATTTATGAAGGAAGGTTATAGGCTATAAAACATTTCGCTAAGTTAAATAGGTACCGGACAGAGCAGGTAAAAGCGCACGGAAGTAGTTAGTTTGGAATAGATTGAATGAAAATTAATAAATTAATGTTTTACATACATGAACAAAACCGATTTTGAACCCTCGTGAGCATGAAACGAGATATTTCAATAGCGATATTTTAAACAAGATGAGGTGTACAAAAACAAAGGTTCAGTCTCCTTCCTATCTTATAATTATACTATATACTTACTATTATAGAGGTATAAAGCGGAAGAGATTGTTATTTTTTATTGTTTGTTGGAACGCGCTAATCTCCGTAACTACAAGTCTGATTTGAATAATTATTTTTGTGTTGGATAGCGCATTTATCGAGGTGGCTCTATAGCTATAAAACATCACGCTACGACCAAAAGGAGCTGAGCAGAGCATGTGAAACCGCGCGAAAGTAGCTTGTTTATTATAATTTGTATATTTTCATTAGTGATGTCCCGGATCATTAAAAATGTAAGTCGTATACAACATAATATAACATCACGCCTTTTATCCCCGAAAGGGTAGGCACATTAAGGCACTTTATGCCACTGTACAATGTAACACCCACTTTTCACTATTTAAGTTATAAGTCCCATGTAATAGGGGGTGAGTCTATTGCCATATACCGGGCACAATTTCGGACCCCGTGCTACTACTGACATTTTTTTTTAAAACCTAGTAGTAGATACTTAGTCGAGGTAGCCGCCCTTACCCGGCAGTCGCACTTGCGACCACTCGGCCAACGAGGCAGTCACAATCACAGCTAAACTTGGCTTCCACGTATTCATATGTCTACCGGTTCTTCAGGCCACCGGTATTAAATAACAAACTCAGTATGCATATGTGAGCACCATGTTAGATTTTTATTGTCTTGTTTTTTTATTTTTAGTACCTATGTTTTGTAATTAGTATAATGCGTCAAGCGTGTCTTTACATTGTTCTCACATATACATACAGTATACAGTATTGGAATATGTATCAGAGACAGTGTAGTGTTCCACATCGTTACTCGAGTTTTTTGCTCGTTCTTCTTCATTCGAATCTACATTTTTGGATTGTGCACCTAGCTTCACCTAGCTTCACTGACGGACTGACTGACAGACTATTATTTATTTTATATTTGTTGACGTTTCAAAAGTACCTAATTATGGTTTAATTTAAATAAATGCTTTGACATTAACTTTGAACATCTTTGAAAAGGAAATAAATTGAGATATTACAAACAATAAGTTCGCATGAAAAATGAGTAGAAACGCTCATTTCAATATGTACATATCGAGCTATACATAACTAGTTTATCGTGAACCCGCCTTGTATCATCTTTTCGCACACTCAAAGGTTAGTTTATACTGGTTTGTTTAGCTTGATAAGCGGCCGTGTGTACACATAATTATTCTTTTGTTTGAGACAAGATAAAGCGAGCTAACGTAGTCCTCATACTTTTTCGCCACAACAAAATGACAAATGAAAGGCGAATAATTTATCAATCTAAAAAAATATGTTGGTTGTTCAGTCGTTCACTGTCGGTTTTCGGCGAATTTGTAAAGAAAATTAATTTTCCGGGGAACGTTACATAATTTTCTCCTATTGTTTTATTTATTTTAACTTGTTGAGTACCGTCTTTGTAGACACAATTGTAGAACAATAGGTTGCGGTCACCGATGACCGCTAGGTGTTCGACAGTTTAAGTGAGATACTGTGTACACTATGTTTCCTATTAGGTAATATTTATTAATGCGAAAGTGTGTATCATGTTTGTTCGTTTTTAACTCCTTTACGTCAACACGGTCGAAGGGATCGGAGTGAAATATTGAATAGGGATAGGTTATGGTCTGGAATAACCCATATACTTGTTATCCCACGACAACACGGGCGTAGCCGCTGACAGAAGGTAGATAATTTTTTTTTTAAAAACGTTGCCCCACATTAGGATTTTCTCCTGTGTTGTGGGTGCGTTTACAAACATACAAGTTCACATACACAATGACACCCAGACCCGAAACAACAATTTGTGGATCACACAAAGTGTTGTTCCATACAGGAATCGAACCCGCGACTCGTTGCTCGGCAGCCGGTTGCCCAGCCACCGCACCAACCGTGCACTCAAAAAATTGTATATGTACAAGTAGGTACGACATCATGTTTATTTATTTAGTTATGTCTTATTGTCTGCCTCATTGGCCGAGTGGTCACAAGTGCGACTGTCGGGTAAGGGTTCACGGGTTCGATTCTCGGGTCGGGCAAGGTATTACTAGGTTGTTCAGTAGTAGCACGAAGTCTAGAAATGTCCTGGGGATATGGCAATGGCTCACGCTCACTCCCTATTACATGGGACTCATAACATAAATAGTGAAAAGTGGGCGTTACATTGCGCAGTGGCATTAAGTGCCATAATGTGCACCTTTGCCTACTCCTTCGGGGATAAAAGGCGTGATATTATGTTATGTACGTGTCGTACTGTCTGATGATCACATTGGACTGGTGATATCAAGTTTAAAAGAGAAATTATAGATTGTATTTAGATACTTGTCATGAAAGTTCAATATTACCTACAGTTTCTTAATGGCATTATTTTTCTAGCTGCTAAAAGTCTATATTACACATTACGTTTTATTGTTTCGTGATACATACATACGTAACTTCACGCCTGTCTCCCATGGGGCTAGGCAGAGACTAGGGAACACCAATTACTACGATTCCTACATACCTCTTTCGCTTCATCAACAGTCATCAATCTTTTCATGCATGCTTGTCGGTTAAGGGAACTTTTAAGTTGGCCCCTATTTAATATATCGCCATTCTGGCGTAATATATATCCGTCTAGGGCGCCCTCTACCGACGCGATGGCCCCATTCGTATCCGCTCTGTGTACCTTCTTTCGTTATTCTACTTTCATCCATCCTTTCTACATATCCAAACCAGCGTAAAATATGTATCGTGTTCCTAATACTTCAAAAATTGAAAATTAATTAATAAATTTTATCGTAACACTTGCGGTAAAATAAAATATAAACGTAACCCAAAACTCTTTAAAATTGTTGTTTTTAATAATGGATTTCTAATATTGCGAGGATTTTTTGTTTCGAAATGAACCTTTACGGATATTCCCAATCCATTTAACATTCACTGTTTGAATGTCCGAAATATTAAAAGATTATTTTGGGTATTCGTAGAAATTATGGAATCTTTCCTTGTAAAATTGTGGCTTGAATTTGATATAATGTACTCAAAGCACCGTTAATTAGTTCGCAGCGCTACACATCGGCACTAGTACCTATGACTACACAATATACATGTGTGGGTAATTTCATATTAATAGATATGTATAGAAACATTCGTCTATCACACACATCTTGGTATTTAAATATCATTTTTGTGTCGGTATACGTAATTATTTAGTAAATAAGTTTAAATAAAAACGAGGGTAAAGATAAAAATAACTTATAACAAACTTTGAATAAATCGAAATCAAATAATGAGCAATCGAGCTATACAATACCCATATAAATATAGTGTTTTCTCATCGTATTTTTATGTTACTGAATGGTATACAATATTTCGATGATCTTATTCACAGCGCGTTTGGCGTAATGGTTATCACCTCCAGTAAAGTGCCGCCGGATCGATTCCAGCATTCACAAGTTGTTTCAAGAATTCATTAATCAAATATTTAAAATTTGAAACAATGTTTTAATCTTTTCTTTTTTTTCTATCCTATTTTTCTAAATCTTCTTACCTATGTTAATTTTAAAAGTATAAACTTTATCGCATGATATTTCCCAATTCGACTATAAGGTTTATTGGCATATTGATTAATTATTATTTAAAGAACTTTAAGAACTTAACTGTGGTATGATAATTAATTATTATAAATATTGAATATAAAACCACTTATTTGTATAATAAATAAATTAATTGTAATAAAAGATAGTATTGTTTTATTTACCGACTTATCTGCTTCTTTTATAGCCCGATTAAATATTTCAAAAAACAAAAAAAAAATAAGAAATACTACATAGTAAAATAAAAAAAGAATCTTTCAGCTGGAATAGAACTCACATCATCATTGATCATTGAAAGACGATAAAAACGTGCTCATTAACCAGTCGACCACGAACACTACGTTAATACCCGTCAAAATGTCGGGTCATATCAATGATTGTAAATAGTTTTAACCTTACCCGTGAATTAAATTATAAAAATACATATACCGACACAAGGATGAAAATACCAATGTGAATGTGGTGGACGAATATTTTTATACACAGTAATATGAAATTACCCACACATGTTCACTGTGTAAAAGATAGTAGTGTCGATGTATGGCGCCGCTAACTAATTAGCGGTGTTTGGTGTACATCGACGTATGTAACAATAGTAGCAATACTGGCACTGGAAACTGGCATACCTATATGTCTGAACCACAGATATACGGGCTGGTGCTGAAAATCAGCGCCGTGGGCTCGAGCCTCTGTGCCCGGTCCACGGTATTAAGCTGAGCTCCAGCCTTTTGCGCTGCGATGCACCATGGGCTTTTTTTTCGGTGTTTCTAAATTCTTGTTGTGTGTCGTAGCAAAATAAATGGTTTTTCTTTCTTTCTTTCTTTCTTTCATATATTAATTTAATATTTCTGTGAACTGAATGGCCATTAGTACAGGATTTCGATTTACTACAAAACGAAGGAATAACAACAAAATAAATAAAGATGGTGCGCTTCAACAGTTAAAGCTTGAGTGACTTTCAACATCGTACAACAGCAGGCACTCATGGCTTCGACTCCGAACGAACAACGACGCACTGAGAATACGGTCGGCCGAATAGTGATTTCAATCATTAAAATTAGTGCTGTGAAATTGTCATTTAGATTATATTGTTTGAGATTACAACGGTGGATATTATTACAATGAAAGTAAACTAAACTTTAATGTATTTTAACCATTTTTGAACTTTGAAAGTGACTGAGATCTATGAGTTTGTGTCGGCGTTTCTTCTCAGGATAGTCCGTAGAAATGCCGGTTTAAATAAAATGTAAACAAGTATGTAAAGGTGCACTGTTGAAAGTAAACATTGCTTTATTTACGAAGATTTAATTGTTTTATTGCTTTGTAGTTTGTGTGACACCTCGCCCTATAAGTAAGTAGTGTAAGTTAGTTCTTGAGGCACTCAATTAAAGTTATTTCTAAGAACAACACGTCTCCCTCATTGCTCCACATTGCATATCGACCCTGCCAGTGCTGCCACGCGGGCAGCGCTGCGCACGAGTACAATGTTGGATATTTGCATTTGTTAAAAATAATTAAGTAATTTAAGTGAAGTGGACTAAAAAAGTGCATTGTGCCCTAAAAAAAAAACAAAATGTGGATATTTTTGCTGGCTTTTTTTTTTTTTTTTTTAAGGGGGGAAAATCATCGAATGACTTCTCCCGCCTGGGTGAGGCGGGAGGGAGTGTCAGACTCTTACTGACTAAAAACCACCCCGTTCCTTCTCCTGCACGTCGAGCCGGAGCCCCGGTTACCCGTTAGGTTCTCCGCGACTCCGAATCGGCATCGGCCGTATTGGGCCCCATCTGTGGTGGTCTGATGGCTCTTTGAGGCGCGCGCGGAACGCGACGCGCCGTACGCTCGGGTCTGTTTCTGGTCGGACGGGGAGCCACCCATGCTCGCCGTCCGCAGGCCCGCGCTTACGGTGGCCGGAGATCGTCTCGCGATCCCCGACGCCCGGTGTGTCCTTCGCGATGGCTGGGTTGCGAGGAGGCAGCGCTTCGCTGCCTCACGCGTCCCGCCTCCTCCTTAGCTAGCATCACTGCTTCGCAAAAGGAGGAGACGGCATCCCAGTCCCCCTCGCTCCGCATCATGGCCTGCACTAGGCCCGGACGCGAGAGGTCGCCATCGCCGATCACTTCCCTGAGGACACGGCGGTGCTCAGCCCACGAAGGGCATTCTCCCACCGTGTGTTCCACATTTTTGCTGGCTGCCGGGTGTCGATGCAGCCTGATGTGGACCTGCCGGGAGCGGTTTGTGTCCTAGAGGATGGAGCCGGGAGATGTTGGCGACCAGGTAGCGTCTGAGAGAATCTCCGCTACCCTGGGTACGCGATGTAACCGGGCTCGAAAGAACTTGAGTGTTTAAAATGTTAAGTATATTAGTGTAGTTAAAAAGTGACAATGGACACCAATATATAGAAGTAGTAGATAAGTTAAACATAATTTTAATAAGGCCCCAACGTATATTAGGTATTTTAGCTATTTCACATAATTTTAAACATTTTATTTATAATATAAGGGTACACTAGATATAGTTCACGCGTGTTGACAATATTATTAGTTTTTGTATTGAATCATTTTGTGCTTAATATAATTTTGAATGAACTAATGTCTAAATTACAATAAAAAATCTTGCAATTTTTTGTTGTAATTTAGATTATTTTTTTTTAATTTCGTACTTCGCTGACATTAATCAGATTAAAGGAATGTTTCCATGCCCATATAGGTAAATGATGTCATACCGAGTGTCAGATTGTATTGAAAGAATCGTGTTACTTGACACCGATTAACAATAACAACTGCACTTTGGTTTTGTCTTATGAAATAAATAAATTAGATGAATGAAATTTGATATTAGCTAGGCTTTGGAATGTGTTCATTGTTTGTATAAGTATGTAAGTTTGGTTTTTAGGTAGTTTGGAATAACTTGGTACACAAATTTTGGCGTATGACTGAGGGCTGATCACCTAAAGACAACGTACCTAATATTTTGTAGACCAAGCAATTCAATTAGATTGTGTTTATATTAGGTTTGATAGTTGAAGGATAAGTTAATAATAAATATAATAGGTACACATGGTAAGGTACAGTTTAGTGTTCATGTCCTTAGTTTGATCATGGTGTAGACGAGCTCTCTCTGTGAAAATTATTGGAGGTTAAAAGAACCTTAAATATTGATACTAAATGTATAATGAATATAGAAGTGAATGATAGTTAGCACAAGTATAATGATGAAATGAAGAATGATGATAAAATATATTGAAATAAACAATTAATGAACAGGTACCGGAGAGTCCTGTATAAATGTAATGTGCTTACATGTGTATAATGTTATTGTGTACCTTACGATGATAGTGAAAAGTTTTAAATAAAGTATATCATGTATACCTAGTTATAAAAGACATAAAGGTTTAGGATAAAGGAAAATGATTATAATAATATGAAGAATAAATATGTAAGAGGAATAAATTGATAACAGATTTTTAATAAATATTTTATAAAAATTGTCAACAGTGCGAGTAATTTTATATATTAATAATATATAATTTTATAGTTGTATCTAAAAAAAAAATGTATTAGAATATTGTTTTTTTTTTCAAAAAAACGGTGGAGGTGTAATGTGTGTGACACCTCGCCCTATAAGTAAGTAGCGTAAGATAGATATAGGACATTCAATTAAAGTTATTTCTAAGAACAACACGTCTCCCTCATTGCTCCACATTGCAGCTTCATAAACATACCTCTACCGATATATGTGACGAAGAGGGCTCTCGCTCAACATCGCCCACACCATCCTCCGACAAAGACATAAAATATACAAGTGTGGGAGAGCCATGCTTCGACACGAATGGGCCGACTAGAGCGATTTCGTCTTTCTTCTCGAAAAATTATGTATAATGCATAGATCAATCTGTATGACCTAAATAAACCCGTATATGTTTGTTTCAAATATTCATTTAAACCTTTAAATACTGTTTCCAAGTACCTATTTCCATTGTGGCGACACATGACACATGGCAAAAATCAAATGACGCGCATAGACGATCTACGACCAAATCAACATCTATATTAATAATTTCGTCAAGGGGTACGGTAGAATCGATTTAAACCTAACCTGAACAACAAAACATAAAAAATATCTATTTCGAGTCGACAATTTATATGCGCAAATTCAGGATTACGAAGATTATTTCGTTTTATTAATTCATTTTAATGACACTGACCAACAAACCGCAGTCGCCATCTTGAGTAGACAATAAACGTTCCGTTTCATATTAGCTCTCAAATGCGCCTCGCAACACGTTGTCGCGTCAAAAAAGTATAAATTAACAAGAAATATAAATATTTTCACGCAAACGAAGTCGCGGGTAACAGCTAGTGACGCCATAAATCAACATCGCACATGTGAAGTTTACATTCGAATAAACATGGATAGAAATTTCCAATGAACAACTGTTAGGCAGAAAGCCTGCCAGGCACGAACACCTTGCTTAGTCGGAGAAAATTCCTTTCCGGTCTTAGGGAACTCCAATCTCTTTTCCCTAAAGTGTTGATCAAGACGTGAATTTCCTAGAAATCTTAAAGCAATAATGGCGTGCGTTCCTCGTAACTTTATATATCAAACAGTGAAGCTTTCCACTGAGTCAACCAACTTTGAGATTGGCGAAAGTAGGTAAGTCGTTCATGGGATTCTGTGTTAAATGTTATAACAAGATACCAGGCGACATACAACACCTAAATGAAACAAAATTTAAATCATGTATAAAAAAAAACTTTATGTAGAAAAGCATATTACAAGGTTAATGATTATATAGAGGATAAAAATGCTTGGATGCAAGCTAGTCCGGCTCCACAGGATAACGAAAACGAAAAGCATTGATGTTTTAATGAAATCCAAACATGTAATTAATACAGCTATGTTGCTCATTTGTATATTGTTTAACTTGCATAATCATTGTAAATGTGAGAGCCCTGTAATTAAATTACCTGAATATTAAATTAAAATAGTTGAATATGTTTGTGTCAGCTTGGAGTTGTCATGCTCACTCTAAGGTCTCATTGGCGGTGGCACGTGCAGTGGATCGCTCGATTCCCTACAAGATGGTTGAGTTGGGCGGTGCTGGTGTACGTGTCATGTTCGTGAACGGGCGCCGTCAACTGGGATTGGTCAGCTCCAGACTGTATATTTCTTTTTTTTTAAATGGGTTATTTTAGGGTTATTTTTTTTTCGATCTCTTTGACTGTATTTTAGTGTTACATTGTTCTCGCACAACCCAAACAACAAAACTGTAACTGGAGAATTGTGAAATTGATTGAAAAAGAGTAACCTACGGAGTTTCTTGCTCGTTCTTCTCCATAGGAATCTACACCTTGGAATGAGCAAATAGCTTCACTTGTTAATTTTCTTCATTGACGTTCAAAAGTGCCTCTATGGTCTAATTGAAATAAATGATTTTGACTTTGACTTTGACTTTGAATTTTTAACTAACAAGTATGTTCAAATTTACTCCATTTACCTAAACCAATGTCTTTGATGGAATTCGTTATGTTGACTAAACTGCATAGCTGCTGATTTTGAAAATTAGCCTGCCTTCTTAAAAGAAACTAGGCTAATTTAATAATCGTTCAATGATTTCTTCCATCTTGGGAAAGGCGAGAGTGTCTGACTCTTACTGACTAAAAACCACCCTGTGCCTATTCTTACTCTTGTACTTTCGCGGCTCTCTGCATCGGCATTCGTAATTAATCCTTACTAATAATATTATAAATCGGAAATTGAGTTTGTTTGTTTGTTTGTTCCGCTTTCACGCCGTAACTACTAAACCGATTGCTTTGAATTTTTGCAGACATAAAGTTAGAGGTCCGGATTAAATAATAGGGTACTTTTTATTCCGGAAAAAATTTATATTCCCGAGGGAAAACAAAAGTATTGGTATAGATGGCGCTGTGTGTATTGGTATATGTCCTTTTGTGACGCGAGCGAAGCCGCGGGTAAAAGCTAGTAAAAAATTAATGAATCTCAAATACCTATACATTTTTTTATTGAGTTCAAAAAAGGGAGGTTCTCAGTATGGTTTGTATGTAGGTACGTATGAATGTAATGTATGTTTGTGCGCGACAATCTCGCGATTGGCTAAACCTATTATGATGCAGTTTTCAAAAAAGTGTTTGTAATACTTAGAAAGAGGTTTTAGTATACTAATTAAGAGACTTCAAAAAACGAGGGACTTTTAGTTAGATTTTTTAACGTAGTTTGTAAAAGTAGATAGATATTATTAACACTAGTGCTATTGATTGCATCTCTGCCGACCTCTTCAGGGATAAAAGGCGTTCTGTTATGTATGACTACTAATTAGGTTAAACCAAATTGCTCTAATAAATTACAAACAATCCTACATTGAGTCAAAATATGTTCATCTTTAATCCTTATATTAGAGACCTCTAACTGGAACGAAGGGAGAAAGTGCCTACAGCCTATTCATATTCTCATTTGTTGTCATAAATCCACAGAACTTTCTGGAATTTATTACTCTTCCTTGTTTTGATAGACGGTTTCATACGTGCTTAGTATGTGACTTCTATGACCTTCGAATTATTCTTGCCTACCACTGCATGTTATGACAGTCGAATGGGAATAAGATATTGTATGACGCTGTAATATAGGAAAAAGTTTATGATGGAATAAATCGTGCAATTTAATGAATGCTTTAGAAAAGTTTCTATTACGATTTTTTATGGGATAAGCCCGTAAGCGAGCATACGGATCACCTGATGGTAAGCAATCAGCGCCGCCTATGGACACCCGAAACTATAGAGGCGTTAAAAGTCCTTTACGGGCGTTTAGGGAATTACGAATTTTAATATCGTTGGGGATTTAGGGATTGGGGAGATTGGGGAGGGGAGTAATTGGGTCTCCGGTAACCTCACTCTTACGACGAAATACAACGCAAGTGTTATTTTATGTCGCTAGTCTGTGAGGCCGTGGTATCACTCCGGTCGAGCCAGCCCATTCGAGCCAAAGCATGGCTCTCCCACACAAAAAACGATGAAATAATTTCATTTTCGACGGTACAATTGCAAATACAAGATTTAAATGCATGGTATCTATCGTTTGTATGAAATATAGCGAGATTAACAGAAAGATTACCTTTCTGTAGAGGTAATAGAACTTGTCCCTACAGCTAAGAGATGTATCATAAATGAAAACCATATGTAATTATATCTACTGTAAGCACGGGCCTGCTGACGGCGAGTACGGGTGACTCGCCGCTGACTCAAGCAACGCCTCAAGGTGCCATCAGACCATCAAAGATGGGGCCCAATAGGGCTGATGCCCGTTGCAACTCGTGCAAGTGTAGGAACGGGGTGGTTTTAAGTCAGTAAGTTTTAAGACACTCCCTCTCCTCGAGCCATTGGATGATATTCCCACCTCATAAATAAGTATACCTATATTTCTATGCACATAACTAATTGGAATAATTATGTGACTGGTTTAAGATAGCATATGTGATTGCACTATGATTACAAAATAATAAACGCGTATGTGAAAATCCACTGAGAAAAGAAGACAAGAGTGTTGCTTGCTCTTTCAGAAAAAATAACAATTTTCTTTTCATATTGTTGATTTTAACTTAGTGCTACTTCGATGGCACTTGCTCAAAAATTCAATTTGCAATATTATCTATATTTATTTCTATATTAAATATAAATAAGAGGTTAAACTTTAACTAAAATGCATTTAGCAATGCAAACAGACATTTTAATTTATAAAATTCGGAGAATCAAAGTGCCCAAATTCATTACAAAATAAGTAATTGTTAAGCCGGGTTGTAATTTTATGATGACAATGGTTTCTACAAGGAAAGAAAGTGGTATTTATTCTTGATAACACAATAACTGCAACAGAGTATATAGCGTAGTTGCCAGGGTAAGAAAATTAAAAATCAAATTAGTCAGATAGATAATAGAAACAATAATAGATGCGTATTATTTTTATTTTCTCGTATTAAGTTACAATATTTAGATAAAATGGCGGTAAGTTTAGGAGTGTGAGGTCGTTACGTTATAACGTGCTATAAAACGAAGCACGCTGTGACGTCACTCGACATTTTAAATTAATGTATCGTCAAAGTATTGACTTTTGTGAGAAAAGAAAAAATCGGGGCCAAAATAAGTAGGTAAAAGTAATATTTTTATACCTATATCATTTTACATTGTACTTCATTCCAATGTCAATAGGTAAGCTATAATTTATGGGCAATCACCTCAAATTCTACCCAAATCAAAAACAAAATAAATAGTCAATTAAAATTTTTAATCCATAAAAATCCAATCCACTTCGAATAGCTACAGAGCATAGGTGTTTCGAATAAAATAATACAGCTTTTCATTTTAACCTACATTTATTAGTTTGAACCTGTGTATCAATTTGAAAATAGAATCGACCAATTCGATTTTTATAAATAGAGGTACGTTTTAATCCAAAAATGTTTTTATAGAACGCGGCGATGCAAATAAAAAAGTTATACCCACATATTTCTATTCATATATTTTTGGAAAGCTTTTGAAATTTAATTTGGTATTTCAAATATTAGCACTTCAAATATTTTACATTATTACCTACACTTCAGTAGTTCATGAAGCTAACGAATCAACGGACTTTTATTACTTCAAATACTCAGAGGTAAAGTTCAACACCTTAATTCTCAGTAGCTCGAATTGTGCACTATTTTAAAGATTTGCTCTCAACATATATTGGCAACAGGACTTAGGACTAATAAAAAATTTTCAAGGTTGTGAACGGGTGTGGTGCTTCCAATATTCAAGTTAAGATGTTAACCAGTATCCTTTCGTCGCGGTGAACCTAACGGGTAACCGGGGCTCCGGCTCGACGTGCAGGAGAAGGAACGGGGTGGTTTTTAGTCAGTAAGAGTCTGACACTCCCTTCCGCCTCACCCAGGCGGGAGCAGTCATTCGATGATTTTCCCCCCTTAAAAAAAAAAAACCAGTATCCTTTATCACCACCACCTTTACCCTAGTAGAACAGGGTCCTATCTGCCTGTCAGCGCCTAATGGTTCTGAAGTGAAATGGTTCTGGCCTGTGCGATACAATAGTTTTACTACGAAATAAAATGTTTACCAAAAAATAACTAGTGAGTCCATTGCAAAAACCATTCTTCACGTACGAACTCATCATAGTAGATGTACATTAACATTATCAAAAGATCACGCTAAGTAATTCTCGAAGAGGTATTTCTCTCCTGGTGGCACGTGCGACGCAAATAGTGCCTATAAATTCACGTCTAGGATTTCATGTACGGATATCCATGAAATATTTTTTAAATTAAGGCATTGGCTGCCAATAAAAAACTATTGAAGGCAAATCCTCCGCTAATGTCGGTCACCGGTGACTGCCATGGCGTTTAACGTGTTAAAAAAAAAAATCACATTTTCATTTTTTTTTTACTTTGTTCATCGAAACTACTCCCTATGGCGAGTTGTTTTGGCGTGAGACATAAACGAAATAGATTTTACGGTGTATAGCTATAATAATCATACTGGGTGGTAATAAAAAAAATTTGCGTCGTGGACTCGAGCCTTCGAGCCACAGCATTAATCCAAACTCCAGCCTTTTTCGCTGCGATGCACCATGGACTTATTTTTGTACGTAGACAAGAACACAGATACACACCAGTATTCTTGTCTACATGTGTGTCAAAGTGATGTATGTGGCAAAAGTGTGTATCATACACACAGATGTGCATTCCCTTGGGCTCGCTGTCATTGCAGCGGTAAGTCCCCTCTTTGAGGAGTGGCTTGAGAGACGCTACGGCGTCCTCACCTACCGCCTGACGCAGGTGCTTACCGGACACGGAAGTTTCGGTAGGTTCCTGTTTCGGATTGGGCGGGAGGAAACGCCCGGGTGTCATCACTGCGAGGATCGCCCGGAGGACACGGTGGAGCATACGGTGGCGGTGTGTCCTGCGTGGACTGAGCACCGCCGTGTCCTCAGGAATGTGATCGGCGACGGCGACCTCTCGCGTCCGGCTCTGGTTCAGACCATGGTACGGAGCGAGGGGCACTGGGATGCCGTCTCCTCCTTCTGCGAAGCAGTCATGCTAGCTAAGGAGGAGGCGGAGCGCGTGAGGGAACGAACCTCCTCACGACCCGGCCGTCGCGAGAGACACTCCGGGCGTCGGGGATCGCGAGACGATCTCCGGCCACCGTAAGCACGGGCCTGCGGACGGCGAGCACGGGTGACTCGCCGCCCGACCAGAACCAGGCCCGAGCGTACGGCGCGTCGCGTTCCGCGCGCGCCTCAAGGAGCCATCAGACCACCACAGATGGGGCCTAACAGGGCTGACGCCGATACGGAGCCGCGGAAGACTTAACGGGTTGCCGGGGCTCCGGCTCGAAGTGCAGGAGTAGGAACGGGGTGGTTTTTAGTCAGTAAGAGTCTGACACTCCCTCCCGCCTCACCCGGGCGGGAGAAGCCATTGGATGATTTTCCCCCCTCAAAAAAAAAAAAAAAAAGATGTGCATTCCCTCGTGGAGAACCTAACGGGTAACCGGGGCTCCGGCTCGACGTGCAGGAGAAGGAATGGGGTAAGAGTCTGACACTCCCTCCCGCCTCATCCAGGCGGGAGCAGTCATTCGATGATTTTCCTCCCTTAAAAAAAATCCCTCATATATTAACATAGGTACGCTATTTTATATTTCGATATATAAAACCAACCTCACAATGTATCTACAAACCCTTATGATAAGCAAATCAGATTATCATTTCTTGAGAATTATTCGCATCATCGGTCGTAATATTTCGCTTGACCGCCCAACCCGAGGTTGTAAGATCGAAATTGAAAAAAGGCAATGGCAAACAAGGGATGTAGATACCTTAATAAAATATTTTTTTGAATATCCTTTCTATTGGAGGATGTATAAATAATATTCCGTAAGGGAACATTAAGAATATTATAGTAATAGATAAAATTGTCGTCGAGGTCAGTCGTGGAGGTTTTACGAGGTTTTGGGATTATGGGTCAAACGTGGAGGTCACTCGGGGGATCTTTGGGAATAATGGTTACTTTCACATAACCGTAACATCACGGTTTTTATTTAGTGAAAAGGTTGAGCGTAATGTAGTCATTGTACTTCTGCGTTATTTATTTTACCAGACCGCTATTTGGATGGACCCTACAGCAAAGGAGGATAAAATTTTCTTAGTACCATTTTTTTAACCTATGGATTAGTATAGCGACTGGCGAGTTTCGTTCGACATACAAGACTAAGCCTTTGTCTAGCAGTAAACGTATTTTGGCTCATAATGATATAATGACTCAATCCAATACAGAAAAATCACCCTTAAAATAAACTTCTTAAGCAGTGAAAAATTGAAAAAAGTGCTTTATAGTAATCATAGAATCTATAGATACATTTTCATTTTCTTTTATCCATTTCAGGCCAGGGTTAGAAGCTAATAAAGATAACAGAACTCCTTAAAGCCTACTATTAATTGAAATTGGGAAGTTTTAATGAACAGCAATCTACTTCTTTGAAGTAACGAATAAATCTTTAATCCTCTCGGAACCTTTTCCTCAATTGATTTTTTTTTCTTGTCCGGTTAGAAAACCTTGTAATTTGATTCTTGTCACAAAGAAATTCGTTACTTTTTCGAGGGTTGTAATTATGAAGGTGTTGAGTTGAGGTATCTTACTTTACGCCTACAAGGGCGCAAAACGTCCTGTAGGTATTTTTGGTCCCTGTGGGCGTTTAGTGGGTTTAGGTGTCACAGAAAGTGTTTTGGACAGTTGATTAATTACTAAAGTCACGTGCTGGTCCTCGTGTATGGAGAAGAGTATTTTGGTTGAAATTAAACGTTTTTTTTCATATGCCTAACTAATTTATACTTCGTTTTATTTAGTGCCTAACGCCTACCTACCTACTACTAAATACTTTCTACGATATATTAATTTGAAATATAGTGTGACGTCACGGCGTGCCACATTTTGTAGCACATTATGACGTAATGACCTCCCACTCCTAAAGTTAGCGCTATTTTATCTAAGTATTGCAACTTAATACAAGAAAATAAAAAAATACGTGTCTAATATTTTTTTATTATGTATCTGACGGACTAATTAGATTTTTAATTTCGATACCCTGGAAACTACTCAATTTTTACTAACTACCTACCTACTTTAACTAAGAATTCTATTCAAAGACCAAATTACTCGACTGTATCCCCAAACAATGGAACAAACTGAAAAGTAGCATCAAAAAGTAAACATGAACCACAAACTTCTGTATTGTACTAACATCGAATCGTCTGTTGACTTTCAAGTACCTAAGCACCCAAAAACCAATAAAGACCTTACTGCAGTATCTGCTCATTGAATTAAAACACAACCCAACTGCTTTACGTTAAAGTTCATTTTGCATCTACAGTGTACTTATTTAATGTTTGGCCACAATACACCGGAATAAGCAAGTGGTTTCTCACGTTGGATTTTGTTCGTACGTTCTGTATTATTGTGTTGTGTATTGATATCGTGGTTTTCTAGACTTTCAGTTTATTTTAGGATAAAAACTAACTATATATATAAGATAGAAACTTCTTTAGGTTACAGAATTGCTATGCAGATAATATGATGTCAGGCTTATAGAGGATCTTATGTATTAATATATTTTCTTATATTTGTAAGCGATAATGCGGCCTACGATGGAGGTGATCAGCCCATAAGCGCCGTATTGACTGGGGCCTTGATGATGAATACCATTACAATTCTAATAGTGATGAAAACACTGCTTTCAATATCCTTTCTTATACGTGTAACAAAACAATGAGTATAAAGGTAATAATAATCTTAATTTTTACTGCATATTTCATAAAAAAAATATATACTAACAAACAAAATATTTCTCTAAACAATTAATTTCGTCCAATTTTAATAAGGATAGTCGCGTCGCGATGGCAACAAAGTTCTGATGTCTTCATTAGGAAAGACATTCAGGTTGAAGTACTCAAATGATCATTTGGAACAAAGTTGAATTTATACCATCGCAAATTAGATGTATAATTAGGGAAACTTCATAGCCTTTCATTAATTAATCTCATTTGGATTAATTCCTTTGTTTCCGGAGTGAAAGTCAAAGGACATTGCTCTGCGTCCATACATTGTTGGCCCTGGAGCCAAGAGTATCGGATAAATATGTATTGTATTCTCTATCATTTGTAGACTCCTAGAAGATGTGGTTTTTAGAATGTTTGTCTGTTTGTCTGTATGTGTGTCCGGGATAAACTCAAAAAGTGTTGCATGAATTTACTTCAAATTTTGCATGAATGTTACTAACAGTTCGGGTCAACATATAGGCTACATATTATTATGCTATCAACATATACATATGCTATCAACATATCGGGTCAACATATAGGCTACATATTATTATGCTATTATGTTGTTTGATCTATCAAAAGCCTTTGATCTCGTTTCACATGACATATTGTTAAACAAAATTGAAAAATGTGGGATAAGAGGTCCTACTTATCACTGGATAGCTTCATATCTTAGCAACAGACAACAATGTGTAACAATATCAAAAATTGATGAAAATATGATACTTATACCATCAATATCAGAATACAAAAATGTCAGGCGTGGTGTACCGCAAGGTAGCGTGTTGGGGCCTATTTTATTCCTGTTGTACATAAACGATGTCGTAAATATCACCAACCATAAATGTGTTCTTTTTGCTGACGACATATCGATTAAAGTTGCAACGCGTAAGAACGGAAACACAACAAATGACCACGCGCTTGATGTTAACAACACAATAGATAAATTAATAGATTGGTTAGATAATAATAAATTAAAAATAAATTTGGACAAGTCAGTGAACATACAATTCAATAAATCAAATACTACAAAACATGACATCAACCTGAAGATACCAAAAGTTAAAAGAGTAGGTGAAACAAAATTTCTGGGCTTAATTATAGATGAAAATATGAATTGGAAGGACCACGTTGAACATGTATCTGTTAGGGTAAATAAATTTGTGTATGCACTTAAGCAAATAAAAAATATTACAAACTTAAATACAGCAATAATGGCTTATCATGTACATGTAGAATCATTGCTTCGCTATGGCCTAATAATGTGGGGATATAGCACGGATAGGGATAAGGTATTTATCGCACAAAAAAAGTGCATAAGGGCTATGTACGGTTTGCAACCTGATCAGTCATGCCAACCAATATTCAAAAGACTTGGTTTGTTACCATTACCGTCGCTTTACATTTATGAAGTATGTAGAGGTATGTTCGTTACAAATCCAAAGATTTATTTAAAACTGCAAATGATGTCAATCCACGAAATCGTAGAGATCCATTTAGACTTGTACTAAATGACTTTCCTAGATCAGCAAAATATACCTCTAATAAGAATTGCTTGGCTATGTGTATCCGTATCTATAACAATATACCGAATGATTTGAAATGTCTTATGGCTTAATGAACAAAACTATTATTCTATATGTGATTTCATGCAGAGGAAATTAACCTCACGCCTAGGATGTTAATTTTAGAACTTTTCCTGATTTTGCATGCTATATAAATATTAGCAAAACATGTTGCACTTCAACCATATTTTTGTAACACCTATTTTATACCATGTTTTAAGCAAATAAATAGAGGTATATTATTATTATTATAACTACGAAGGAGCTGTACTAAAACACTATTCCACGCAGACGAAGTTGTGGGCTTAGCTAGTAATATTTATAAATGCGAAACTTAATATATGTATTTGTTTGTCACTCCTACACCTCAAAACGGCTGTAGGGATCGGGATGAAATTTTGATCGGTTAAAAATTTGGTGTAGGTGTATTTTTTTATGGCATAAGCCAGTAAACGAGCAGACGGATCACTTGATGGTAAGCAATCGGCGTCGCCCTTGGACACCTGGAACACCAGAGGCGTTACAAGTACGTTACCGGCCTTTTGGGGATTAGGAGCTTGAGGATCGTTGAGGATTCAGGGGTTGGGGAGATTGGAGAAGGGGAGGGTAATTGGGCCTCCGGTAACCTCACTCACACGACGAAACACAACGCAAGCGTTGCTTCACGTCGGTTTTCTGTGAGGCCGTGGTATCACTCCGGTCGAGTCGGCACGTTCGTGCCGAAGTATGGCTCTCCCACACTTAAAATGTATGGTTTGTATCCGTCTATATGTTTGGAACTAGTGACTCATAATTTATCACGATGATGATAATAATTATGCATTTCGGAATGTTAGCCGTAACTCATATAGCATTCACTGTTATATCTTTCGAGGATATAATGGTGCCAATTAAAGTCCGTTAATTCCAAATATACGTTTATTACAATTTTTTAATGTTACACGGTCGGTGGGGTACGGGTAAGTGAACGATGACGACTGATTTCTATTTAATGTAATATACGCCTGTACAAAACATAGTAGCAGCAATAGCGAACGCATTTTATTTGCATTATATTTCTTGAAGGCGTTTAAGCCTGAACATTCACACACATGGCATTGAGCAGTTAGAAATTGATAAACAAATAAACATAACATAACATCACGCCTTTTATCCCCGAAGGGGTAGGCAGAGGTGCACATTATTCCAATGTACAATGTAACACCCACTTATCACTATTTATGTTATGAGTCCCATGTAATAGGGGGTGAGCCTATTGCCATATACCGGGCACAATTCCAGACTCCGTGCTACTACTCAGAATTTTTTTAAAAACCTAGTTATACTTTGTCCGACCCGAGAATCGAACCCGAGACCCCTTGCCCGGCAGTAGCACTTGCAACCACTCGGCCAACGGGGCAGTCAAATAAACAAATAATGTGATATAAAATGAACGGAACGCACCTGTGACTCCTCTGGTGTTGCGGGTGTCCATGGGCGGCGCTGATCGCTTACCATCAGGTGGTCCGTCTGCTCGTTTGCCTCCTATTTCATAAAAAAATCATAGTATTTTGAACAATAGACCTGGTTTTAAGGCAACTTCCTCAACAGCCATTTAAATGTTTCTGAGCAACGAACTTTACAGTTAATGCCCATAATAATTTACATCTTTCCACCTTATGATTGCTTTCCTCAACTTTTACTTTGAAACTTTTTGAATTTATGCGATTCTTCACCTCGTATTTGGGCAAAGATGGAGTTCTAATCTCATTATCCTTTACAATTGATTGTCTTTAAAGTCTATCGTCACGTATTCCTTTCCTTGTTTTATTGTAGACTGCCATATATGTATGTAGGTCAAGTATGAAGCAAGCAAATATTACCGACATCGTGGAATCGTAAAATGTCCAGTGTATAGCAGTAGGTTCATCCTCATTTTTTTTAAATAAATCTTTGCCCTAGAATTTTTGTGTGTCGTGGGTGTGTTTACAAACATACAAGTTCACATACACATGCCACCCAGACCCGGAACAACAATCTGTGGATCACACAAAGAGTTGCTCCGTACGGAAATCGAACCCGCGACACGTTGGGCTGCAGCCAGTTGCCCAACCACCGCGCTAACCGTGCAATTACATTACTTTACGACCACATACTGAAAGTCAGTTTTAAGTCACGCTTAAGTATAGAGGTAGTTCTGTCACAACAATTTGGTTGTAAAGTGAAAGAGATGGCATGATATTTAAATAAAACTTAGAATTGATTAACTTTGCAGTATTCGGCCTTTTCAGTATATATTATTAACGTTTCTATCACCCACACTAACACAAATTTTACATCAAACAAATTTTAATCGTATAATAAATATTTGGCTTTTCACAAAATACATTATGATTGGCCACTAAGGGCCACCAATCACAAAAAGTAACGAGACATTTTGACATGTAATCCATCATAGATATAAGGGTTAGATTTTATTGATAGGCATACTTAAAAGAGGTCCTTATTTAATTATTTTCTTTGCAAATGTTAAACGAATTACGAATGAGTTTTTAAAGAAACCTCGTGGTAGCTTTATCTTTAGCAATCGTTAGACTGACGCTGACGTGAACAGATTGCCTTCGTGTGAAGCCAGCTAATAGTCTGTTGTAAATCCATTTGTTCTAACACTTTCTTACCGTAATTTGTTTTAAAAACCGGTTACCATGGAGATCTTTTTAGTTTAAGGGCCTATTGTTTTCATAAATCATCAAATATGGGAGTTAAAAGTTACTATGGAGGATGCTTGGAACTGGTGTTTTTAAATAGAGGTACAATGTTGCATTTTCATCAATATTCTAACAGAAACTCTCTTACGTTTCTCACACCAGGGTTTTCGAAGAAAGTCTAGGACCAGAAATTATACCCAAACCACTTACTAAGTAGCCAACGCAAGACCACAGTTTCGTCTAATACGCAAATATCTCTATTGTGCATAAATTAGACGAAAACCGAGTACCAAATTCACCTTTACTAATTCCTAGCCTTTTGCTAAAATATTGACATTCTACTGAATATTAGAGGTAGTATTTTAGTCTCCACTACCAAATTAGAAACCTTAATAATTTTAAATTTTCTTGGTAAGCACCTAAAATAGCAAGTTTTGAAATGAAATTGGACTGGCCTAATTTGCCGTACACCTGAGAAGTTAATTTAGACTTGGGGTTAGAAATGTAAGAAATCGAGACAGAAATAGTTTGTTCAATTTAAGACTCGAAAATATAAGAAAATGGAACAAGATTGAAACTTTGAAACTAGCAAAAGTTATACCATTAGTTTTTTGATCGACTTATATGTATATAGGTACCAGTTAATTATTTGCGATAGCTATGGAATTATTACTTTATGATTCTGTATAATATGTTTACTCAATTATCACCACATAGGTACTACATAATATGAAGGTGTTTCAAGTGTGGGAGAGCCATGCTTCGGCACGAATGGGCTGGCTCGACTGGAGTGATACCACGGCCTCACAGAAAACCGACGTGAAGCAACGCTTGCGTTGTGCTTCGTCGTTTGAGTGAGGTTACCAGAGCCCAATTACCCTCCCCTTCCCCAATCTCCCCAATCCCTGAATCCCCAACAACCCTGAAATTCCTAATTCCCAAAAGGCCGGTAACGCACTTGTAACACCTCTGGTGTTTCAGATGTCTATGAGCGACGCCGATTACTTACCATCAGGTGATCCGTCTGTTCGTTTACCGGCTTATCCCATAAGAAATGTAGATATTCTATTCCGCCGTGACGATTAACGTGAAAAATTACAGACAAACTAAATAAATCAGACTGTTTAATCCTCTTTTGGGGACAAATAATAAAATATTCATCGCCATACACGTGTTATCGTTACTAAGACCGTCTTCAAGGAACGAAGAAGCTTTTAACAAAAGGGCACACTATAAAATTAATACAAACAACCTCTTTGGGACTTCGAATGGCTATTTCAGTGAATAAAAGGGATCCTTGTTACCCACGGAACATAATAGGGATAATTAAAGACCGGTTTGCCCTGGGTTTGGCGGCAATGCCTCGTTTGCACTACACTAGTACTTTAGTCAAGTAGCGAGCATTTAGCAGCTCACTCTCGTTTCTGTCTGAAAACCGAAGCGAAAGAAAGCTACAAAATGCTCGCTACTTGACTAAAATACTAGCGTAGTTCGAACAAAGCATAAAGGTTGTTTCTAGTTTAGTATTGTTTTGGTCCTGATTTAAAACGGCTTTATATTACGGCTTCGGCTTCGCTTGGATTTTGTGGGTGTAAGGAAATGTTAGGTTTCTAGGAATTGGATGTAGAAAGACCGCATCCTCATTCATGGTTACTTAATGGTTTGTTCTATTTTAAGGAGAATGGTCGTTGTCTTCAAGTTACGCCTGCTATCTCGTTAGTTTCTGAAAGGGTCGCCGTTATTAGGTACCATATCGCGTTTCTTTCTTGAATTCAATGTTCTAAAAATACGCGGCTCGAGTGCGATAAACATCATAATTAACACAATGTATAGACAATGTCGTCGTTGCCCGGAGGCTTAAACCATCCCTCTCGGGTTCGAAACCTACCAACGGCAAGTACCAATGTGACTTTTTCCGAGTTATATGTATGTTCTAAGATTATTATCTGGACACCACTGACAAATGGTGAAGGAAAACATCGTGAGGAAATTTGGGCTTATAAATATCTAATTATAAGTTTGTAATCGCCAACCCGCATTGAGCAAGCGTGGTGATTAATGCTCAAACCTTCTCCGTGTGAGAAGAGGATTTACTCAGCAGTGGGCATTTATAGGCTGTTGATGATGATGATGATGGCAATTGAGTACCTACTGTGTATCGTAACACAGATTTCATTACCCCCATGGAACAATTCTTAGCATGATCCATACATTTTTTGTACCAGGTTTTGAGTGTGGTGTGAATATGTCTTTGATAATATAATAGAATAGAAAACAATCTTCATATTTTTATTTTTTATGGCATAAACCGGTAAACGAGCAGACGGATCACCTGATGGTAAGCCATCGGCGTCGCCCATCGACACCTGGAACACCAAAGACGTTACAAGTGCTTTACCGGCCTTTTGGGGATTAGGAGTTTGAGGATCGTTGGGGATTCAGGGATTGGGGAGATTGGGGAAGGGGAGAGCCTTCGGTAACCTCACTCACACGACGAAACACAACGCAAGCGTTGCTTCACGTGGGTTTTCTGTGAGGCCGTGGTATCACTCCAGTTGAGCCGGCCCATTCGTGCCGAAGCATGGCTCTCCCACAATTAAAAATATTTATGTAGGGCCATGTCCAAAAATTTCAAATAATGTGTAATTTTAAGTAAAGTAAATCCTAAATAAATAAATAAAAAAATAAAAAAGCCTTTATTTGACCTTGATTACAAGAATTGTTTTTCTTACATTCTATGTTATTAAATATTTAATGTTCCTTATATCTAGGTAATGAAATGTTTATGCTAATAGCTACTAGTTCAAAATCTTACTTTCTTAAGTAAATCCTAATAAAGCCTAAATTAATACCAATTTCCAGTATCATGGTCTTTCCTAAAACCTTAATAGGTACCAATGAAACCAGAAAATGGTAAAGCACTTTCACCTACATTTTCCTGGCAAGCCTTGTAAAGACACAATTTCGCCGTTACTAGGCGAACCCTTTTCAATTAACAAAATAAACTTATGTCCAAATTAATATTTTGATCTGATGATGCTCTCTACTCTTCGGGGCAAGTTTCCGAGGTCCGTTGTAATTAGAAACATTCTTCAGCTGTTGTTCTTATTTATTATTGTTTTCTTTTTATAAAAAATGTTTTATTTTTTAATCAAAGCTTTGCCTTTTTATTTTTTAAAATTAGAGTAATTACATTTTGTTGTGCAATGTATGCTACCTACATGATTTTAAGATATTTTTATTGGGTGAGTCGACAAGATTAAATGAGGAGGCGGATCACCTGATGGTAAATAAGTGTTTGACATAAAATGCGCTATTAGGTACAATAAGGGTCGTATTTAATGCTTTAACTGTAAATTCCCTTTTTTCAATCAAAATATTCGAAATTACCACCAAAAATACCTACTGAATTTCACACTAAATTTGCTCATCGAATACTTAAATCAATTATGCCATCTAATAATTCGTAACCTAACCTAACCTAGCTTATTTTGTACTTCTATGTAATAATTCATAACCTAACCTAACCTAACCCATTTTTAAATTCCGTTGTAATATGAAACAATTTGTGTGCAAATCAGTATTTTTGTTTTACGATGTAATATTGTTTTTGTAATATGTACTTAATTTGTAGTACAGTCATTTATTTTAACTGCAGTAGGTAGGTAGTATTAGTGGAGAAATTTGGTTTGCTTACATTTCTACCTCTAAATAGAGGTGCAGTAAAAAATTCCCCCTATAATAAATATTTTGTTCTGCCTATCCCTTCGAAGGTTTAAAAGTGCACGACAATAATGTCGTGCGACAACAGCACAAGCTCTAAGTTATGTTACAAGACAATAATTGTCAATGCTGACATCGATGTGGACGAATTTTTTGACACTACGTAAACCCAGTATCAGACTGCGCCAGACAATTCACAAACAGAGAGAGAGATGGCGGGAGATCGTGAGGAAAGCTGTATCGGCCTCCAACACAAATACGGCCGCCTCAACGTGACCACGACCGCTCTTCCAAGAGCAAAACGACAGAGAAAAAGAGACGTAAATAGTTATTTTTGTTATCTTTTATATTCTTTGTAAGTTGTTTTTTAACAACTATAATAGTTATCTTGGCAGAGATACAGACACCACACAGATATTTACAATTTACTATTAGGTACTAAAAAGGCTAGAGCAAATGCTACAACAGCTATCAGATGAAAGTGCGAAGGCAGGACTTTCAATGAACACAAATAAAACTAAAATTATGACTAACGGCTCTAAGACATATAAGGTAATATCAGAGTTAACACGGAGGAGATAAAGTACGTGGAAGAATATATATACCTTGGACAGTTGATAGCCCCAAGCGACACAATGCAAAAGGAAATCGATAGAAAAATAGCCAATACTTGGAAAAGATATTGGTCTCTAAGCGAGGTTATGAAAAATCGAGACATGCCAATGAAAGAGAAAAGAAAACTGTACAACACCTGTATTCTGTCATGTTTGACATACGGGTGCCAAACATGGGCACTAACGGAAAATTTAAAAAGAAAAATAAATGTATGCCAGAACGGAATAGAGAGAAGTGTAATTGAAGTAAAAAGACAAGATAAGGTAAGACTAGAAAAAATTAAGGAAATAACTAAATTTAAAGATGCAGGGAAAGTATGTAAAACACTAAAATGGCAATGGGCAGGGCATATGATAAGAGAGAGGAATATGAAATGGACAAAGACAATATCAGAATGGTACCCCAGAGATGGGAAAAGGAGCAAAGGGCGACAACCAAAACGTTGGGAAGATGACCTAAGGAAAACTGCTGGACCAGATTGGATGAGAATTGCGAGGGATAGGGAAAACTGGAAATCCTTGGAGGAGGCCTATGTCGAAGGACAAGCTGGGGATAAAACTACTGATGTATAGTATAGTGATATAGACTAAATTGTAAATTTGTAACCTCAGTAATAAAGGCTTATTTTATTTTATTTTATTTATTTTTATTTATTAGGTACTTAGAATTTTGACTTCTATTACGGCAGAATACCTAGCGATAAACAAACCAATATTCATTATCTTTACAACATGTATGTGTATACATTTATTGTTTACTAAGAATAATAATGATATAGTTGTTATTTCAATGGTACAAAACAAATACAAGACTCGTTATTATTTCTACGGAAAACTAACTTTTCGTCTTCGACTTCGCCCACAAGAAATGTTACCGTCGCCCTTTTTTATAAAATATGACTCTACTAAATATATTTTCTCATAAGTGCATTTCCAACCTTATGTACCTCTACAAATTATTATACCTCTACAGATCACACCTATGAATAAATAAATAAAAATCTTGCGAGTAAATCTAGGTCCAGCAGAAGACGCGACCGAAAGTAACTACTGTTACTCCCCACTAAATAAGCTATGGTTTTATAATAACTATCGTGAGACATACTGACGTGACTGCCTCATTGGCCGAGTGGTCGCAAGTGCGACTGCCGGGCAAGGGGTCTCGGGTTCGATTCCCGGGTCGGGCAAAGTATTACTGGGTTTTTCTCAGTGGTAGCACGGAGTCTGGAACTGTGCCCGGTATATGGCAATAGGCTCACCCCCTATTACATGGGACTCATAACATAAATAGTGAAAAGTGGGTGCTACATTACAGTGGCATTAAGTGCCGTAATGTGCACCTCTGCCTATCCTTTCGGGGATAAAAGGCGTGATGTTATGTTATGTGAGACATACTAAATAAACCAAAATCGCGGGTTACTCACGTGAATATACTGAGAAAAGGTTTTTTTCATGAGCAGCGTGTGCGGTCGTGGATAAGTCGCTCAGCCTAAGGCTTTACGCCCCTCTGTGAGTGGCTCGAAAGTAATACAGCTTTACTCAGTATATTCACGTGAGTAACTCGCGATTTTTAGGTAAATAAGTAAGCTCTCAACGGTGAGGAGGTTTTGTAATCAGTCAAGTAACTTCAGTGATTTTGTATGTCGCGGACAACCTAACGGGTAACCGGGGCTCCGGCTCGACGTGCAGGAGAAGGAACGGGGTGGTTTTTAGTCAGTAAGAGTCTGACACTCCCTTCCGCCTCACCCAGGCGGGAGCAGGCATTCGATGATTTTCCCCCCTTAAAAAAAAAGTGATTTTGTATTCAATACAAACAAACTATCAAATCATTCCTTACAACTATAGATATATAATTTTAGTGGATAGACTGAGATGATTGTGTTTAGATCAAAGGACTCTCATTTGACATTTACAAGGGACGAGGTTGTTGTCATTTCAGTGGGATGTTTTGAGTATGTCGGAGGATGGTGTGGGCGATGTCAAGCGAGAGCCCTCTTCGTCATATATATCGGTAGAGGTATGTTTATACAGTAATAAAACAATTAAATCTTCGTAAATAAAGTAAAGTTTACTTTCGACAGTGCACCTTTACTTGTTCGCATTTTAATTAAGTCGGCATTTCCTACGGACTATTCTGAGAAGAAACGCCGAAACAAAGTCAGAGGTCTCAGTCCCTTTCAAAGTTTACAAATGGTCAAAATACATCAAAGTTTAGTCCACTTACATTGTAATAATATTCACAGTTATAATCTCAAACAATATAATGTCAATGACAATTTCACAGCACTGATTCTAATGATTGCAATCATTATTCGGCCGACAGTATTCTTAGTGCGTCGTTGTTCGTTCGGAGTCCCAGCCAACAGTGCCTGCTGTTGTGCGATGTTCAAAGTCACTCAATCTCCCCCACTCTTAGGCGGACATGACGTCACAATTAACTCTTGAAGCGCGCCATCTTTATTCATTTTGTTGTTATTCCTTCGTTTTGTAGTAAATCGAAATCCCGTACTAATGACCGTTCCGACAAGTATCTATATTCTACCTCTATATGTTTTCTATGAAGTAAACATAACCTTTAGGTTGAAATTTCCTTGAAATTTAAATTAAAACTAACTATTACTTAAATAAAATTAAAATTAAATATTACTAAATTAAATATATACAACTAAAGATTAAAATTAATTATAGAAAAAACAAAAACAACTATTTACATAAACTATTTATAAGGCATTGAAAAACTCGTCCGCATCGACGTCAGTGGGGAAAGTACCCAGAAGGCTGGCAGCATTGCCACGTTGTATGGCAATGCTTAACCTCTGACCGAGAAAAAGACCAGCCCTCTGGTCACGAGATGTGTCGACCAGGCGTTTCGAAATGTAAATTGTACAAAAAATGTTTTGGTTTGAATAGTTGCGAAGTGAAAGTCAACACTCTTTTAATTAATTATGCTTTTAGTCCCACTTTGTCGATGAGCCTATAATCAACCACAGAAAAATTGTAAAGTTGTCGTCAAACCTTGATGTTTTAAGTCGTCAAATGACTTCGACTTCGACGTATGTATGTGTACACGATTGGTAGAACCGATTCTGACGCCATTTTCAGAAAAGGGTTTGTTACAATATTAGGAGTGTGTTTTATATATTAACCGACTCTAAAAAAGCAGGAGGTTGAAGCCGGTTTTTTAAACGTGATTGTCAATTGTAGATAGAATCATCTTAAGATCATATTCGTAATAGTTCAGTTGATCTTTTAACTAAACGTTTTTTGTGTGCTTCTTTATATTTATATATTTTGTTATTGTGTATTTTATAGTGTGTATTTTGTGTTTAGTAATTAATTTGGTGGCTGTTTCGTGGCTTGTTTGCCTGCGCCAGTAGAATATCAGCGCGAGGCCCTGTCTTGCCTATGCTGAATTGGTCACATTTCACTACAGACTTGGGACATTAGTAGATATTTATATATAAACTTATGTGGAAAATCTGTATGTGTCGCCTGTTTTAGCGTGAATTTTTTTTTTATGTTATAAGCCGGTAAACGATCAGACGGATCACCTGATAGTAAACAATCGGCGTCGCCCATAGACACCTGGAACACCAGAGCTGCGTTCGTTACCAGCCTTCTGGATTAGGAATTTGAGGATTCTTGGGGATTTAGGGATTGGAGAAAGGGAGGGGGCGGGGGAGGGGTAATTGGGCCTCCGGTAACCTCACTCACATGACGAAACACAACACAATGTTGTTTCACGTCGGTCTTCTGTGAGGCAGTGGTATCACTCCGGTCGAGCCAGCCCATTCATGTCGAAGCATGGCTCTCCCACACTTAAAAGATTTTATATTTCTTTCTTTATTAATTTTAGTTTGTTCAGTTGACCTCTCAATTAACAAAGGGTGTAAAATTCAACACCGTAGAGTTATAAAATTGACTAATTGCCCATGTAAAAAAACTAAAGTATCAATTTTTAGCTACGTAACTTTGCGGCATTTTTGAACCATTATCTCATATGTAGAACATTAATAATTATTTTCTAAATGATGATGTCATGAGAATTAATGACCTTTTTACTACATAGGCCATTTAAAATTTGTTGCAGAAAATATTTTTTTAATACATTCATAGTGGGTTGGTTCAATCTGTCATAAAGCTTGTGATATGAGTGACTGTGGAATATTTTTACGCCCTTTGCGTCCGGTCATTGACCTTTTGTGGCTTTGCAACTGGATTTTGTATTACGAGGTTTAACCAATTATAATGTTGACGTCATCGTTGATTTAGTTTTCGTAGGTGCGATTATTGAGTATTGAGAGATTATTTTAAGGCATGTGATAGGTACCTACTTGGGAAGGTATTGTGTGCTTCGATTGTAAATTAAAATGATTACGCTTGATATAAAATATCATCTTTATCTAGAGGTATACGGGACTCGTAATTAACGAAAACTTTCACGTACGTATACACACTCAGGCAATATGATATACATAGTAACTTTCTTAATTATTTACTTATTGAAATTTGTTAATGAATAAATTGCACTTAGTAATGACTGCAAAGATGTTTAAAAACTATTATTGTCAGTGTTTTAAACTTTTTAATGTTTTTAGATTTCGCAGAGAACCTAACGGGTTAGCGGGGCTTGACGTGCAGAAGAAGGAACGGGGTGGTTTTGAGTCAGTAAGAGTCTGACACTCCCCTCCCGCCTCACCCAGGCGGGAGAAGTCATTCGATGATTTTCCCCCTTAAAAAAAAAGACCTTCCGCGGTTCCGTATCAGGCATTAGCCCTATTAGGCCCGTTTTGCAGTAGGTACCTAAACTATGTAGCTATTTACGTATGTCTTTAGGTTGATAATAGAGGTAGAATTATCTTATTCTGGCAGCTCATTAATAAATTGCTTCATGAAGGTTAGTCAGTAGCGAGATTGTTCCAGATGCTAACGATCTTCATGAAGCATGCTTTTTATAGGTAATTTTACCTAGAATACTGGACGTGATTTAAGTAAGACCTTCCGCGGTGTCGCGGAGAACCTAACGGGTAACCGGACCTCCGGCTCGACGTGCAGGAGAAGGAACGGGGTGGTTTTTAGTCAGTAAGAGTCAGACACCCCCTCTCGCCTCACCCAAGGCGAGAGAAAGCATTGTATGATTTTCCCCCTCAAAAAAACCCTACTGCTAAATAGGTACGTGAAACGTTTATTTTACTCCAATAAAATCATGTTTTAGCACTAAACTTAGCTCATACAGGTAGGCAAACACTTGAAATTATTATCAAAACCAATGTTTCTCGGTTCTACCGACCTTATAATTGGACCCGAGCAGATAGCAAAGGCAGATAAAGCGACCGCGTAACTAATGTAGGACCACTTTATTACCATACACAACCGTAGTTAGTATACGACCTAACCTTGGTTTTAGCTGAAACTGAATCTTCGGCAATGCTCTAGTTTCGCCTTTCTTTCGATTGAATATTTTATTAAAATATTAATTGTCTCCATAGATATTTTGTAAAAAGACGTTTTTTTCCATTATTCATAGCAATAAATAAGAATAAAAATTTGATCAAATTATCCGTACCTGTATCTATATCAATCCGTATCAAGTAACCCGCGATTTTAGTTAATAAAGGTCAACCTAATTCAAAGGTATGGATTGCCTTCTGCGTTAATGTTTGTAAGATACAATTCAAATATAAGCCATAGAATGGGAATAACTAACCTAACCTTAAAAACTTGTTATATTTCGTCTAGGTAAAAGTTAGACCAAAAACGTTAAGACTAAATTTACAATTACTCAGATTCTGGGAATTTGAAACTAAAGACAATATTTGTTTAGCCTGTGTACACTATAGTGAAATAGTCGACTAAGGCCAAGCTACAGGGTACCACAAATATGCTGATTAAGTTTGTTACATATCGGTGCTGAAACATGTACTACCTACACCGTGATCAACACCAGGCCCAACGAAGGTTCTACAGAGTATTGCAACATTCGAACTTCTGAGTCGACTCCTCTTGTCACCGCTTTGTGCCCAGCTACGAATCGCTACATCATCGATCACCCCACTAGATTTAACCTCAATAAAAGCTTCATACCAATTATATAATAAATTATTTTAAAATTAAAATAAGTAAGCAGTGTTGTTCCAACATCGAACGCATTCGCTCTTGGTTTAGTTAGATTTTAGCAGTTATCATATAGAGGTAATTTTAACCCTTTAAGTACCGTCATTATAGACACAATTAAAGAACAATAGGTTGCGGTCACCGGTGTCCTCGCGATGTTTGACAGTTTTATAATAAACTAGCAGCCCGCCCCGGCTTCGCACGGGGTAGACAATTATTTATTTTTGGAAATTTGGATTGTTATAGTGACACAACTACAATAATACCTCTAGATGGACATATGCTACCGCGGAGTTTTTTGTAGACATTATGATGTTCTTCAATATTGTTGTACATTATTTTGTTCTATCGCTAATAGTTTCGGCAGCGCATTTGACGAAAGACATTTTAAGATCATTTTTCTACACCTTCGGTTACATTGTTCAAATTTTACCAAGGGTCCCTATTTTTTTTTCAAATGAAATGTAGCCTATGTGTAATTGAAAGAATGTAGCATTCTATTGATGAAAGAATTTTTTAAATCGGCACAGTTCTTTTTGAGCCTATTCATTACAAACATACAAACATACAAAAATAAGTACAAATTGTTCCTGTTTATAATATTAGTATAGATATAGATATAGTAAAATGATTATGGTTTCCATTTGCACCTTCTGTCGGCGGCAGAAACTTAACTAGTACACACATTATAATTAAATTATTTTATGTAAATGTAATAAATCTGTTAGTCATAGAGGTGCGATTTCATTAACAAAATTGCTTTGACACAGGCACTTTTAAAATTATTAGCAAGAGAGTTTAAATTATTCAGGGATCGTTTTTCATTGCCTTAAAGGTAAATACCTTCATTAATTACCCTTTTCCTTTCTCTTAGGCATTACTCTATTAGCTTAGGGATTTGAATATCTGCAATTACTCTTATATAGAGGTAGATATGGAGTGTTGCAAATTCATGAGGAGTTTAGGACTTATCTGGCGCCCACCGTGGAGCCAGCTGGCGGAGGCACCACAGCAGTAGTAACTACATAATAAAACTTTCTTTTTTTTAATGGGACAAGCCCGCCACAACCTCCCAAAACCGCTGCAACTCCTGTAAGCCAGGATCTACAGTAGATACAACCATGAAAACACCGGAACATTGAAGTCCGGCGCGTCCCAGGGACATGAGTAACTGTCTTGGTTCCCGCAACGAAGTGAATCAGAAGATATTATAAGAGGAGAAGAAGAAAAAAACTATGGTTTTCACTTCCCTCGGTAAATTACTGCAGGAGACAGAATGAATTAAGCCTAAAGGCACAAAGAATAGACTGTACAACTGGGTGAAGCCCAGTCGCCAAGCACCACGGAAATTTGACTAAAAACTAAGTGGGTCCTATATGTGAGCTGTTATACTTAATGCTTAAAACTGCTCTATTGTCAACAATAAATATCATCTGTTTCAAAATATAATATAATACTGGGTTCTGACTGCATAGTTGGTCGAGTGGTCGCAAGTGCGACTGCCGGGCAAGGGGTCTCGGGTTCGATTCCCGGGTCGGGCAAAGTATTACTGGGTTTTAAAAATCTCAGTAGTAGCACGGAGTCTGGAAACGTGCCCGGTATATGGCAATAGGCTCACCCCCTATTACATGGGACTCCTAACATAAATAGTGAAAAGTGGCTGTTACATTGTATAATGGCATTAAGTGCCGTAATGTGCCTACCCTTTCGGGAATAAAACGCGTGATGCTATGTTATGTTATACTGGATTCTAACCTTCAACTATCCAAATAATACTTCATCTAACAACTTCAGTCTTTATTTTATCTGAAGTACTGATTGGCGGTAAAAAGTGCTATCTTCGGTAAAGAATTTTTAAAGGAACTTTTATATTACCTCTATAATCATTTCTTATTTTAAACGAACAGACGGATATCCTGATGGTAAGCAATCGAACGTCACTCACACGACGAAACACAATACAACTGTTGTTTCACGTCGGTTTTCTGTGAGGCCATGGTATCTTCCCGGCCGAAAGGAAGTGTACCGAAAAAGGTCTCCCACGCTTAAATCTGTGTTTTTTATTTCAAACTAGCTGTGCCCGCGACTTCGTTTGCGTAGAATAGTGACTATGAGCTGCGTTTTTTTTTTTTAATAGATACTTATTTTTATTTTAGATTTGGATCATAATCACAGTCATTTTGGGTAGCTAAAAAACCTACTTTACTGTAATGCTTCTCTATATACAATATTAGACGTATGGCCATCGGGGGTGAAAGCATACAGGCTGCTGGGATTGCTAACACGGGACAGAGCCACATATAATTGACCGTGCGAAAAACAGCTGATACTTAGATCTACACCCACAACTTTTAGAGTGACCTTGAGCTTTATTAATTGTCATGGTGAAACATAGGCTCACTGGAAACTGAATTCGTTTAAAATTAAACGGAAAATTTTTTGGAATGAGAGGAATCTGAGGAATGAAATCACTATCACCTTTTCCGCACCCTGTTAAATATATCTATACATATAATAAAATTGTAGAAAATATATATTATATATATATTTATATACTAGCTGTGCCCGCGACTTAGTTCGCGTAGAAGAGTGACTATGAGCAGCGTTTTTTTTTTTTAAATATATACTTATTTTTATTTTAGATTTGGATCATAATCACAGTCATTTTGGGTAGCTAAAAAACCTACTTTACTGTAATGCTTTTCTATATACAATAATAGACGTATGGCCATCGGGGGTGAAAGCATACAGGCTGCTGGTATTGCTAACACGAGACAGAGCCACATACAATTGACCGTGCGAAAAACAGCTGATACTTAGATCTACACCCACAACTTTTAGAGTCTGACCTTGAGCTTTATTAATTGTCATGGCGAAACATAGGCTCACTGGAAACTGAATTCGTTTAAAATTAAACGGAAAATTTTTTGGAATGAGAGGAATCTGAGGAATAAAATCACTATCACCTTTTCCGCACCCTGTTAAATATCTATACATATAATAAAATTGTAGAAAAGTGCTGTCTGTACATTGAACATAAAAATTAAAAAAATAGCAGGGGCTATTGTTATGTCGATGTCGAACCCAAAAATGTAACTAACTTTTTTTGTCTGTTTGTCTGTTTGTCTGTTCACGCTAATCTCAGAAACGGCTGACCCGAGTTGGATGCGGTTTTCACGAATATATTGTGGTATGCTTCAGTAATGCTTTAGTGTTTGTTTCATGTCAATCGGTTCATAAATAAAAAAGTTATGTCAAATTAAAAATCACGTCGAATCTACATCTATATCTTCTATATCTATCAATACATATAATAAAATTGTAGAAAAGTGCTGTCTGTACATTGAACATAAAAATAAAAAAATAGCAGGGCTATTGTTATGTCGATGTCGAACCCAAAAATGTAACTAACTTTTTTTTGTCTGTTTGTCTGTTTGTTTGTTCACGCTAATCTCAGAAACGGCTGACCCGAGTTGGATGCGGTTTTCACGAATATATTGTGGTATGCTTCAGTTATGCTTTAGTGTTTGTTTCAAGTCAATCGGTTCATAAATAAAAAAGTTATGTCAAATTAAAGAATCACTTCGAACACTATTCTATGCTTATACATACATCTATCTATATCTATTATATATAAATATATATATATTTTCTACAATTTTATTATATGTATAGATATATTTAACAGGGTGCGGAAAAGGTGATAGTGATTTTATTCCTCAGATTCCTCTCATTCCAAAAAAATTTCCGTTTAATTTTAAACGAATTCAGTTTCCAGTGAGCCTATGTTTCGCCATGACAATTAATAAAGCTCAAGGTCACTCTAAAAGTTGTGGGTGTAGATCTAAGTATCAGCTGTTTTTCGCACGGTCAATTATATGTGGCTCTGTCCCGTGTTAGCAATCCCAGCAGCCTGTATGCTTTCACCCCCGATGGCCATACGTCTAATATTGTATATAGAGAAGCATTACAGTAAAGTAGGTTTTTTAGCTACCCAAAATGACTGTGATTATGATCCAAATCTAAAATAAAAATAAGTATCTATTTAAAAAAAAAACGCAGCTCATAGTCACTATTCTACGCAAACGAAGTCGCGGGCACAGCTAGTATATATATATATATTTATATATAATAGATATAGATAGATGTATGTATAAGCATAGAATAGTGTTCGACGTGATTCTTTAATTTGACATAACTTTTTTATTTATTAACCGATTGACATGAAACAAACACTAAAGCATAACTGAAGCATACCACAATATATTCGTGAAAACCGCATCCAACTCGGATCAGCCGTTTCTGAGATTAGCGTGAACAGACAAACAGACAAACAGACAAAAAAAAGTTAGTTACATTTTTGGGTTCGACATCGACACAACAATAGCCCCTGCTATTTTTTTAATTTTTATGTTCAATGTACAATTGTACAGACAGCACTTTTCTACAATTTTATTATATGTATAGATAGATTATTAGCAAACGTACACTCAGCTATCGAACCAAAGAAATTGATCATCAACATCTTCCAAATCGAAAGGATTTATATAATGACGAGAAAAAAATAACACCACCCGCATTTTCTTCAGCTTCCCATTTAGCGGTTAAGATTGATGACCTTCCAAAGGTCGGTAGCGAACCAACTTATGGACTATCATTGTTTATCTGTGGGCCGTTTTCCGATACTTTTCCCTTCATCTATATTCCATGACCTTGAACTTTGACGTCATGAGAAAAAGAGATAGAAATATGATTTGTTGGGAGTAGATAAGGCATAGCATTATTTTCTATTGTTTTTTTTTGCTTTATTTGTTTTCTCGTGTTTAACGTGTTTAATGAGAGGATTTGTCTTCTTGGCGTTACAATTTAATGAAAGTTAACGATGTTTACTTTCAAGAAGTGTATATTGACTGCCTTATAGTCCAATTTGGTGAAACCATTGCATTTATGTAGTATTGAATTTTCATTTTACTGATTAGCTGACGTGTCTTATGTTTATCAATAAACTTGGTATTGAGATATTAACACAATTATCTGGTTTTTGAAAAATCCTAATAATTGAAGTTCGATTTAAAATATAAACATTATACTCATAGCAATCTCATTTCAATCAATTTGTAACTAATCAACTCTTATCAACTATGAATGAAGCCAAACTCATTCGTTTGTAATAAATAACTAAAAATCTTGTACAAAACTTAGATTGTTCATTTATTTAGTAGAGCGATCCTTTTCTTTTCGATACCTTTAGTGAATAAAGTATAAAGGCGGAGAATGAAATAGTTTCTTTTTGCTTCTTAACAATTTCGTTTTTTGTAGAAACCTTGGGTATTAGGAAGTTTTAGTTTGATATAATAGATATGGATCTATGTATTTTGAATTTTATAAAAAATCTTTTAGGCTTTTTTGTAAAATTGGTCTACGTTTGTAACTGACTTAAAAGAAGAGGTTCTGAGTTTGACCTGTATATATTTATTATTTTTGTATGTTTGTGTGTGTGTATGTATGTATGTGCGCGACTGACTAAATAGATTTTGATGCAGTTTTCAGAAAACTGTTTATTCCATTTAACAGAACTTTTTAGAATATAAATTAACCGACCTTAAAAAAGAGGTTGAGAATTACGTATTTGAGCAAGAGCAATATTGGAATATGAATCAGAGCAATGTAAAACAGACTTTATTTTAAAAGAGTAACGAATGGAGTTTCTTGCTCGTTCTTCTCCACTCGAATCGACATTTTGGAATGAGCGCCTAGCTTCACTGACGGACAGACTGATAGACTATTACCTCTATATATTTCATATTTGTTGACGTTTCAAAAGTACCAAATTATGGTTTAATTGAAATAAATGCTTTTGAGTTTTAGTTTGGGTTTATGCAATGCTTTGCATAAACTCAAACTAAAACTGAGTCCATGTTATGCTGTGCTATGCCATGCCCAGCTATGCTATGCTATGCTCTGCTATGCCATGCTATGCTTTGTTACGCTAGTCTATGCTATGCTAATCTATGCCATGCTACGCTATGCTATGTTATGCTATGCTATGTTGTTTTAAGCTAAGCTATGCTACACTATGCTAAGCTAGGTTAAGCTATGCTATGCTATGCCATCCTACGCCATGCTAGGCTGTGTCATACCATGCTATGCAGCGCCAATCCATTCCGTGCCAAGCCATGCAATGCAATATCATGGCAATGCAATATGCTACGCTATGCTACACTATGCTACGATATGCTACGCTATGCTACGTTACGCTACGCTAAGCTACGCTATGCTACGCTATGCTACGCTATGCTACGCTATGCTACGCTATGCTACGCTATGCTACGCTATGCTACGCTATGCTACGCTATGCTACGCTATGCTACGCTATGCTACGCTATGCTACGCTATGCTACGCTATGCTACGCTATGCTACGCTATGCTACGCTATGCTACGCTATGCTACGCTATGCTACGCCGTACTGTGCCATACAAGGCTGTGTTATGCTATGCAATGCTTGCTGTGCTATGCTGCTGCTGCTGTGCCATGCCATGCTATGTTACACTATGCCAAGACATGCCATGCCATGCTGTGCCATACCTTGCCGTGCTATGCCGTACCGAGCTATGCGATGCGATACCAAGCTATGTTATGCTATGTTATGACATGCTGTGCAATGCCATGCAATACCAAGAAATGTGATGCACTGCTATGCAAGGCCATGCGGTGCTATGTTATGGTATGCTGTGCTATGCTATGCTATGCCACGTCGTCTCATGCTATGCTATGCTAGTTCATGATGTTTTTTGCTATGCCATGCTATGCTACGCTAGGCCGTGCTATGCTGTGCTATATTACGCCATTGCACACAACGCCAACCCATGATATGCTGTGCTATGCTATGCCACGCCATGCCATGCCAAGCTGTGCCATGCAATGCTGTGCTGTGACGTGGCGCGCTGGTCCGTGTCATAACATTCCGTGCCATGCCATGCCACGCCGTGTCATGCTGTGCCTCGCCATGCTATGCATGTCATTCTACCACCGATGTTATCTAATCACGCATGAAGAAATACATAGGTTTCCAATTTGCAAGATTATGTTGTTGGAGCAGTCCTGTATGATATTGAAATAATAAGTATCATTATTTATGCATCTTCAAAACAATACGCCAAGCCCTAAATGTTGGAAACAAACAAATGATACGCCACATTTATAACCATTGCTGTTCATGTCGAGCCCAATTAGGACCAAAACGCAAAATATTATGATAATCGCATCTTCATTTGAATAAGAAACAAAAATATACATTTTTTTAAAATTGTTTTGTTTTTTTTTTTTTTGAAAAAACGTTGTCCCACACTAGGATTATCTCCTGTGTCGTGGGTGCGTTTACAAACATACAAGTTCACATACACATGACACCCAGACCCGAAACAACAATTTATGGATCGCACAAAGTGTTGTTCCGTGCGGGAATCGAACCCGCGACACGTTGCACGGCAGCCGGTTGCCCAGCCACCGCACCAACCGTGCAGTAAATTGAACATATTATTTGTGATTTTTTGCATTTAAAGCGTCGAAGGCTGAGGTTTTTCGCTTTCGGTATTTTGGGATAGTTACTAGTTCAGGGGCGTAACTTATCGCCACTTCTGACGTGTCAATTATTCGGCGCCCCCGGCCTAAAGTGCCCTCAATGTGAGTTTGCAAAAATTAATGAAAATTCCCATGAGTCCCAAATTCCCATGAGTGATTCCAAGAGTCCCATGTAGTAGAGGGTTAGCCTATTGCCATATACTGGGCACATTTCCAGACTCCGTGCTCCTACTGAGATTTCTAAAAACCTAGTAATACTTTGCCCGACCCGGGAATCGAAACCGAGACCCCTTGCCCGGCAGTCGCACTTGTCACCACTCGGCCAACGAGGCAGTCAGCAAAAGGTTCAAGTTTATCAAAGATCGCTGCTGCCTGGTATTAGTCAGTCCGTTATCTCTAGATTATCCGCTAGAACAGTAGAGATGATGATAAATATATTCAGCTCTGCGTACGACGCACGATTTGGTGCTCTGGTTACGCATATCCAATGTCACAGTTACTATGTAGCATAAATGTCAAAAACGACTTTGCGAAACTTAACCTGACATATCTAGCGAAATCGCGCGACTTATGGCCGTAGCAACTTTAGGCGAAGTCGTGCGACTTCGCGAAACTTTGCCATACATATTATCTGGTGACATCACGAAGTTTTTATACACAAGGCAGTTGCATGTCACTCGATATTGCCCGACCTATCGTGCTAAGTCCGGCAGCGTCGCGCTACTTCACTCGATATAGTTGGCGACACGTGTCACGCAATGCTACCAGACATGTCTAGCGAAGGCCGGCAACGTCATGCTACTTCACCTAACGCGAACGTGTTGCACCACATTTGTACCCTTGTGTGTCACTGGCTTTATTTAACATAACAAACATAACATCACACCTTTTAACCCTGAAGAGGTAGGCAGAGGTGCATATTATGCCAACACAATGTTACACCCACTTTTCACTACTTTTATATTAAGAGTCCCATGTAATAGGGGTTGAGCCTATTGCCGTATACCGGGCACAGTTCCAGACTCCATGCTACTACTGAGATTTTTTTTAAAAACCCCAGTAAAAATACTTTGCCCGACCCGGGAATCGAACCCGAGACCCCTTGCCCGGCAATCGCACTTGCGACCACTCGGCCAATGTGGCTTTTTTATTTCAACTAATACATTACCACACGAGGAAACTCAACACGACCTAAGTTTGTCCACACGATAACGAAGTTTGAGAGGTGTAGGGAACTTATTGTTTGTGTTCAAGTCTCATGGGACTACACCTGATGTGGTTTGTTTAGTGATGTGAGCACTACAAACTTAGGTTGATAATTATTGACTTTGAATGTGTGAGCTCCCTCTACGCATCGCAAGAACTTGCCAATGGATTCGCATCGACCATCAAAATCATATCTTCCCAAAATCTTCGTTGTTCTTTTTCCTGTATCTCTTAAGCAATAACAGAAGTGCACACTTCGTTTTACGATCCACCTAGTTTTCAATTTAAAATACGTTTAGTACGGTTGACAGTGGAGACATCTTGTCGCACGAAATTGCATCGCAGCAAGTCGCATCGTAATTTTTTGCGTTGCGAATTCGCATCGCATTACATCGCAGTTTTGTGTACGAGCCAGTATTTTGAACTAGCTGTATTCGCAAATTAATCTCCGTGTTTCGAGTAGGCCGTGTCGGTCGTATCGGTCGTGTTTGTCGTGTCGGTCGTGTCGGTCGTATCGGTCATGTCAGTCGTTAGAGAAAAATTGTCTAAAAATATTTTTTTCATCATTTCTACTCATCCCACGGCGTGTCGTAAGAGATAACTATGGAACTAAATATTTGATAGAGCCTGGACAACAGCGCTCTCTTATAAACGTGAACCTGAATACTTATTCTAACCGGCCTGCCAAACGTGGGTCTAGTAGTCAGTTTCGGGCCTGTAAAAGTAGTTGTTGAACCTAATCATATTTTGTAAACTAGAGTACATACCTTGATTAATATGCAAGTAAAGTGATAGAAAAATAGTTACTAAAAGTATCAATAGAGGAACCACAAATGTTACATCATAATTCATTACTATGATATTTAATCTCCATTCTAGAAATAGTTGGATTTTGTCCAATTCTGGCTGAATGAGCCAGACATCGGTAATGTCTCTTTGGCAGTACCAAAGCATTCTATGATATCTTTTTCCATTTGTGTTATGTGTGATTGTGATAAATTGTACAAATCGTTTTGGTGAATATTAGTGGATGTATTTTAGGAATAAATCTAATGTAGCATATACATAACATAACATTACGCCTTTTTATCCCCGAAGGGGTAGGCAGAGGTGCACATTTTGGCACTTAATGCGACTGTACAATGTAACACCCACTTTTCACTATTTATGTTATGAGTCCCATGTAATAGGGGGTGAGCCTATTGCCATATACCGGGCACATTTCCAGACTCTAATCTACTATTACTGAGATTTTTTAAAACATACTATATGTAGCATATACATATAAAGAAACTGGTACGTAATTACTAGGAACATTTTTCAGTTATTATAACATAACATCACGCTTTAGTCAGAGGTGCACATTACAGTACTTACTTAGTGTCCTGTAAAATGTAACTCTCACTTTCTACTATTTAATTTTATGTTAAGAGTCCCATGGGCCGGGCACCGGGCACCGGGCACATTTCGAGACTCCGTATTACTAATGAGATATTTTTTCCGACCCAGAAATTGAACCCGAGATTCCTGGCAGTCGCATTTGCGACCACTCGACCAACGAGGTTATTATATGATATTTATATTTCTACTAATTAATTAAAAAATATTGTTCTATGTACTTACTACCATTTATTCTATGTCTAGTAATGTTTGTTTGTACTTACAGTATTGTTAAAGTTTTTGTTTACAAATAGATACTTAAATACTTTCAAGTGCATGCTTTCATTGATCCTTCTTTACAAAAAAAGAGAACAAATGTCTTTAAGAGAATCTTTTTCTATAAGCCTAAATACTTAATGAAAAAAACTTTTCTTTTGACGCACATTCGATAAACTATTCAGAATCTATTGACGACATACGTTTGGATAAATAACTCAAGTCAAAGGCATAAATTGCACAAGTCTCAATAAAATAAATGTGGCATCGTTATAGATAAAAATTTTCACAGAATTAGGTACAAAAAGAATTTAATAAAACGTCTAGATCATTTAAATAGGTTTTTGTTAGCGTTCAATGATAAAGGCGTTAAGTATTAAACTCACTAGTGAAGTAGAAAATGTCAAGTGTTGCAGACTGTAACATAATTTGCACCACGAACTTGCAACAGTATAACACATCGTGCAACTTGTTACTGAAACACGTATGCTTGATCGCCATACGAGAATAGCTCATTGAATTTAGTTGTTTCTCTCTTCCTTCTAAATCATGTAGATGAAGGTTAATTGTAGAAGCTTCCGTATAGTATTAAGATTGTTTTATGTACTTTATTGTTTTGTGTGCATTTATAAGTAAATAAATAAATAAAAATAAAGGAAGGATAGTAAATGTTTTATAGAAAATCTCAAACAAAAGATTTGTTTGCTCACCTAGTCTTTATTACATAGATCACGTCATAAGGGTTACCACGCAACATGTACTGTAACGTAACCTCTGTCCTGCAACAAGTCACATAACATTATATAGTCTGTTTCGTTTAATGAATTTCGTACCGCGACATTTACTGAAGTATTTAAGTTTTTCTTTGACTCGTTCAACATTTGAACATTAAATAAATATTACCTTTTTCACTTGTTTCTTTATAGCCATTTAAGCTTAGAAGTTGAAAAAGACAAATATCATTATTCTTCGTAATGTAGCTATTTTTTAAATAAGACTATTTAACACACCTTGTTTCTCTTAAGTTTATTTTTTTCATTGATTAGAATTAGAGTAGGTATTGAATTCATCGGACTTTTATATGAAAAAGTTGATACTGTAATTTTTATGAGAGTTTTAGATAAACTCGTCGTTAAAAGCTTCGAGACGATTCTATTTTAAGGCGTCATTACCGATGTCCTATTATCGATGGTGCTTTGGTTTTCATGCATCGGCATCGTGAGGAAAATAATTAATGTACATACGTACCTATGTATGTACCATTGTATGTCCCTAATATAGATTTACAAATGGTAGTAAAATACGGACATGTCCGATTGTCCGTGGTACATTTTAAACGTAAACTAGCGGACCCAACAGACGTTGTCCTGCATATCCACTTGAATGTAGGTATAAACAAAAATTAATTCAAATTAGTTCAGCTGTTTAGGATAAATAACCTAAATGCGACTGCAGCGCTATCTGCCGGTCTGATTTGTGAATCTAAACCATTCCCAGATCCCCTTGAACACACACAAAAAATTTCATCAAAAGCGGTCCAGTCGTTTGAGAGAAGTTCAGTGACATACACACTCACAGAAGAATTATATAACTTGGCAAATGCAACATTTTTGATTTTGTTTACGGAACTCTCTAGGTAGGTATGTTAAGCAGCAAACGTTTTATGACTGACAATTATGATTGTATTAAATCTAATCAATACGAACAAACACAACAAAAATAAAATTACTATTAATAAACTAGAAAACCAACTGTTTAAAACGTTTAAGCTCTTGAAGCTTTATAAAAGCACTTTGGATATTACAAGCAGATTCATTATAGTTAGGTACAGTTTTTGTTATTTAAAGCTTCGAATACATTTAATCAAAATGTCCCTTATTTTGTAACATAAAAAAGTGTAATTCATTGTTACGTATCAATACAATCTGATTTTAATGCAAACTGTTTTTAAGATTTTTTTTATATTTTGTTTTATACCAACCATGCTAGTTCATTTAGGGTGATTCTTTTAAAAAAATAGGTACAACAAAAATTAACTATTATAACTTTCGTGAGACATACTAAATTAATTATTATATTTTCAGCTTACTCACGTAATAATTTGCCGAGGAACTCGACTAGTTTCAAGCCATGCTAGAGGCTTATATTAATGAGCAGCATTTCGCGACCTGCGACGCGGCGACAGTCGCCGAAATTACGTGAGTAAGCCGAAAACATAATAATTTAAAAATTAACTACGTCATTTACCTCAAGCCAACGTTAACAATTCTGCTGATTGAAATTAAAAATAGTGATTTTGAAAAATTTTACTATGCTCTTGCTCTCAAACAATGCAATAAAATATTGATGATAGTAAGATACTAAGTAACTTAACAAAAATCGAGATTAATTTTATGTTACATAAATGTTAAACATAACATAGCATCAAGTCTTTTGTCCCCGAAGGGGTAAGCAGAGGTGTATATTATGCCACTGTACAATGTAATACCCACTTTCACTATTTATGGTATGAGTCCCATGTAATAGCGGGTGAGCCTATTGCCATATACCGGGCACATTTCCAGACTCTGTGCTACTACTGAGATTTTTTTAAGCCCAGTAATACATTACCTGAACCGGGACCCCTTGCCAGTCCCAGTCCCCCCCCCCCTTGCTTGCTTGACATGCGACCACTAGGCCAACAACGAGGCAGGCAGAAACAGTGAAATAAATGTTAAGGTTTTTAGAAAATTACCCGGAAAATGGTTAAACTATGTACCAAAAGTCCAACTCTATAAACCTTTGTTAGTCGGAACACGTTTGAATATGACTGTGGTTACGAGTCCCTGTGTGACGTGAAACCAGTAGAGCTTTCATCAAATAGTTCAGGTAAATAAACGAAACTAAAATTAAATAAGGCAAATGGTATTAAACACTGTTTGACCTCTAAGTGAAGTAACCATCTATGAACAAAAATTACGCCCAATCTTAAAATCGAAACTTCCGACTATCTGTAGACACTTAGCATAACACCACGCCTTTCATCTTCAAAGGGGTTGGCAGAGATGCACATTTAGGCACTTAATGTCACGATACAATGTAACACCCACTTTTCACTATTTATGTTATGAGTCCCATGTAATAGAGGGTGAGCCTTATGTCATAATTATACAAGGCACAATTCCAGACCCCGAGCTACTATCTACTGAGATTTTTTTTAAATCCCAATTATATTTTCCCGACCCAGGAATCGAACCCGAGACTCCTTGCCTGGCATTCGCACTTGCGACAAGTCGGCCAACGAAGTAGTATCTGTAAACAACAACATAACATCACGCCTTTTATCCCAGAAGGGGTTGGCAGAGGTGGACATTACGGCACTTAGTGCCACTATAAAATGTAACACCCACTTTCACTATTTATGTTATGAGTCCCATGCAATAGGGAGTGAATCTATTGCCTAAATAAAAAATATTGCTGAACAAAATAGCATTCTTAAGATCATTTAAATAAAGTAGTATTTTGGTTCTATACGGATCATTACACATCCAAACGTCGAGAAAGGACTCCAAAATACATTTGCCAACGACTTACGAACTATAAATTATTGTCAAGGATGTCAACTGTATATTTTTTAAGCAATGTCTTCAAGATACGCGTATACTTTCTTTATTTTTACCGACTTCAAAAAAAGGAGGAGGTACTATGTTCGGCTGATTGTTTTTTTTGTTTGTTTGTTCGCGCAGTACTCCGCCATTTGTGAACCGATTTCCAAAATTCTTGTTTTGTTTGAAAGGGTATACTCCCGAGATGGTCCCATTTCCATGAGGTCAGGATCTGATGATGGGATCCTAGGGAAACCGAGGGGAACTTTCGAAAATTCTATGGGCGAGTAATGCGTCTATTAAGTTTTTCAATTACGATTCTGAAACACTACAATTTGATAAGGGTCTGGAGTTGACCTGATGATGGAGCCGACAGGGAGTCGAGGGAACTCCTCAGCGGTTTATATTAACTATCTTGAGTTTGAGCTTGATTAATTTGGATTGATGAGGACTTTACACCTAAATAGAGTAGAGCTGTCATTAAGGATCTGATGATGAAGAAGTGTAATTGTTAAAGGAACTCCTTAACGGTATACAGTAACTACCTTGTGTTTGGGCTTGATTAATTTGTATTGATTAGAACTTTGCACTTATGTAGATTTATAAGTAACAAAACGGGTATATGTAGCTTTACACTGAAAATGATAAAATAATAAAATAAAAACTGCGTTTAAAAAACCGACTTCAAAAAAACCAAAAACTAATAACAAACAAAAAGTCAAAACTAGACTAGTCAGTACTGATAGATTACCCACCCACTGATAGGTTAGAAGTCGGTGCCATAAGATCATATCATAATGATATAAGTAACTTAATGTCCACATAAATGTAAATTAGGTACCTATTAAGGTTTTAATGAATAATTTTGTATGGAACTTATGGCACCGACTTCTTACCTATCAGTGGGTGGGTAATCTATCAGTAGGCACTAATAATAGTTATTTTTTGCTTTTTAGTTTTGACTTTTTGTTTGTTATTATGGTATGTATTTACATTATACATAAATGTCACACACTTCAGTACCTAAGTGATTCCTGCGTCGACAGGGTCATTCACTTTAGGCCTCTTTTTATTACCTCTAGAATACCTACCTCTATTTTTCTAACGTTAATTGTCTTTAAGCGTTACTTTTGTTGTAAGGAAACCTGGGATCATAATTTCTAATTTTAAATTTGAAATCGCTAACTATGCAAGCGCAGTGATTAATGTTCACGAGGAGAACCTTGTGAGTTGAGGACTTTGCTTAACTATGGGCACTTATAGGCGGACACTTAGGTATAGGTACCTAGGCTATTGCTGATGAGTGATGATGATGTACCTAATAGGCGGTGAGCCAACAGCCACATTTTTTTGTTAAAGCTATAATCGTGCTTCAATCTATGTATGAAATAAATAAATTATATAAAACTGGAAATGGCTACATAATAAGTGTTTTTGTTACGATTTAATTACTATGTTTTCAGATTAATCACGTAACTGTTTGACTAGAAGTTCGACTAGTTCCAAGCCATGCTAGACGCTCATGTCAATCTACTCGATTGGCCAGTAGCAGCGCGGCATTGTGGCGTCGCGTCTCGCGGAATGCTGCTCACGAAGACGAGCCTCTAGCATAGCTTGAACCTAGTCGAGTTCCTCGTCAAACAGTTGCATGAATTAGCCTAATAATTAAATAATTTCTTCTATAAATTATGTAGCTAATTTCAATTTTACGTAGTTTTACAAAGTTTCTAGTAAGTATAAGTAGTAGTATGTCTCATGAAAGTTTTAATAGAATTATGGTTTAATTTCCGAAATCTAGATCTACCGACCAATGAACTTGCTGTTCTAGGATTTGTCAAAACTGTACCTAACTGTCTCCTTTTAGGTAGGTAATAGGGATAATTAATTAGAGTCTTCAGATACCTCCTACCAGCCGTTAATATTTCCTAAGAAATTGATGAATGTTATCAAAAGAATTCCATTTTAATTTTATGAACAGACTGTTAATTTTGCAGATCTTTATTCTCTACCCACGATTTATCAAGTTTCTTGTTCATTTAACTTTATTATAGGTATTAGTGTAGATTATAAAACTAAACTGCTTATTTACATTTTGAAGGAGCACCTATTTTCACTGACAGATAGACTGACGGACAATTCAATTTAGATCTGTCGAAAGTGCCTATAAATAAGGATTATCGTATACTATTATTATGTTTCACTCGCTTTTCTTGGCTCCTATTGATCGCAACGTGATATTTTATAGCCCGCAGCGTCCCTCGACAGCGTTCCGCGCGCTCTACAAAGAGCTATTAGACCACCACGGATGGGGCCCAATAGGGCTGATGCCGATACGGAGTCGCGGTGGACTTAAGGGGTTGCCACCAGGGCTCCAGCTCGAAGGACAAGAGTAGAAACGGGGTGGTTTTTAATCAGTAAGGGTCTGACACTCCCTCCCGCCTCAACCAGGCGGGAGAAGTCATTCGATGATTTTACCTCCTTAAATAAAAAGAAAGCGTTTCTTTTATTAACACAAAAATAATTATTCAATTTGAACCAGAACCAGAACCATACAGATTAGCGCATTCAAGCAAATGAACAATCAAACAACCGGTTCATCTTTTAAATTGAACATAAGTATTTACTTATATAAAATTATTTTGTAGGTATAGGTACCTACGTATTGTTTGCACCACACATTCCCAATTTAGTTACATTTGAGTTAATAGAGAAACACGACGTTGATATTAGTTTTGAAACGAGAAAATTAACGGCGACGGACAGATGGGAAATGACATTTCGCCGACCAAATGTGGAACACCACCGTTTTAACTGGACGCCATTTTCAAACGGCAGATGTTAAAATATTTTTTAGATATGTTTTGCCAACACGAACTTATTTAATTTTGGAAATAGTTAAAAAGAGGAGGTATTACCTACTGGGTTTTAAAAAAATCTCAGTAGTAGCACGGAGTCTGGAACTGTGCCCGGTGTGTGGCAATAGCCTCACCCCCTATTACATGGGATTCATAACATAAATAGTGAAAAGTGGGTGTTACATTGTACAGTGGTATAATGTGCACCTCTGCCTACCCCTTCGAGGATAAAAGGCGTGATGTTATGTGTGTTAAAAAGAGGTTTAGATTCTGATTTATTTATTTGATACCTACGATACTTCAAGGACATTGAAAAAAGGCGGATCATCACAACATCACGTCTTTTACCCCCGAAGGGTTAGGCAGAGGTGTACATTACGACACTTAATGGTACTGTACAATGGAACACTCACTTTTCACAGTTTATGGAATCTATGAGTAGGTATCATGTATGTAATAGGGGGGGGGGGTGATCCTATTGCAGACATAATGTCACTTAGAAATGACTGTAGAACAAAAATGCCAGTGTTTTTGTGTGCATGTGTTGCCACAATACCGTATTTAAGAAAATCATAGATGATATTATACTTCGTGTCAATGTGTATGTTCTGCGTGTAACTCTAGAGGTACCTATAGTAGTCGTTGTTTCAAGAGACTGTGTCCTCCTTTTTTAAACGTTGTTGTGATTCCTATACATTTTCATTTACCTATAATGATTGGTAGGCAGATGACAATCATTTTCCGCCATATATAATAGAACAGTCCAATTGACACTTAAAAGAAGTAGATAGGTATCTAAATATTGGATGGATGGAACAAGAAGCCAAATTACAATTAGGCACTTTCATTGAACTGAAACTTGTTACAGAAAGCTGAAATTATTAATCAAAGTGGTTCAACAAGGTTCCATTACACACAGTTCATTAATATTGTTCAAATTTTACTTTTGAAACTGCTATAGTTTTAGGTTTTCATAATATCTATCGTGAGACATAATAAATTAACTAAAATTCGCGGGTTACTCACGTGAATATACTGAGAAAAGTTCTACTAGTTTCGAACCACAGAGGGGTTCTTCATCATGAGCAGCATGCGCGGTCGCGGCGATGCCTACCGCAGCAGATCAGTAGGTTGCGCGACATCATCGCTTTTCTCGGTATATTCACGTGAGTAACCCGCGATATTTAGTTAATTTACTATAGTTTTACGTCTATCTATTTAGACCTTCATCCTTCATCCAATAAATAACATTTATTTGGTTGCCAACCTAGTCATCGTAGTGGCCCGAAGGTTTAAGACGCTCGCTTCTTATGGATGAGGGTGCTGATTCGAAAACTACCAACTGTAAATACCAATGTGACTTTATCCGAGTTATATGTAGTTTCTAAGATTATTTAGACACCACTTACAAATGGTGAAGGAAAACATTGTGAAGAAACCTAGGCTTATATACTTTGCATTTACTTTCTTTTTAACGTCAAAATTCATGAGTTATTTTTATTTCCTTTCCAAACATAATGGAACAAATTGGCAATATTACATTAAAATTAATGATTAAAATAATGTAGGTATGTAAATTATTAGACAAAGAAGAAATTATTTTCGGGTCGAGTAAACGGAAATGAGTAGGGTCGTGGAGGGGGGGGGTGTAATAACTTTTTATACGAACGAGACCCGTAAACACCGGGTGGAAATATGTAATAAATTAATTAACCCATTTGGGACCAAATGCAAACTACACATAATTTAATAAAAAAAACTTTATTAACTCAATGAAATGACGCCCACAAACTAATATCAGCAAAAAAAATTCAAAAAATATATTTAGAAGTATTAAAAAAAATGCCGTCCTTGATTGGGGACAATGGGCTCATGTGTAGTACGTTTCGAAGTAGTAACTGTTTTCGACACATAACGTTCTAACGCATTATTTGCATTGATATCACAGTTTTTTTATGAAGAATTGCGTGTCGGAACAGATATTAACTAAATCTCTGCGGAAAATATCTAAATCAATTTGATGTGACGCGCCTGTATTTTTTTTGCGGGTAAAAATCATGCATTGCGTTTTTAACCTGGGGGACTCTTACTGGCTAAAAACCAACACGTTCCTAATTCTGCTTCAAGCCGAAGCCCCGGTGACCCACTAGGTTATTCATAGTGGTCGGGCATCTGTCCTACTGAGCCATCTCGATCTAACTCGGTCTGATAGCACTTTGAAGAGCGCGCGTAACGCCACGCGCCTTATAGGTTCAGGTCTGGTTCTGGGCGGCGATCTGTTCTTGCTACTATGACTGCTTCGCAGAAAGCGATGGTTTTCCAGTTTTCCCCTCGCTCCGCACCACCAGAACCAAAGCTGGACGTTGAAGATTATCGTCGTCGATCACTTCCCGGAGGAGACGGTGGTGCTCAATGTATACAGGGCATAATGCTACTCTATCCTCTGGGTGGACCTCGCTGTGGCGACACCAGAATACAGCTGGAGGAAATGCCCCCTACCGCTGAATTCTGGTATCGAATGCGACGCCTGGTACTGTAGATGGAGTTCTGCATCGTCGATCTTGATGCCCATCAGATTTTAAATATGAACGCGTAAAGATAAGACTTGATATAGAATTGGTGATGCTTATCGTGAATTAGCATATGTAGTCACCAAGTATTAACTATAACTAAGTTTAGTCTATAGGTGACCTTTATAAATTGGTAAACAAAATACAAATCAGGTATAAATGTTTTAAAAATATACTACAGATGTGCCCATTGTCCCCAAACGGGGACACCATAAGATTTTCTAACTTTCCCCTAAGCGGAATTGAAAGTATAAGGATATTCTTCAATATTGTTTTAAATGACACTATAAGCAAGCAATAATCACAAAAAAGTTTTATAATTCTTCATAGTAACATACTATAAAACGGCTCTGCTTTCGATAATAATTCCCATTTCACTTCCTCTTGATAAAATTGTCAATATGACCCCCTTTTTGTAGGAATTTGTCAAAACTTCTAATAATTTTAGGAAAGTACACTACTTCTCATAAAAAATACTAATGAAAATTGAAGATAGCTAAACAAATGAATAACTAGCGGGTAAAAGAAGACCTGTCCCCGTATGGGGACGGCAGATCCAAATGGGTTAAATAATGTTACCTAGCCGTACTCACGTATAGGTACATTTACTGAGAAAATCTAAACTTTTGGCTAAACTTTTGAACGTCACGGTCGGCTATTATAGCCCATAAACAAAATATGACGTGATCCGTCACAGTCGACTAGAAAACATGATGTTTAAGTACCTACATTTAGTTTGACGGGTATAGTCGACTGCGACAGTCAAAAGGCTAATATGGGTAAATTACAATGCAAATCTAACTAAAATGCTCTACTCATGTAACTGAGGCCTTAGTACGAGTTTATTTTACTGGTCTATAGGCTGTGCGACGTCACCGCGCCCGCGAACGCTGCTCGTGAGGGAAAAGTCGCTCTGTGACTCGAAAATTTTAGTTGGCGATGGACTAATGGGTGAAAAGTAAATGTGTTCACAGGACATATAAAGATGTTGTGTCGATACATATGTAGGTACCTATTGTAACTTTAAGCAAAAGTTCTTGTAAGAATTATAGCAACTTGAAGCCATGTTGAGCCCTAATGTTGGGTGATGGTATAAGAATAAGACAGTTATTTTTGCAACTGGATTACCTAATCCTAAGGCTACCTAGCCTAGGCAGATATCTAAAAAATTCTTTGGACTTAATAAATTCTCTGCACCTGATTATGTTCTAAGAGATACCTACCTAAGTATCGACACAGCATCTTTATATGTCCTGTGAACACATTCTTATGTAGGTACCTACTTACTTAGGTATCTCTATATAACTTCATAAAACGATATTTTTGATAAATGACGCAGATAATATTAATTTATTGCTTACAAACTGTGTTGAAACAACGTGCAACACCAATAGTATTAATTAAACGTTGGAATGATGTTTGATTTATGACGTACCTAAATGATTGAATTCTATAATCTGAAGAACATACCCAGGTTTTTATAATAACTATCGTGAGACATACCTATCTACTAAATTAACTAAAACTCGCGGGTTACTCACGTACACTACAGGAGGCTGCGCGGCATCGCAGCCACCTCGCACGCTGCTCATGAGGAAGAACGCCTTTGTGGTTCGAATCTAGTAGAGCTTTTCTCAATTTTGCACGTGAGTAACCCGCGACTTTTAGTTTCTGAACCCACGTCATAAAATATGGTTTTACGCTTTTTATTCTCGAAGGAGAGGAGTACCAATAAGTACGTTTGTCCCACCGAATCGAACACGAGACTGCTTACTTGACAGTATCAAATTGCGATTGCAACTAAGTACTCGTCGCTAATGTAGTATAATAGGTATACCAATACATGTAACAATTATAACTAATTATATTGAAGAATAAAACCTAGTTAATACAGAACATAGTCCATTAGCATGCCTAATTCAATTTAAATTACTTGATTGAATAAAAAAAAAACAGACTTCAAATTCGCTATTTTGGTTGCATAACATTTACATAAATTGCATAAATATTTTTTCTTATTTTAACTGTACTGAACTAATCGAAATGTAGGTAGGCACATGTCTTTTTTTTTTTTTAAGGGGGGAAAATCATCGAATGACTGCTCCCGCCTGGGTGAGGCTGGAGAGTGTCAGACTCTTACTGACTAAAAACCACCCCGTTCCTTCTCCTGCACGTCGAGCCGGAGCCCCGGTTACCCGTTAGGTTCTCCGCGACTCCGAATCGGCATCGACCCTATTGGGCCCCATCTGTGGTGGTCTGATGGCTCTTTGAGGCGCGCGCGGAACGCGACGCGCCGTACGCTCGGGTCTGTTTCTGGTCGGACGGGGAGCCACCCATGCTCGCCGTCCGCAGGCCCGCGCTTACGGTGGCCGGAGATCGTCCCGCGATCCCCGACGCCCGGTGTGTCCTTCGCGATGGCAGGCACATGACTAGGTACATGTGACCACTTCAATGGAAGCGCACTGTGTGGTGTGTGACTGCAGGGTACAATTACAATTGTTAGTTTTATCACCCTTAACCCCGAAAACTTAACGAGCTGCGAAGACGTAACGGGTTACCGGGGCTCCGGCTCGAAGTGCAGGAGTAGGCACGGAGAGGTTTTTAGTCAGTAATAGTATGAGACTCCCTCCCGCCTCATCCAGGCGGGAGAAGTCATTCGATAATTTTTCCCGTTAAAAAAAGATACTCAGTGTTAAGTCATTTTACAAAGAATTTGTAGTGACAGAACTATTTAAGCACGACTTAAAATTGAGGAGCGTTTCAGTATTTGAGTGTAAATCTTGTCTTTATTACGAATAACCTTCTTATGTAGAGAAGACTTTACTCCAGCAGTAGACTGTAATAGACAGACTGTAATACATAGTGATGATGACAAAAAAGAAATAGATTGTAACAAAAAAATATTTATTTATAAACCATAATTATATTTCTACTATTATTTATAATCTGTACATATTAATATTTATTTAAATTGGCAACTATGATTTACTTGCAGTAATATACAGTATGCAACACAGATAAAAAATGCATTATTACTAAAATAAGTTTGACAAAATGTAACGACAACACGGTCAGTGCGGAGGTTGCGCTCGCGCAACGTGTACAGAGTGCCAAGCACGATTTCAATACCCGCACCCGCAGCTCAGGTTTCAATACCCGCACGGAGCAATTCTTTTTGTGATCCACAAATTGTTGTTTCGGGTCTAGGTGTCATGTTTATGTGAAATCGTATGTTTGTAAACACACCCATGACACAGCAGAAAATTCTAGTCCGGGGCAATGTTATATTTAAATAAATAAAAGCTTTTCACAGAACAAAATCTCTTAAGTCAATTCAGTTAGGTTGTTTATCCTATAATCAATAACTGTATTAATTTATTATAATATTGATTTATATAGGTAAACTATAACTTAATAATTATACATATAATCTTATACAAGATGTAAACGAAGCGCAACGAAAATGCAGACATAAAATGATTTAATTGTTCTTGTTTCGTGTGATTCATGCAACATCTGCCTTGAGCAGTTGATTACAATTATAATATAAAACAATTAACTACATAGTATAAAACAAACAAGGCCTTTGCCCTGCAGTGGGACGATCATGGCTGAAAATAAAATAGTATAAAACAAATTCGCTATCCGCCGTCTGTCTGTCCCTATGTTTACTTAGATCTTTAAAACTACGCAATACGGATTTTGATGCGGTATTTTTAATGAATAGAGTGACTCTTTAAGAAAAGTTTATATGTACGTACGTACATGCATATTGCACCCGTGCAAACCCGGGGCGGGTCGCTAGTAATTATATAAAATAAAAATTAATTCCTTACTTGTGAAAATAAAGCTTGATTTTTATCATTGTACATCTTTGTTTTTTGGGTCTCTTCCGTTTACACGTATGTATCATTCTTACGTCCATGTATCATTTATGTACCAAGCCAAGCTACACCAACAATATACAGATCTATAGATAATAAATGTACAATTTTGTCCTATAAGTTTGTGTTAATAAATAAATTTACAACTGATACAGATCATGTTTTAACAGTGAATACATTTTGTAGTACTTTTTAGCTCAGGTTAGCATTAATACTATTCTATTATTACACAAATTGAGCATAGGTATTAGGTAGAAGTGAAATAACTGATACAATGAACAATAATTCGAATTCAAATTGTTTTAGAGAACAAATCAGGCAAGCAACCAACCACACAGGTTAATTTTTGATTTAGGATCACCACTCACATGATAAAATTACAAATCTCAACTTTAACACAGTTAAAATAAAGTCCAAAACTATTTACAAAATTAGACATAGGTACACAATGTACAATCAACATTACATTTTAAACTTTCTTTTCACACCCATAATATTGAAATTCATTTAACAATATGCAATCTTATTTAAACTGTCAAACACCAAGCGGTCACCGGTGACCGCAACCTATTGTTCTATAATTGTGTCTATAATGACTGTACTCGACGAGTTAATCTGCTTTTTCTAGTTCAGTCTTTCGATATCAGACTATACTGTTCAGTCACCTAGAACAGCCAAAGCCATTTCTTTAGATATACTATCGGACATGCTATTACGCTTCTCAACCTCCTGGTCATCATTAGACCACCAGCTCTCATCATCATCTTGAATGAAACACAGGAACAAATCATCTTCATAGGTCGGAAAGTAGTACTCCGGTTGATCCCACTTCTCCTTGCACAATTCCCAATGTTTCGTCTCTTTCAAATGCTTTTCTAAGTTCTTAGAATCATCAAACTTCGTATCACAAGACAAACATTGCTTCAAATGTATTTGACGACGTATGTAGTTCACTATTTTGACTTTGTGATAAAAATCCATGCCCTCCGTAACTTTGCCGAAGTAAAATTCATGTTGTTTCTCCATGTGGTCTAAAGTTTTGTCATATTCTTTCTCGGTGTGTTCACATAAGAGGCAGGTTATGAGCGGACCATTCTCTTCGGTCCAATCGGACCACTCCGGATCGCTGTCCACATTGGAATCATTTTCAAACTCCAATGTTTTCTTCACATTCTGATTTTTATTTAGCCTATAATATTGTTTACTTTGTTGTTTATCACCCACGTAATTGACTAGAAAGAATTTGTCATATTCCTTATTTTCTGGGTTAATTCTCTTGTGTCCTTTTTTACGCATGTGTTCTTTTAGTATGGTGCGGTCCTTGAAATTACCTTCACAGAATATGCATTGCAATTTTTCTAGTTTAGTAGCTATTGTGTTTACAAGTTCATCTATGAATATTAAGTTGTCTGGTTTAGCTATGTGGAAGTTATGTTTTTCATATAAATGGTTGAGGTAATTCGCTCTAGTTGTTGTTGATATGTTACGGCAGAAAAGGCATTCTCGCACATAATTTTTATCCTCTCGTTCAAACTGATGTCTTTCTAGTAATTTTTCTAGTCTTGTCTGCTGAAGATTTGTGCGCAGTTCCTTATCTTCAGGAAGGACATCGCTGAGTAAATAATATTCTTCATTTTTGGATTTTGTACCATCTGGTTTATTGTCGAGCAGCATTGTGGTACAGAAGTATGGCAGGTTTTGATCTGAAACATCAAGGTGAAAGCTATAATAATTTTAACATTGTTATTCTCATTATCAACTAATAGCATCAAATGATACAGCCTATAAGTAGGTGTTGCTAACTAAAGGCCTCTTCAAGCATAGAGGTTTGAACAATAACGCCACGCCTACTCAATGTGGGCTTTAACATGGTAGATATCTTGAAAGTGTAAATAACAATGATCTACACTACAGTTGTTTGTTTGGCAATAGACTAATAGTTTATCCTATCGTAAAAGCCTATTTTTTTTCCTTTTGGCAACAATATAAAAACCTAGAATTATTATAGTATGTAAAACTGAGCAGAATAAAAATAAGAAAAAACCTTCATAATACTGTGTGGTACATTGTCTGCGCATTACTTAGTAAGATATCAATACAATGTTTAAGGAACTTTCTTCCAAGAGTAATGACTAGGTAATCTGTTACCAAAACATGACTGTATTTTCAACACTGAACCATGAAATGATATTAAAATGGTTGATTAAATAAAATGTTGACTGCCTCGTTCGCCAAGTGGTCACAAGTGCAACTGCCGGGCTCTATTCCCGGGCCGGGCAAAGTATTACTGGGTTTTTACAAATCTCAGTAGTAGCATAGAGTCTGGAAATGTGCCCGATATATGGCAATAGGCTCACCCCCTATTACATGAGACTCATAACATAAATAATGAATAGTGGGTGTTACATTGTACAGTGGCATTAAGTGCCGAAATGTACACCTCTGCCTACACCTTTGGGGGTAAAGAGGCGGGATGTTATGTTATGATTTAATAATAAAATATTGACCACAGAACAATTTGCAACCATTGTAATAATCTAGTACACATTTCATAATATATAAGGGAATGAAAACTCAAAGAACTAACCTTTAAATCTCAGTCGCCAATATCGCAAGTATTCTTTCAAATCAGCGATTTGGTTGACATCAGCTATAACTAAACGATGCTTCATGAACAAATGCGTAAGCAGATCCTTCTCATTTGATGGCAGTAAGAAATTCTGTTCACATAAAACACATGAACACTCAGTCACTTCTTCGCTTTTAAAAATTGACGGGTTATCCGTTTTCTCGTGAAGTGTTAACGGCCCGAAGAATTCTTTCTCTTTTACCGACATTGTTATGTTATTTACACACACTATTTGGTTTATATTTGTGAAATTAAAATAAAAACTCGCCAATCACAAATACGTTCACAAAACAATGCAGTTTTAGTGACAGTGACGTCAGTGACAATTTTGACAGATGACATGTCAACTGAAGTTTTTGTGTTTGGATACGCTTCTAGAACGAATAATTCGTTTGGATACATGGAAGTAAAATAGTAACAGTTCACAGCAATAAATCCCTTGTTCTGTTTTTGCTCAATTTATTTCTGTGTAAAATACATATGATTGCAAAAGAGTAATTTTTGTAAACAGAAATATTATAATTCGTAATGGGTTCCGATGTCAGTAAAAATAATATTAGTATAGTGTACCTACTTAAATACTGTGTGTGGACACTGGACAAGACATTTTTTGTTGTGTCTGATTATTGTCGGTAATCATACGTACTTTTCATGGAACAGATATTAAATAAAACACCATAAAATTTGTAGATCTGTTTTAATTTATTAATTATTTATAGATTATGCATTATTCTTATCAATCAACTCTATTTACATACAAAATAATAGGAACTTATAGATTTCATATTCAATTACCTAAAATAACTATTTGTAGGTATTACAAATTACAAACTTATTAGCGTATTAGACGTAAATTAAAACTAAGCACGTATCTATACTAAAAAAGCCAGGACAAAGAAAAAACAAAACTCAAAAAGAAACTTTCTCAAAAAGACAGCTATGCTAATCCTTTTTACAATATTTTTAGATAGGTACATAATTGACATCAAGCGAGCATAACAAATCGAACTATGATTGTATAATTACAAGAATATATAATAGTTCTTTAAAATTAAAACACAAATAAATGCCACATTCATTGAAAATTTTAATAATACAGATAGGTTCTCTATGCACAAATTGATTTATTTACATAGGGCAAGGATTGGGCCACAACTGGATATAAATAGAAAAAAATATTTTAAACTATTAGAAAGGAAACCACTCAAACCATTTTTACTCTACTAATACTGTTACCAAAAATAGTTTTTATTCCGCAAGAAGAATGTATTTATATGTGTTAGTTAAATTTCTAGTTTTGTTTCTAGAAAATATTTTTGTCCTCTCAAAATCAATCAAGTAAGTAATCATTATTTGGCTAATGTAATTTCATTAGTTAGTTTAGTTTTGACTGCTTAGCTTATCGGACCAATAAGCTTTTAATTCTAACTAGCGCCATCTAATGAGCGCAAAATCGAAAACCGCAACTGTTAACGTTAACTATGATTTCATTTAAGTGATATCTAATTTATTTAATCGTTTTGATATACTATGTACCTATTTAAAGGGACTATTAATGCCTGTCATACATTTCTTCTTGCCAACATAAATAACTCTATATTCAATCCTCTTTGCATGAAACCTTAGTATCTACGTACAGTGTATTGTAAGGCACTGAATATCCTTTATTTGAAGCAATGACTTGGATTGCGTACTTCCTTCCAGCCTTTAGCCCTCCAATTTTCTGTTTTATCACTCTGGATCTGAAAATATTTTTTTATACAACATTATAATTCATTACAACTATTCGCTTAGAGATTACTTCTTAAATTTCGAATAGGTACTTGAATAATACAAAACCAATTTGACCATTTTTAAAAGTTAATTAAATTAGACAGATGTCAGTTAAGTATTAAGCTTTGCTATAAAATTCTAAAATGAAGATAATCGTCCTTTTTCAGTAACTTACGTCTTCTGTGTATGATTTATGCATTGGCCCTTGACTGCTTTCCTAGTTGACCAGCATCCATAGACCTCTCCGCTTATCGTCTCTCGAGCAATGATGCAGTATCTGAAAATAAACAATGATATTAAAGACTATTTCAAAAAACATTATGCTCGGTATATGGCAATAGGCTCACCCTCTATTACATGGGACTCATAACATAAACAGTGAAAAGTGGGTGTTACATAGTAGTTCAGTGGCATTTAGTGCCGTAATGTGCACCTCTGCCTACCCATTCGGGGAGAAAAAACGTTATGTTATGTGAGTTCAAATTAACAAAATATGGGATATACTTAAATATGTGCGCCATTCCATCTGTACATAAAGCCCTTTATATGGAATAAGGGATGATGGAAGAGGATCACGCCCTCTTTCAGTAACAGAGCAGCGTTGTCAGATTTTAGAATATAAGTATTCATTAAATTGGATAAAATTTCAGTTGCATTTATAAATATTTGACTGTATCCTGTGACTGGTCATTCGTACTTTAATCTTTATCACTTTAGAAGTGTACATAATGTTACCTGATGACATCCGTTGCATTATGGGTGGCTGGTAAGAAGGCTACATCAACAGATCTACAAGACCTGATAGGCCGTACTTCCCTGACGACGGCTCCATCTTCAGTCAATTCTGGAGTGTTCATGCCCCATCGCGTTGTTGATGCTGTTAACTAAAAACAAAATAGAACATTGTGAATAATTTATTATAATTTTTTGCACTTCTATAATTGTAATGTGTACCCAGGAAAGGGCTTAGTGCCTACTAAATCCGGACAAAACTATACATAACTTCATAGAGACAAATTTTCTCTTTGAAATCAAAATTTTCATAGTCCACTTACTTCAATACCCACAGCGCCATCTCTATCCCATTTACTAGGCACCACTTTGATAACGTATCTCATTCTAGCCTCCTCGGAGCTGGAGTCAAACTGCACAGATCCTTCATCACTCGTCTCTTGGATTGAAGATGTAGTAATTGGTGCTGGTACGAAGAACTTGGAGTGTGGGTCTGAAGGAAAAAAGTTTTTAATTAATATTATCTATTAGTAGGTACATCACATACGTCCAGTTGGGAAGTAGGTGAAAGGTTTGATTAGGGTTCTTAAATTAGGAAAAAACATTATCTAGTACGTTATTTAAGTTTTCGGGCCAAGAAGACCTTGATGAAAATGTTGTCAATTTTTTAGTTTCAATGTATGCACATAATAAATTGAATTCTTACCAATATTTCTAACCAAGTGTAGTCTTTTGCCCCTGACCAGAACTTCGACATCGACTGCTCCTCCACAGGTAGATAGAGTCAACCAGAGACCACCACCAGCACCAACTGTTGCCTGAAACATGATGTGGATGTTTGGTGTATTGCAATCAGAGGTAAGCGGTATGATGCGTTACTGAGTGGGACATCAGCTAATAAGTCTGGCGTACCTTAAAATAAAATACACTTCTTCCTCTAATATCAGCTTTGGTTGGTATGTTTTCTCGAAGTCGCTTTGCAGTGGACGTGCGCGGACGAACACTGCCCGTAGCCAACAGAGACCCAGAGCGACGGTCCTTGGCTACACCAAATACGCTGACGAAGTAAGTCTGGAAAATGAACAATTGGACTAGTTATATTTAGCTAATGAAGATTATAAATAACCTCATTGATGGGGCAAAAAAAAATTCAAACAACATTAAGGTGGATCTAACAAAAAAATATTCAAAGAACTCATTCTTAGTACAAATTACTTCAACTGAAATGTCTGATCAAACAGTTCAGTAATAGAAAGGATATCATAGGATCATTACCGTACTAGGGTCCAAGTTTTCTATCAAATGATGCGTTCTTCCACCAACACAAGCGATAACTGGATCCTCATCTGTCACTTTGGTGCTGCGACCTGAAATTATGTCACATCCAAAATTAAATTATTTATGAGTAAAATATATCTAACACAATAAGTAAGAAAGTTTTTTTATAATAAAATTATATTGCGTAAAAAGTTAGTTCATAAGTACAAAGTAGGTCCACAATTAATTGAGCAAATTTTCTGACAAAAAGGTCTAGGTATAAACAACTGATATTAGTGATATGAAATTGATAAATTAACAAAAACACTGTTATGTTTATAATCCTATGTACCTACTCGAAGAACTATAAAAGAGAAGAATTCTTTAAAGATTCCAGCCAAGAACTAAACGACAAAAACAAAACTTACCAAACTTCTTCCTTCTAAAAACATTATTAAAATTCCCTTCATAGACATTGAAAAGGTCTGAATCCACATTAATCTTATTATCAACTTCAGACATTAAATCAAAACGAGTTTCATTATCTATTCGTTCGTTTTGTTTAATACGATCCATTTCTTGATTCAATCTGTTTGATTTGTTCTCCAACCGACTCATTTTGATGTCATGGTGGGCTGCACAGAGTGACGTGTAGTTCTTTCTATGTGATGCTACTACGCAGTATGTGGTTTCTTGAGGGTCGATTGGGCTGGAACCAATTAAAAAAAAATAATTTAACATAAATGCATAAGGATGAGAAAAATGCGAACTTTCGATTCTAAATCGATAAAGAATTCACAGAAATAAAGACGATAAAGATCATCCTTACGATCTCTATTCTACAACAACAACTCTTTCAATAATATTTAACCAAAAGAGTCTAACCACTTGATTAAAAGTAAACTTCATGAAGAAAAACATAAGAAATGTAGACATTGTAGCAACTTCAAAACACCCAACATCGAAAGACCCATCACTTCACTCACAATTTACAAGAAGAAAGATCAGAAAATATTGGTACAGTATAGTCTGCTTTGCCGCCGCCTGTTAACTTACAATCAAGAACGAGAAAACTAGCAACTTTCTTAACAATCTTTATAAGGAGTCAATTATTGAAGTTAAATTGACGAGCTACGTTGAAAACATTGAAAATCCTATTGAATTACTTTAAAGGTAGGATGAGTTCTCAGTTATACGTGTCTTGTTGAATAAAAAGTTGTTTGGACTAATACAAGATGGTGATTATAAACGCGTTGCATTTTTTAATCAATCGTTTGATCTTTTTGATTAATTAACATGTGGCTGATCTGGAATCATGGCTGGGTAATCAAACTGGTAGACAGGGGGATCTGAAGATGCTATGATATGGAAAAGTCTTATAGAGGTTTTGTTTCGAAATTATCAAAAACCATAATGAATGAAATAGAAACACAGATGGCTTTAGAAAACATGAAATGTTTTCAACCTCGACAAAATTTTGACTGCAATACACAATAGACAAAAAATAATAACAAGATAATGTTAATGATTAGGAATGAAAAAGCATAGGATATGTACTCCAGTCAAATACAATTCCCGAAAAAAAATGTTATTAATGCTAAAATCTTATCAAACGACAAAATGAAAGACACGATAATGTAAGTACAATATCTACAAATGCTAAAACAAGAATCAAGTAGATCAAATAAATGCTTGAGTTATCACTGGCTTCTGTGCCACGAAGGTATTCATACAAATAAAAACATAGAAACTAAGGCATGCATACTTAATCGAGTCAGGACTATGCATACCTGTAAGTGGTCTTAATTAATATGTTACTTCTTGTCACTTTAATTAAGTACGTAATATTTATAAGTACGAATGAAAATTGGAATACACTTTCAATTTGATTACTCAATCTTTATTTACTCTGAGCTTTAAATTCCAATTAATGGCCTTAGGCATATTATTTAAATTTAATCAAGGTGTTTTCGAAAGGTCGTCTATAGACAGAAAGGGTTTCCAAGAATTTTGGTAGGTATAAGGTAAATCAAACATCACTATTTCGAAGAATTGCATTCGTATACTATATCATTGTTTTATTTCACTGTGTAAAAATTTAGAGTCAAAGTTGAAATCGGAAGAATAAGGGACAAAGACAGATGTTATAAAAATTAGTAAAACAAACAGTTTGAAGATATAGGCTGCTGGTGTTAGTTAATTATCAACAGATGTGACGTCAAGGATTCTAATGATGGTAATGAGGATAATTTTAAGAAGAATTACGGCCGTCTAATAGAGTAAAATACAATTAAGGAGGAATTAAGTTGGGGAAAGCCATTGCTTCGGCACGAACGGACCAGCTCAACCGGAGTGATATCGCTTAAAACCGACGTGAAATAACGCTCGCGTTGTGTTTCGTCGTTTGAGTAAGATTACCGGAGGCCCAACCCAATCCCAGCAATGCCCGAGGCCTTTGGTGATCCATGAGCGACGCCGATTGCTTACCATCAGGTGATCAGTTTGGACATTTACTGGCTTATACCATAAAAATAAATTAAGCAAAGATTCTTAGGGGGTTAAGTACAATGATAGATTTTAATGACGTATTGAACGAATGAATTAATATCGATGTATTGCGGCGACACAACTTTGAACCCGGACTCATGGAATTAGCTTTACAAAATACTGATTGATACACTGATTTACGAGTTCAAGAATGAGGACGAAACGGCTATTGACGCACAATCGGTGGTGACCTATTACAAAATTGTTAGTAGGATTTCCAATTATATCTGTATATTTTAATATTGTTTCATTGTAATTATTGTCTTGAATTTATTGTATTTTATCAAGCTTAAAGTTTCTATATTATTATTATAAACAGTGGTGAAAGTTACAAGTTTTGCAATGTCCTATTTCAAATTTCTTTTTACCACTTTCTAAACGAGTAACTAACTAACAAAGATTTTAAAATAATAAACATAACCTCCAGTATTTTTAAGGGACTTAAGGGTTATATTATTTATCAGGATAATCGACTTATCAATAACAACATCATTTGAAATATAAACAATAAAAAAAATATTATAAAATTCTAAGAAGAAACAGCCAGCCCTGTCATTGTAACCTTCAATAACGGGATATACAGGCATCTCAAACAAACATATGGTTCTACAGATCCTATACAATTAAAAGCCAAGGAATTCCAACGCACAATGTTGCTTAGCAGCATCTATGATTGACAGGCTACGTGGGATGTTAAAGAACATTTTGCTCATAAAAACACCATCAGGAAATATTTGTAACTGTACTGAGGCATCTTAGAATTTCTATTGCAGTATCATCGGTGAATGAAAAAAGCTGTTATTGTTATTGTTTTGAACAACTTGATGATATTTACTTCTTAACTGATAAGGGTATAATGAGGATGATTGTTAAAATTAGGACAAGACTCAATAATGACTGTAATACAGTTGAAGAAGAGATATGAGAAAGGCCAGCTAGAAAATGGCATCCTTATCTTAATCTAAAACATTGAGCTGTCATATTGCTATAACATTTATTTTATAGCCCATTTATCACCGTTGCCTATTTTGATACAAAGCACCAAGAAATCGATGAAATTCTAAATCGAAGTAAGCTTGAAGTAAACCAATAAATCTAAGTCTTCATAAAAATTTCATTACCTGCAGCAATCAGCTTCGGCTCTAAAAGGCATAGTGTTATAAATTCATTGGTTTTCTTGTAACATGTGTATGTGAGACATTTATTTCTAACGGTGCGTCGAGCAACTTGTTTTTATTGAGATATTTCTGAGTGTCAACGGACGAGGTGATTTAGGTGTGTGTTATATTGATTCTGAAGTATGTTTTACCGAATGCACTGGATATGGTATGGAAGTGAATTGATTTTAGAATATTTGCAGTTAAAATTCCTTCGAGGTTTCTCTTCCCTTCTAAGACTTTGACTTGATATTCGATATAGTGTGGGTATATCATCGTGACCATCATTACTAACAACATGTACTGTTTTAGGGTCTGATATAAACGGTCCGCGCATGACTGACGGGTTTGGAGATGGCAAAAAATTTTATAGAGAAGTCAATTAAATGCTGGAACCAACTTTCACCCAACCCTACCAATACCAATAATAAAACCAAAATAAACAATAATTCGCCAGTCGATAATGTAACACATATCCACCTTTAACCTGTTCCGAGCGCTACAGTCCAAGATTAACCAATACTTAATTCACTTAACGGCCACATAGTTACTTTATTACGAGTTACCGATAGCAGACTTGATAACACATGACTTGTGTAACGAGCTTGTAACTTACAAGGCTTGGTCACTTCGAAATTGTTGGAAGTGTTGTGACTATGACTAGATTCTCTAAAGTTTAGAATTGCTTTAACTCGTCGAGTACCGGTTTTGTAGACACAATTATAGAACAATTGGTGTTTGACAGTTTAATGTACATACATCTTTGTTAGGGGATATTTTAATGCAGATGATATCGGTGTGAAAAGGGAAACCTTTCATATTAGTACACTACTCAATCCATAATGAACGGATTGTTATTAAAAAAAAGTAAAATCAAAGCCTAATTATGGTTTAAGTAAAATCAAAAATTAAATAAAATCAAAACGTATCATGAGCTAACAATTGAGGCAATATCAAAGAAACTAAAAAAATCTTTGGAGGAGATTATTACCTAATTTAATTTTTGTTTTAGATTATCCGAATGTATTTTTGTAATTATGGTATTTTAGAAATTACCTAGGTTCCCAATTAGCAGTCAACCTTCTGCGCGAACGCACTCGAAGACGCATACGCACATGTCTTGTGGCCTCACCACGAACGCTGACCACAGCTGCACCACCTCGCGTTGTTGATAACTGAAAATAAATTTGTATATTTAAAAATGTTGCTGTGATAAAGGAAGGTCTTGGCGGCTGAAAAGTGAAGATGAACTTTATTTTTGTTAACCGTATACTTTTTATTACCAATAATTATTTTCTATAGGCTGTCTTTATAATCGAATTAAGGATTTGTGGTTGATATTCATAAAATATGCAGTAAGTCTAAGCGTATACAGCCCAAAATTGCACTAAATGTCCTGGTGGTAATACGACAATGCAGGCCACTACTTTTCTTAATTAACAAGAATGCCGTATAATGTCTTTTATACTTACAACCATAATATAGTTGTCGTGCTGTGATGTGTTTAAAGAAAATGTACTCATTCCTCCACTCGCGCTTTCTTTCTGTAGTATCAATTGGCCTGGAAGTAGAAAAAGTTATTTTAATACCAATCTTGTGTTCCAACATTAATACGTTTTATTTGCATTAGATTGTTAATTTTAGCTGTTGCTCCCTAAAAAAGACTTTAAAGATGTTGTTTCAAAATATTTTTGGTTATACATTGATCTGTATGACCCGCGTATATTATTTATTTAATACTGTTTCGTGCAAATGTTTAAATCCATTTTATATTAGTTTGAAAGACTTACCATTATTATATCCAGCCTTCCCGTGGTATAGTGCCCAATGGAAATCCCTGGAACACGGACTGATGGTGATGAAGACCATACTCTGGGATATGGATGAGGTGTTCAGCTCCAAGCTGCAACAATGACATGATGACAATATGAAATACGCTTTGACGCCTTTTTTTCTCAAACAAGCTAAAGTAATACGGACGAATAGGCAGTAATGTAATAAGTGTAAAAGAATCGAATCCTGGAAGTTTGACTTCGAAGCCGCCTTTGCAACCACTTCTCCCAAATAAAGTAGTAATTATATTCCATTAACTTAGGATATATTAGAGGTACAAAAAAGCAATCCTAAATCTAGTTTTTATTCAACTGCATCAAATGAAGTTTTACATTTTCGAACACATAGATGTCTTGTTCAACACTTAATTTTTGTTTCTTTTTCCCACATTTTTATGGTAATGAGAAGTTTAGTCCTTCTAGTATTATCTAAATAACGTTTCAATAACTGTGGGCACCTTGTAAGTGGCTTAATATTAATGCAAATGGCGTAAAAATATCATCATTACCTGTTAATTCATGGTAGTGAGATAGCTACGCACTTTTGTACTGATATAAGCTAATGCATGGAGTACCTAAGTATTTTTGTGATTTGCATCTGCTGTCTGGACAAATTAGTTTTCTATCCGATTAAGTAGTCTATTCCTAAACTCAGTTCACCAAAAAATTCGATCCACCCATGGTTATTGTCATATGAAGAACGTTTTGTAGTCCTCTGAGGCCTTAGTACGAGTTTCATTTACGTTTAAAGTATTCGTAACGAGTTCGTGTTCGGCACTCTGATTGGCCGGCGACAATGAACCAACCAATCGGAGCGCCGAACGCGAACTCGTTACGATTACTTTAAACGTAAAACACACTCGTACTAAGGCCTCAGATAATTTTATCGAACTTTCGAAGAGAAAGAGACCAAATATTTATTTCAAAATCCATTGGTCAATATTGAAAAGATCTTCATATTTACCTCCTACTTTCCCCTTCACCCAGTCTATAGACAGTTTGGTTGTCTACCGGCAGCCATTCCACTGGAACCTTGGAGACAGGTCTACTGACAAGGACTGTGGGTGATGCGAGGCCTGCTCCCGCTGCGTGGAGGACCAGCAGACTTGCTAGTCTCATTGTGAAGATGCTTAATTTTCTAGAACAAAAGAGGACACATGAATGACTTCTAGTACGCAACTACAAATCAAAGGAGTTTAAGAGACGATGTGTACTTTCGGCTCTTCATTACTATAAATACTTCGGAATAAAGTCACTAACGTTAGTGGTTCAATGACGCAATAATATTAAGTTAATAATATTTAAAATACAGTACAGTTGGAAAGTAACCGGGAAATAATCAATTCAGCGCCATCTACTGCTTCCAAATCTTGGTCTTAAATCTATTTAGCACTCACGTTAATTCCATCAGAATCAGTGCAGCCGTTTCGGAGGAGGCCTATGTTGTGTGTATATGACGTAAATACATACATATAATAATGGCATATTTAAAGATAATAAAATTTTATAGGCTTGGCCTTGACTGGGTTGTATGTTCCCAAGCAACATCAACTTATCTACTTCTTTATGAATTCGTGATACGATAAACAGAAACGGAACTTGCAAAATCGAAAAGACGGAATTATTCAGGTCATAATAATATTAAAATCTGTGTGCAAAACATCCGGTCGGGAATAAGATATATTCACACGACCTTCGACATTTAAATACAGTTTTCCATTCGAATAAAATCAAGAAAAAATAAAAATAGCACTGCCTGTCAAAACTAGAAAAGTTGAGCAACATTTAAAATCTGGGGCATAATCATATTCTACCTTATTTTGACACAAACCAAGAAAAACTGGCCATACACATTTTAATGAGATGGTAATTAGCTTTAAACCGTACAACGCTTTTCGATTCATAAATAGAACACTGTTTAAAAAGGAACAACAGCTTCTAACGGTAGATTCGAATAATTTCAATAGAAAATATCAATCAAAATGCCATCCAAAACTGTTTTGAACAAAGAAAATCCTAAAAGAAACCCCAAAATGGTTTAAAATTAGATACCATGTCACTTGTTATAAATCGATTATTCAATGAGTGTACTCGATTATACAACAGTGATCGATTTAAATCGGTTCGTTTCGGCGTGGTTAGTGCAAGGAGGTCAGTGGTCTTGGCAATTATTTTTGACACGTGTATCGGAAACGTACGTTAGTATCAATTTATATAAACTCTTATGTTTATACAACATGTGCAGTCTAAAGCTAAGCTATTATATTTTTTATCATAGTTTTAATATAGGTACAGGATGGTACAATGATTCAAAGTCTACTGAACTTTTAAACAATTCGAACTGTTAATATGGTGTGTGAATAGATTCATAATAATAGGGGTATTACAAATAAATCTTGGAGGTGACCAATTAAATGAGTAGCTGTATATTCTGTTTTAAATATACTCATTTGTTATCACCTCTATTCATCCAACTTTTCTCATAAGAACCGAGTAAGGGATTATGTTTAACGGTGATCAAGGAATAGGTCTCTTTGATAAACTTGAAACATGTAAACTGTGATAATAGGAAACTATTTTGTGGAGAACGTCCTTAGCAGTAGAAACCAATGGGCTATTTGTGATCTCTATTGGTATTATGTAATCTAATCGTTAGAACTTTTGTTTTGAGGTCGTAAAATCATCTAATGACTTCTTCCGCCCGAGTGAGACAAGACTGTCAGACTCTTACTGACTAAAAACCACTACGTTCTTACTCCTCCACTTCTAGCCAGAGCCATGGCAACCCATTAAGTCTTCCGTGGCTTAGTATCGGCATCAGCCCTATTGGACCCCATCTGTGGTAGTCTAATGTGCGCGCGGAACGCAACGTGCCGTACGATCAGGAATCATTAGAATTGCGTTAGTTAACTACTAAATCGAAGCTTACCGATTCAATTATTTCATAAATTATACATTTCCCTTCTTATGTACCCTTCGTAAAGTTGACTGTAAATTTTTTTATTGGTAACCGTTTAGGTTAAAAACTAATCTGGCCCGACCTTGGTCCCGATACATCTCTCCTATAATTATCTTTTAACATAACGTTTTAAATGTTTTATAATGCTAATGTGTTTCGTCTTCCATTTATTCATGAGAAGATTTTCATTCAAAAGTGACGTCTTCTTATTTTTTATGATTATGATGAATTTGGTGCTATCGTATAAATTTTAATGAATTTTGTTTTTGTGAATGGAAGCTAGGGTATTGTTCTTATGATCGGTAGCTTGCGTCATTGTTTAGTAAGAGATATAAAGTCTAATTTATCCTATCCTATTATTTATCGTTGGATGTCTGTTGTTTAACAAAGAAGCGATCTGACCTGAAGATGTGTCAGGAAACCTAAGTAAATAGTAAACATTAAAGTCATCATCATAACATCACGCTTTTTATCCCCGAAGTGCTAGGCACACAAAGGTATTATCAACTTTTCATTTTTTATGTTGAGTCCCATGTAACAGGAGGTGAGCCTATTACCATATAGGTACCGGGCATATTTTCAGACTCCGTTCTAATAGTGAGATTTTTTAAAATCTCAGTAGTACTTTGCCCGACCCGGGAATCAAACCCAAGACCCTTTGTGAACACTCGGCCGACGAGACAGTCAAAACATTAAAGTTACACTAATAAAATGCTACCACCAGCTACTTCTGAGTTTACAAGACAAAAGTAATGACCGAAAACAACCCTAAACTCCCATAAACATTTTCAATACAAAAAACAATAAAGGAACAATAAAAAAACAACAATAAGGAATTCCAATTAACCAAGGCCGCAGCAAGACGTAGGTGATTAAACTCGATCATAGTACACAGCTGCACATAAAGCTACGCAAATCCAATATAAACTGATCTTTGAACTTACGTAAATATCATACAAAGAAAGATCATGATAATCTGGTTTTGTAGAGGTATAGTTCAACGTGCACACAATATTGTAACAGGTAACCCCATATAAGTCAGTATAAAAACATTGCAATGCTCCTGTTTATCAATGTTTCGCCATAACCACTTAGAATATTATTCTATTTTTCTTCAAGAATCTCTTTCTGGTTCTGCGCCATTTTTTTTTCTATTATTGCATAACATTCTTGATTGTATGATGTAGCCTGTTTGAGTTTTATGATCTGTGGTTCGAGTAAAATATTACTCGATGCGAAAATTACGTTAACATTGAAGTAATTGTCAGTGAGTTCGTTAGTAGTTCAAAAGTAGCATGAAAGTTAAAAGGAATATTTCATCTTTTAGAAAATGTTATGTTTAATAACAGATGTATATTCTTACCAAACATCCCTAGACAATATTTAACTTTACTAAGAGTCTGAAAATTTATATTCTTCCCAAAATTTTCGTTGTCACCATTTATTGATCGTGTAAGATATCGATATTTAATATTTTTGATAACTTAAAATATTGTTATAAGTTGATAAAATTTAAACATAAGTTTGTCTTTATTCACTTCTACCTAAGTTGGTTTGGTCCTTAAATTAATTTCATTAACCTCTTGACTGCCGGTATATAAGACACAATAGAAAATGCATTGTGTCTCGCGTAGATCTACGTTACGGCACACGACGGGTTAAGCACTAAAACATAAAAAGGACCTAATACCAAATAACATCGAATATCAATGACGATTAGGTACATACTAAAATCAACTAACAAGAGAACCAAGTACCTCGTATTTTATAACCCTAAGTATTTCCTTACATATTTAGCTAACGGTAGGATCAGTACCTCTACCATGAATTTAAAGCAATAATAATCGATACTCGATAACGACCACGTAAATTTTTACTCCATGGATTGTTTTATCAGCGCCTCTAGTGGTCATTTAGGGAACTAAAATTCGATATACAAAAAATTACGTCGTCACTATCGAGTATCGATAAATACTACTGCTTTGAACTTATAGTAGAGGTACAATTCAGCTTTTATGAACCATAGAATGACCATTTGTAGCCACAAAGGTTCTTTGTGTGTATATTAACTAGTAGTTAACGTAAACTCGTAAATATTAACTTCGTTATTGTACTACGTTTTATTATTATTTGTTTGGAAAATTGTTGACCGGTACTTAACCTTCAGAAATTATAAAACTAATCAAGGTACCGTTGGGAAAATATTATGGAGGAGTTTTGACTTATTTTTCTGTGTGTGCAATCATAAATACATAGTATAAAACAAAGTCGCTATCCGCCGTCTGTCTGTCCCTATGTATGCTTAGATCTTTAAAACTACGCAACTGATTTTAATGTGATTTTTGTTTATATTTTATTGCACACACAGAAAAATAAATATACATTGTAATAGTAATTTGAGTACAATGGGCGGTCTTATCACACGCGGGGATTTCTTCCAGACAACCTTTCGATGGAATTTTTGAATAAAGTCTGGGAATGGGTAAGTTAATATCCTATATACTTGTGTTAACAAAATTATCCGTCAGTTCGTTTACGAAAGCACAATTTTAGACACAAATTTTGCAAGCTACCTATTATTAAAAAAACTTATAAAAAATCATTCAAATTGATACATTACATAGTAAGATCCTACAGAAATTCGTATGCATTACAATTATCTTTTACTTAATTATAATATAAAGATACCTATTAATTCCTATAAATTCAACCATAGAGGTAAAAGTTTACTATTTATGTGAAATAAAACATCATACATTTAAATTACGTATTTTATTGAACGTTAAAAAAAATTCATTTCGCACTTACAGCGGTTTACGGGTAAATAACATAACATAACATCACGCCTTTTATCCCCGAAGGGGTAGGCAGAGGTGCACACAGAAGTAACACCCACTTTCCACTATTTATGTTATGAGTCCCATGTAATAGGGGGTGAGCCTATTGCCATATACCGGGCACATTTCCAGACTTCGTGCTACTACTGAGAATTTTTTAAAAACCCAGTAATACTTTGCCCGACCCGGGAATCGAACCCGAGACCCCTTGCCCGGTAGTCGCACTCGCGACTAAATGTTTAGAATATATTGTACCTCTATAATTACTATAAGATACTTGTAAAGATTGAGGAAAATATTTTGTCTCTCGGTTGTAAACATCTGGGGGTTCTGTAAGTAATCGGCATCGCCCATGGACACCCGGAACAACAGAGGCGTTACAAATGCGTTACCGGCCATTTGGGGATAAGAATTTGAGGATTGTTGAGAATTCAGGGAGATTGCGGAAACGGGGGGGGGGTGTAATTGGGCCTCCGGTATTCTCACTAACACGACGAAACACAATCGTTAACGCAAACGTTATGGCGTTGTTTCACGTCTAGTCTTCTGTGACGACCTCGTGCTATCATTCGGATCCAACCGGCCCATTCGTGTCGAAGCATGGCTCTCCCACATTTGAATAATGTTTCATGGCTTCTATTCTAGCACGAAATAATATTTAAGTATATTTTAATGTTATGCAAGATTTTAAAGTTGATTTTTAAATAATTGATCTCTTTTGGTTCTTAAACATTGGGGCCTGGCACCAATTCGATTATAGGCCACTGGGTCCATAATTTTAGTGTCGTATTTTTTTTATACGAGGACGCTCAGGGCGTCTTTCCAGGCTCGTCTATATGCTTGTGGGAATGAATTGGTTTCGGTAGTGTTCCATCACGTGTACTTGTTGAGATTGGAACTGACGCACCTTATGATGAAAATATAACTTTTAAGTAAATGATGATAGTTAATGAGTTGTTTAATTTTAATTTTAATTTTATCTTCGTATAATTTTAATTTTGTTTTATTGTAATTTTAATTTAAATTTATTGTAATTTTCATTTTATTTTACTATAATTTTGATTTCGTAGGTATATTGTAATTTTCAGGTAATTTTAATTTTATTCTATTGTAATTTTTATTTCAATTTTTTTGTCATTTGTAAATTTGAAATTTGTGATTGTTATGTACTATGGGTTCCTATGCCTGAAATAAATGATTTATTATTATTATATTATTATTATTTATATTTGTTTGGCCACTATAATTTGAAAATGAAAACTAGAAACCTGTTGTTTACAATGTTTGTTTTTTGTTAAAAACTAGCATTAAAATTTAATTCTTTCGCGGTTCATAAATAAGGAAATGACTCAAAAACCCTTTACTCACGCAAACAATTTTATACAAGCATTCATTTAATGAGTACATAACATAAGATCACGCCTTTTATCCCTGAAGGGGTAGGCAGAGGTGCACATTACAGCACTTAATGCCACTGTACAATGTAACACCCACTTTTCACTATTTATGTTATGGGTCCCATGTAATAGGGGGTGAGCCTATTACCATAATTATGCCGGACACGATTCCAGACTCCGTGCTACTACCAAGATGTTTTTTAAATCTAGTAATGCTTTGCCCGACCCGGGAATCGAACCCGAGACCCCTTGCCCGGCAGTCGCCCATGCGACCACTCGGGCGATGAGGTAGCCTTTAAAGGGTACCAATTAAATAAAATTTAATAAGGGTGTGTAATATTGTATCTACTACATCTCCATTACTAATGCCCGGGAAATGAAGCAACGATACATGCAATTTAATTATTATAAGAAGTCTATATCATTGAGAAGTGTTTCAGTAATGCAAAAGGATGTGTCAACTACCTGTAAAGTAAGTTCATTTATTTATTTGAATGTATTTTTTTTTCGAAATTAAATAGAATAACTTAATGAGATATGTCGAAATACTCATATGCTACTCACTTTTAAGTCGCGCTTAAGTATAGTTCTGTCGCTACACAATCTTTGTAAAATGACAGAGATGGCACGATATTTAAGTAAAATTGAGTAGCCTTTCAGTATTCGAGCGTTATTTAGTTGAATAAACATAGAATTCAAATAAAAAAAAATTTAAAAGATTAAAACGTCATTAAAAACTTAAATAACAACTATTACTTAAATAAAATTAAAACTAAATATTACTAAATTAAATATATACAACTTATGATTAAAATTAATTATAGGAACTCCGTAGTGGGCTACTAGTATTTTCAACACTGTTTTCATTTCTGAAATAAACCTGCAAATATTTGATCTTCAATATTTCGGTGATCATCACTGTCGTTGGTTATTGAGAAATATTATCAGAGCTCAATAAATTTTTGGTTTTTTTTTCTTGCGAACTATAGAAAGACGTAAGCAAAGCAACACTAAATGCCACAGATAAAGCAAAAGTTAAAACTTCATAAATAAAAGCTTTAGATAAAATTTTAATTAGACACATAAAATTTATCATACATTAAATACAATATTTAAAAAATAACTTTAATTACTTAATATCATTTTATTACCATTTAAATTGCATATCGCAATAATTATGAGACATTATCGATTGAAATTAATAAAATTGTTGGGCTACACTAATTGTTTTTATTCAAGTAATTATCCGTTTAAGGGAAAATATATGTGAACTATAAAATAGCCATAAAGATCGGCCACCTAAGTGGTAATTACCTATTCGAACGTTCACACAGTTATATGGTATCAAGACTACGTGAAGATGTTTCTAGGGTTCCGTATTATAATGTCTTATATTCACAACGATCTTTCTTCTACGGAACTAAAGAGATCCGTAGTCTAAAGAGACTATCCTACTAATAATATAAATCCGAAAGTTTGTAAGGATATATGTGTGTGTGTGCGTGTGTGTGTGTGTGTGTTTGTTTTGTTACTCTATCACGTAAAAACTACTGATAGAATTTATATGAAATTTGGAACTGCAGTAGATAATTAAGCGGAAGGTTCGGGAGCTACTATTGAAGAGATTGGCAAAGTCGTAACTAGAGGTATTAATGGACTATGTATAATTATAAATAAGATACGTTTAAGTGGTATATGTAATATAATTATGTAAGTTTATTGTTGCGTCATATACGTGTAAGTTTATATAAGGATTTATTTTAGGTCATTCATAACATTTATTTTTATATATTTCTCTTGGTCATTGTTCTTGAATATGCTTGCTTCTTGCACCGACCATTATTTTTGTCTGTACATTACCCAAAGGTCTGGCTGGAGGAGAATGCCCAAGATATTAAGCCCACCTTGTACATTAGTATGTGCATAAACCCTTTTAAAATGAAATAAAATAAAATTATGATCTGGAATAACACGCAGGCCACTTTTTCCATGAGAATGCGAGCAAAGCCAGTGACAGAAGCAAGTGATATATATGCCTTTGATTGGCCTTCAATTATCCGGGAAATTCTCAGAAGTACGAAATTGAAAACCAATTTAATGATAATACTTTCTCTGACCCAGAATACGATTTTAAGTTCACTTACTCCGAAGTTATTTTATAGCTACTTTATCAAAAAGCAGTTAGGATTATTTAAAGACAATTGATTTTTTTATGGAATAGGAGGCTAAGCAATCATCACCTCTCATGGACACCCGCAACACCAGAGGAGTCACAGTTGCTTTGTCAGTTGATAATAATAAAACCTACTGGAAACCTAAACCTGGACAAGAAGACGTTATTCGTCACAAATCCACTACGCATACCTCCAATAATGAGTCAAGCTAAACTCTTGGAATTACAATCGGTTTACACCACGGAATGGTCTCATAAATCGTTCAGTCGTAAAAAAAATATTTTTCAATAATGGTGAGCCGGAATGAACCTGTCACCTACGCACTGAGGAGTATTTGTTCTGGAGGAAATATAGGCAATAATGTTTATTTTTAAACGACCAACACTGATGAGGTTCACGAGTAAGTACCCTTTAGGACGGCCAGATTAACTTTTCGGTGTGGGATAATCCTTCTTAAATAAATTATTTTTACTTCTAAGCATGTTTTTTTTTTCATTTCTTTACGCCTTTTCAATTTTATATGATTTTGAATGACAAGCCATTTTTAACCGACTTCAAAAAGAAAAATAGGGTGATCTCAGTTTTGACCTGTTTGTATGTATATATGTTTGTGCGTGATTATCTCGCAATTGTCTAAACCGATTTTGATGCGGTTTTTAAAAAAGTGTACACACTTAGGAGAAGTTTTTAGTATATTACATAACCGACTTCAAAAAACGAGGGGGGGGGGGTTAAAGTCGGTTTTTTTAAACGTAGTACATAAAAGAATTGTGTTTTTATTTTTCTCTATAACCATGTTTATGAAAGTCACTGACGAGTAAATAATTATAAGCAGCCAGTTTTCTATTGCGTGTTCAATTCGACTTTGTCTGACATTTAAAAACGACTATCTAAAAAACTGCTGCCATTCCCAAAAGCGAAAGATCTTTTCTTACACAACTCTCACTTGTGTCACTCGCTATTGTTCACTAAAATACCGGTAGTGCAGATTTCTATCCATTTAACTGAGACGTTACACTACAGTAAGATTACTACGATCAGCTATATAGAGATTTCACCCGGTACAATCTGCTGTTGAACATTCGACCTTCTTTGCATTTACAACAAGGTTTATCCCACAAAAATACAAACCCATACTCACAGAAGTATGAGAGATTGAAGGGCCTATTACCCCAAGCAGTTTCCTTTGCCCAAAAGGTGAAATAAAATGTGCCAGTTACATTCGGCTCCTTATTATATTTTTATGTTTGACGGTAAACCACAATGAACAATTATCGACCAACCAATTCTGCTACCCTGGTACTTTTGAGTAGGATTCTCGAGTTATTTTCAATAATTGAACGTAGGAATTAGTGTGTATTTTTTACGGCTGAAATAAATTAATAGTCTGTCTCAAAACAAACATGTAGTAATTTTATCTTTTATATCAATATTTTTATAAGTATACGTACATATTCAGTTAAGAGAATCTGTAGATATGAATAGGTAGGTAATAGGTTCTGGCATAGATAGATTATCCACAGATTTTAAATGAAGACAGGATAGGATAGGTATTGTATAGGTTTGTTGTGAGTTAGAGATTCTGTCATTGTTATCATTATGTGTAACATCAATAATATCGTGTGTTTTTGGCTGACACATTGCGTATGATAAAATGTCTATTTTTTCTTAGAAGTTATTTTTTTATGTGATCTGATAGGCTTGTAAAAGAGAGTATGCATCACCTGATGGTAAGCAATCGGCGTCGCATTTGGAACACCAGAGGCGTTACATATTACGTTACCGGCTTTTTGGGGATTAGGAACTTGAGAATTAGGGAAATTGGGTCACCGGTAAATTCGCCATTGAACCATATCAAACTATTCTTAAACATATAAATATAAAGAATGAATTTTCTTCACTACACCTATGTTATTCTAGATAATTGTCTGTTTTAATGACTAGACAGAAAACGTAAACTCAAGAAAATAGTTAAGCTGAAAACAATTTACTAGAAACTACTAGTGTCGTTAAAATTTATGGCTATTTCAGCCCTTCAACAAAACTCATAGTAAATCTAAATAGGTTTTAGTAATGAAAGCTTTGTAGCATATAAGCGATAGCAAAACATTACTATGTTGAACAATCCTAAAGTTAAATACCGAGTCAATAAAAGTGAAGAAAGATGTAATTCTTTCAGTCGTGTAAATGTTTTTTTCACTGTTTCTCGGTCTTTGCCAGTCCGGCCTTTACTTTTAGTCGACGAGAAGGTATCACAAAATTATAAAAAGAGGGCAATGGGAACGCTAGTTATAGTATCATCATCAACAGCTATAAGTGCTCACTGCTGAGCAAAGCCTCTTCTCACACGGAGAAGGTTTGAGCATTAATCACCACGCTCAATGCGGGTTGACGATTTCAAACTAATAATCAGAGATTATAAATCCAGGTTTCCTCACGATACTTTCCTTCACCGTTTGTCAGTGGTATCTAAATAATCTTAGAAAGTACATATAACTCGGACAAAGTCACATTGGTACTTGCATATTGGTGGGTTTCAAACCCGCACCCTCATGCATGAGAAGCGGGCGTCTTAACCTCCGGGCCACCACGATATTGATGACTATTCCACAAAACAAATATAACCAGTTAAAGATAAAGAAAAAAATCATCACACGTTTTTAGACTAGGAGTCACCGCGCTAGGCAGCCGGTCAGCGACCGCAGGGTCATTTTAAACCGATGACAAACCCAAAATCCAAGCCCTTTCATCTCAAGACATTGACACCCAGACAGACAGACATAATACTAACATATAATACAAGAAACGATACAAAAATAACAAATCTAAATACAAAGAGAACCAACCATTGAGTAGGAACTAAGTCGTTTCAAACCTTGAGTTTATTTATACACAGGAGACGTTTCTGAATTCGCCTGCATAAAGTAAAATATATCAAAATACAGTCAGACAGAAATACAAAACAGTGGCAGACAGACGACCGGGCAGACTGATTGTATTTATAGATTCGACAGCTTTTTCTTACTGGTTCACTTGTGAATAATTTTTTTTTAGTGCAAGAGTAATGAATTAGATGCTTTTGCGTTTGTCTTCTTCAGTATGAGCTCGGCCCTGAATGTCGTTGGTGATGAATTGATGGTGAAGAGCATTTTGGAATGAAATATTTGCTATTTTGGTTAACCTGCATATGCAATAGTAATAAAAAAACATTATAATGTCGTTTTCCAGGACTTAAGCATGTGTCTGAAAATATTCCGAAATTAAACTGTCAAACACCAAGCGGTCACCGGTGACCGCAACCTATTGTTCTATAATTGTGTCTACAAAACCGGTACTCGACGAGTTAAATTATTAGAAACATAAATTTTTCTGTAGTATGCTGTATGTTCCATGGAAAAATATTCCACATGTTTCATTGAACTATGAACTGCTAAATGTATTGTAGAAAATCTTAAGTATAATTTCAAATTGAATCTAATCATGACCTATACCATTAAACGTAACCAGCTAAAGATTCAATGAAGACAAATTTAAAAAATACAATAACAAAATTCGCTCATATTGCTATAAAAAATTTCAAACTTCCGTACGCTGACACATAATATTAATTATAAATTTTATGTGAATAAGAAGTAGCATTATTGCAGATACATCTTTCTTCGCTGGACGTGGCAGCGCATAATGACGAATACTTTTTATAGTGGAAATATGCGGAAAGTACAATTGCAGCAGTAACCACCCACAGCAGTGTAACTGCAACTTTAATCGACTTAGTAGTGGAAGATATTTGCACAAAAGATGTGTGACTTATATGAATTAAATACCATAAATGGCGTGCCTTTAATTCCCGAAGGGGTAGGCAGAGATGTACATTACGGCACTTAGTGCCACTGTACAGTGTAAAACCCACATTTTACTAATTATATTATGAGTCCCATGTAATAGGGGGTGAGCCAGTTACCATATACCGGGCACAATTCCAGACTTCGTGCTACTAATAATTTTTTTTTAAAAAGCCCAGTAATACTTTGCCTGACCCAGGAATCGAACCCGAGACCCTTAGCCCGGCAGTCGTAATTGCGACCATTCGGCCAACGAGGCAGATATTCAAATCACATTAAGAGAAATTAAAGAAACAATCGTCAAATAACTTGACAATGACGTAGAAATGATTAGAAAAGTTGGCAGGGCTGTCCTGTGATGATAGATTTACGGGACAGGCCAAGCCTAAGACCGGCACGTATGGGAATGAGGAAGCAATTAAGTATCGTTAGTTAAATTACTATATAGAAAAGTGACATTTGTTTTAGTAGATACTGTTTTGTTCTTGGGAAACTTGATGTGTATTTGTTTTTATGCTCGCTGGAAGATTGTCATATTTTAAGTGTTCATAGAAATAATTTCTGAGGATATATATAGACAGTGTTTGGCGAATGTGGTGAATAGGGTAGTTTCCTAAATTTTATTTTAATGTTTGTCTGGTACATTAATTTGAAACTTTAGATACATATTTTTTCCTTTCTCACAAAATTAAATACTTTCGACGATATATTAATTTGAAATATCGTGTGACGTCATAGGGTGTCACATTTTGCAGTACTTTATGACATAACGACCTCCCACTGCTAAACTTAGCGCCATTTTATCTAACTATTGCAAGTCGCGGAGAACCGAACGGGTAACCGGGGCTCCGGCTCGACGTGCAGGAGAAGGAACGGGGTGGTTTTTAGTCAGTAAGAGACTGACACTCCCTCCCGCCTCACCCAGGCGGGAGCAGTCATTATATGATTTTCCCTCCTTAAAAAAAAAAATTGCAACGTAATACGAGAAAATAAAAAAAATACGTGTCTAATATTTTTTCATTGTCTAACCGATGGACTAATTAGATTTTTATTTTGAATCCCTGGAAACTACCCAATTGTGGGTGAAAATGCAAGAAATGATGATTCTCTCGCAGAATGTAACTTCTATGGCTTCCATATTACAATACACTAATGAGTCTCATTTATAAAGGAGGTTCAAGCATTTTTCAAATATTTCTAATGTCAGAACTTGGTCAAAAAGAACTGTAAACAATAGGCATGGCGACAATTTTTTAATTTTTTGTCCGTCTTTTAGATATTTTAAAAATCTTCAATACGTATTTTTTCTTTTTTCTCGTATCCAAAAAAACATGTAGATATTTTGAGTTAAAATAATGCGTGACGTCACAATTAGGTACGATTTCTCCGTAAGTGTGACGTCAACACCCCCCACTCCCTAACTTTAATGCGGAATAACTACGTATTCTTCTGTTAATTTGATAAAACAAAAAATACGCGTCTGATATTTTCGTGCGATCTTAATGACGGACTAATTACTTTTTTGATTTTTTTACCCTGTCGACACGCCTATTGTATGGAATATAGAATAGTGACTATTGACAAAAACTCGTTACGATTATTTAAAAATAAAAAAATATACTTGTAGTCCAGTCATACGCTCATTTTAAACATTTTAGTAAAATATCTGTCTTGTACGAGTGACACGATTGAATTATACACATTGCATTCGGCTGCAACATCTGTGATTGGTTAGTGATTTATGCATCAAAGACTTTGGCACCGATATTTTTTGGTTTGTGAACAAAATAAATGGTTTTAAGTGTTTGTGAAATGATGTGTTGAGGCTGAAAATAGTTTTGGTAACATAACATAACATCACGCCTTTTATCTCCGAAGGGGTAGGCAGAGGCGCACATTACGCCACTTAATGCCACTGTACAAAGTAATACCCACTTTTCACTGAGTCTATTGCCATTTACCGGGCACAATTCCAGGCTTCGTGCTGCCACTGAGATTTTTTTTAAAAAAACGCAGTAATACTTTGCCAGACACGGGAATCTAACCCGAGACTCCTTGCTCGGCAGTCACACTTGCGACCACTCGGCCAACGAGGCAATTATAATAATAATAACAATTCAAAATTGGAAGTCATAACAAATTCTGCCTACACCTTTTGTGATAAATAGACACCATGGTTTGTTAAACTTCCATAAAGAAGACACCAAGCAATTTATGACCTTAACAACGTAACATAAATATCTAATTTCCCTAAATTACAGGCAGTAAACTAGGTATTTTGATGGTTCTAGGTAACAGCCTGGAATGTACACACACTCATACATAAAGCTACAATACCAGTTCATCATGGTCCTGCATTGTATGATCTCTGCGAACATTCGACGTTCGGTTTATACTGGTCGTGCTTAGCTTGATGTGTAACTTGTGTACCTAAATATGGTATGCTACTGGATAATTTGAGGAAAGTTAACTTGCGAACTCCATTTCAGAATAATTGTTGTCAGAAGTATTTCGAAAACTATCTTATTTATTATTAGCTATATATTTCCTATTTCTATAGTTCTGATTTGCATTTATTATTATTATCATACTCGTCGTTACTTATGAGCAAGGTTTTCATGAACTAAACCTTTGGAGTTTATTTTTTTGCAATTACAGTGGCGCTGTTATCGATATAGATAGAGTATTATTTTCTATTTCTCAATTTTCATAACCGACAAAGATATTTTTATCTTGAAAATGTTTCTTGAATCTGTGATCTGGATTTTAACGTTATTGTATTATATAGATCAAATTTGTTTCATTTTAAATACCTATTATTAGACTGCCTCGTTGGCCAAGTGGTCGCAAGTGCGACTGCCGAGCAAGGGGTCTCGGGTTTGATTCCCGGGTCGGGCAAAGTATTACTGGGTATTTAAAAAAATCTTAGTAGTAGCACGGAGTCTGGAATTGTGCCCGGTATAGGTATAGTAATAGGCTCACCCTCTATTACATGGGACTCATAACATAAATAGTGAAAAGTGGATGTTACATTGTACAGTGGCATAATGTGCACCTCTACCAACCCCTTCGGGGTTAAAAGGCGTGATGTTATGTTATGTTAACTATTATTAATCTGCGTAGATCGCAAATCAATGGCACGCTATTACTATCGGGACTAAAATTCATTGTTCAAATGTCATGTCGATTTACTGTTGCTCGTTAGATCTCTTATTGAATGTCTAATAAAATTGATAATCAAATTACCACTATGGTAGACTTTGAGATACGTAATTAACACATTTTATTTCTTTTGTCAATATCTGGTCTATCGTTTGGTCTACCTCATTGCAAGAATTTAAGCAAAAAATGCCCAGAAGGGCACAATTCCAGGTTCCACTCTTTTCGTGAGACGATCTCCGGCTCGCGAGACGATCTCTGGCCACCGTAAGCACGGGCCTGCGGACGGCGAGTACGGGTGACTCGCCGCCCGACCAGAGGCCTTAGTATGAGTTTGTTTTACGTTTAAAGTAATCGTAACGAGTACGCGTTCGGCGCTGTGATTGGTTGCTTCATTGGTGCCAGCCAATCAGAGTGCCGAACGCATACTCGTTTCGAATACTTTAAACGTAAATCAAAGTCGTACTAAGGCCTCTGAATCAGGCCCGAGTCGACGCGCCGTACGGAGCCGCGAAAGACTTAACGGGTTGCTAGGGCTCCGGCTCGAAATATAAGACCAGGAACGGGGTGGTTTTTAGTCAGTAAGAGTCTGACACTCCCTCACGCCTCACCCGGGCGGGAGAAGTCATTAGATGATTTTCCATTCAAAAAAAGAAAAAAAGTTTCCATTCTTTTTTATAAAATAGAGGCGATAAATCACCTGATGGTAAGCAATCAGCGTTGTTCATAGAGACCTGCAACGCCGGAGCTGGGCCCCCGGCAAGATCACAACCACAGGGCGAAATGGAAATTGTATTTTAAACCTCTTATTCAGCAGTATTGTTGGTAACTACTATGTAGATCAGATCCATTGTACCTCTAGAACAGTCCAAATGCTTATAAAGAAAAGACAAACCCATTTCGCGTAGGTACCTATGTCTTTTCTAAAAACGTGATAAAATGATTATTTTTGTAGTGTTCACTAAATAATAGTGGGAATTCCAAATAAAGGTTTAGATGTTTAATCACACTAATATTATAAATGTGAAACTTTCTATGTTTAGATGTTTGTCCGTAAATTACGGTGAAACTATTGAACAGATTTTGGTGAACTTTGGTATAGGTACAGGCACTATATGGGCTGACTGAGGTGGTAGGATACTTTTTATTCCGACTATAATTATGCTCCCATTATATAAAACAGGAATCATATTCTACGCGGGCGAAGTCGAGGGCAACAGCTAGTTTATAATAGTGAAATTATGTGAGCGGACATATCCGCTCACATAAATATAATCATATAATAAAACGACTAATTCCCAAGATCCACCATGTTGAATCAACAGTATAAACAGTGTGTCAACGCCAGGATGTGTGGACCCTTTAATCATACAGTTTGTTTTAATCCAATACCAGGAAAATGTTGCAAAGGTACAAAAAGGTTGGCTTTGTTTGTGCTACGATCACGCGTGATGGAGTTAAATTAGTAAAGTGCGTGTGTACAGGAGAATGTCGTATTAAAAACGTTTTTAAAGAAACTTGTGATGAGAACAAGCTTCATAATGACACGTTAACATTTGGCGAATACTTCATAATAGAAACACGAAATAATTGTTAACCAAATTCAAGAAGAATAGAAAGGAGGTATGTATATATATTTCTGCGCCATTATCTAGCAATTGGCTAAACCGATCTCTATGTGGTTTTCAGAAAAGTATTTATTACACTTAGAAGGTTTTAAAGTATTAAGTAATCGACTTAAAAAAAAGATGGGGCTGAAGAAGTGGGTTTTTTTAAACGTAGTTTATGAAAGAATGATTAAGGAGTAATGTAACATAAACGGTCTCCAAAAATTATATTTTTAGCATAATAATTTACAACCAATAATCGTAGGTACTGTAGTTCTTAAGTATCAACATCATGTACACAAAACACCACTAATTAGTTTGCAGCGCTACACATCGACACTACTGTCATTTACACAGTGTGCATCTGTGGGTAATTTCATATTACTGTGTACCTCTATAAAAATATTCGTCCATCACATTCACATTGGTATTTTCATTCTTGTGTCGGTATACGTATTTTTATAATTTAATGCATGGGTAAGGTTAAAACTATTTACAATCATTTATGCGACCCGACATTTTCACTGTCATTATAGTAACAGTGCTCGTGGTCGATTGGTTAATGAGCACGCTTTTATCGTCTTTCAAGGATCAATGATGATGTGGGTTCTATTCTAGCTAAAAGTTTTTTTTATTTTACCTTGTTGTTTTTCTTATTTTTTTTTTGTTTTTTGTAATATTATATCAGGCTATAAAAGAAGCAAATGAGTCGGTAAATAAAACAATACCAATTTTTATTACAATTAATTTATTTATTATACAAATATGTGGTTTTATATTCAATATTTATATCTAATAATTAATTATATACCACATGTTAAGTTTAAAGTTCTTAAAATCATAATAAATAGATATGACAATAAACCTCATAAGTAGTCGAATCGGGAAGTATCATGCGGTAATGCGATGGCAGCAACATTTTTTATTAAGTAATAAACAAATACAACATTTTTGTTTTGTAATTTAATAAAACATTAAGTAATAAACAAGTAAGACATGTAAAAAAATGACACTGAAATTTCAATATGTTATTTCTTGAAATGGGCGACTTTTTGTCATTGGAATCTTCCATTAATTATCTATTTTACGACCGTTGTTATAAGGTTCAATATTCAGTGGGCTATATGTTAGTAAAAAAAATGTGACGAATGCTATGGAACGATTTTAACATACATGACCTTTAGATTTAGGGAAACTTTAAATTAGTTAAAGATAGGCTTAAATATAATATGTCAATCAAGCTCGAAATCAGTTAAATAAATTTGTTAATGAAAAATTAAAGTGAAGTGAATCAACATGTTGAATAGAAAGAAATTATGACAATTTCTAACCACAAAACAATAACATCACTTCACCGTATGCTCTAGACAGCATTTTAATATACTTAAAAAATATATACATTATTATAAGTTAATTTGAATAAAGGCTACATTACGTTTTGTAAAATATTCAAGTAATCATGACTGTTACTGAGACCAGATATTTCAACGAGCTCACCGGGACCCATAAAAGACATCCAACCCCAGTACCCGACAGTAATACGGCCACTGGTCCTACAAGGCAGAAGGTTGCAATTCGTATACCTTTCTCCATCTTTTCTCCACAATATTTTACGCCCATCCTTATCCGACTTGAAAGTCTTTTCGTCACTAAGTATAACCACACTGTTCGCCCAATCAAAATTAATAAAGTCCCTAGCAAATTCTAATCGCTTTTGCTGGTGCACCACAGATAACAATATTTTCTTCGCTGGCTTCCTGCACCTTAAACCAGCAGAATGCAGGTGTCTCCGTACAGTTTGTATTGAAACATTCAGTGCTGTCACTGTAGTGTGTGTTGGCAGGAACGGATCAGCCTTGTGCCCGACTACGATGTCGTAGTGCCGAGCCGATGAATTTGCCTTTGGTTTAGGCCCACGTCGACGATGTTCAACGTCACCGGTCTCCGCATATCTGTGCACACATAACTGCACGGATCTCCTCTGTTGATACCAAACAAATAAGTATTTAAAATACCAGGAAATACTTTACAGGAATTAAAGTTACTTAAAAATAATAATAAATATAATTAATATCTATAAGTAACTTTAAATTATAAACACAATATCAACTAGATAGAATATCAACTTAGTATCTTATTTACTCACCGATATCATTAAACGCCTTGCAATTTCAGTTATTGGTATGTTTTGCTCATGCAAAACAATGATTTCAGCCTTTTTAAATGTTGATAGGTGTTGGAACATCTTGTAAAAATAAAAATAACTTTGCACTCGAATATGAGTAGCGTAGCAATAAACTATGAAATCGTCATACATTGACAACTAAGAACGCAATTATTTTGTAAGTCGGGCGATTTGAAAAACTTGTTTTATATAGTAGGTAGTTTCTTCATAAGCGGGTAAAATAAAATTCCATGGTCGCCACAAACATTACAAATATACTCAGGTAATTTAATTGTTTCGTCAGGTTTAGCTTATTATACGGACCTTGTGGAATCTAGAACAAATTTCCGTGCGTTTAGGCGCTTTTGCCATACCTATTATTGGAAGCAAGTATAACAGCTCACACATAGGACCCACTTAGTTTTTTAGTCAAATTTCCGTGGTGCTTGGCGACTGGGCTTCACCCAGTTGTACAGTCTCTTCTTTGTGCCTTTAGGCTCAATTCATTCTGTCTCCTGCAGTAATTCACCGAGGGAAGTGAAAACTATAGTTTTTTCTTCTTCTCCTCTTATAATATCATCTGATTCACTTCGTTGCGGGAACCAAGACAGTTACTCATGTCCCTGGGACGCGCCGGACTTCAATGTTCCGGTGTTTTCATGGTTGTATCTACTGTAAATCCTGGCTTACAGGAGTTGCAGCGGTTTTGGGAGGATGTGGCGGGCTTGTCCCATTAAAAAAAATATATATAGGTACTCAGGTATCGAACCATTAAGAAAGCATAGTTATTACTTTTTTACTGTTTTTTATCTTATTTAAGTTGGTTGAAATGCATGAAGCAAATGAGATTATTCTAAATAATAAGTAACTAGAACTAAATATAAATAAAAGATATTATAGGTATAAATAAATCTAAAGTATTTACTATTAAAATTAACATAAGATTTAGAAAAATAGGATAAGAAAAAAAAGAAAAGATTTAATTGTTTCAAATTTCTAATATTTGATAAATTAATACTAAAACAACATGTGAATGCCGGAATCGATCCGGCGGCTTGACAACTGGAGGCGATAACCATTGCGCCAAGCGCGCTGTAGATGTAATTATCGAAATATTGTATATCATTCAGTAACATAAAAATACGATGAGAAAACTATATTTACCTCTATATGGGCATTGTATAGCTCGATCGTTCATTATTTGATTTCGATTTATTCAAAGTTAGTAATGAGTATTTTTATCTTTACCCTCGTTTTTATTTAAACTTACTTACTAAATTATTACGTATACCGACACAAAAATGATATTTAAATACCAAGATGTGTGTGATAGACGAATGTTTCTATACATAATATATCTCGGCGATGGCGACCTCTCGCGTCCGGGCCTAGTGCAGGACATGATGCGGAGCGAGGGGGACTGGGATGCCGTCTCCTCCTTTTGCGAATCAGTCATGCTAGCTAAGGAGGAGGCGGGACACGTGAGGCAGCGAAGCGCTGCCTCCTCGCAACCCAGCCATCGCGAAGGACACACCGGGCGTCGGGGATCGCGAGACGATCTCCGGCCACCGTAAGCGCGGGCCTGCGGACGGCGAGCATGGGTGGCTCCCCGTCCGACCAGAAACAGACCCGAGCGTACGGCGCGTCGCGTTCCGCGCGCGCCTCAAAGAGCCATCAGACCACCACAGATGGGGCCCAATACGGCCGATGCCGATTTGGAGTCGCGGAGAACCTAACGGGTAACCGTGGCTCCGGCTCGACGTGCAGGAGAAGGAACGGGGTGGTTTTTAGTCAGTAAGAGTCTGACACTCCCTCCCGCCTCACCCAGGCGGGAGAAGTCATTCGATGATTTTCCCCCTTAAAAAAAAAAATACATTATATATCTATTAATATGAAATTACACACACATGTATATTGTGTAAATGATAGTAGTGTCGATGTGTGCTGCGAACTAATTAGCGGTGTTTTGTGTACATATGCCATTAAGATTGGCATAACGAACAAGGACGATTTAAAAAATTAATGGTCACAAACAGGAACATGAAACAACCAATAAGTCCGCAACATATTACGAGATTGACAATTCAAATTGAAAATATAACTTAACATAGATTTTACCCAAAGGGCTTTACAAATATAATAGCCATTGTTTGAGTTCATTCTCATGTTATTTGAGCTAAACGGAGCTCGAACGTGCTATGAGTTGGAATACTTTGCAAATAAATAACATTTAATATTGTTCCACTCAGTTCGAAATAATGTAAGTATTGTGGGTCTCAACTGTTGATATTTTGTTCAATTTATTTGTACTGAAATGGATTCATGAGTGTTTTGAAATTGTAATGTTGTGATTGTTTACTTTTTTCTCCATTTTTATTGCTGTGGCGGAATGTGGGATTGTTTCCTTGATGTTTGGGATTCTTTGCTTTATGTTCGTTATCGTTCCACGATTTAAAATCTGGTATGTATAGGATATTTTGTTCAATGAAATATAACTTGGTTCAGCTAGCAACTCTATTAAAATCTCTATAAGCAACTGATTAATATTAAGATTAGTTTTAGTATTTTCTAGCTAATTTCAAGAAAAAGTGGTCGAATACCATGATTAAATTAGAACCACTAGTGCCGAAGATAAGCACATTCTCAATAACAAACACAAAAGAGTAAACATTAAACATACATTGGACCAGAAGAAAAACTTATTTATCTATATCTAAACATATAGTATATCGTAAACGTATAGTAGATCGTAGGAAAGGAAAACTGTAGGTAGATTGAATATTTATTTAAAATAATGCTTGAGGCGTGATCTACACTCGATATCGAAGCCAAAAAATATGGTTTTTATAATTTTTATCTGTTTGTCTGTATGTATGTCCGGGCTAAAGTCAAAAAGTAAGTACTGCATTCAAGTAGGCATTTACTTAAATTTATGCATGAATCTAACAGGTTGGTACAACATATAGGCTACATATTATCACGCTATCACCTACAGGGGAGATGTGAATCACTGTTCCACGCGGACGAAGTCACGGGCACAGCTAGTACTACATGTTTGGTATTAAATTTTCAAATCCCCTCCAGGAAGAGAATACACATACTAACGTCCCTAATTAAAGCATCCTATAATAAGGTCTTACAACAAAATATAGTGTTATATCAATCAACATGACGCGACGAATTAACGTTGACCCCTTGCAACTTGATCCTATGAAGCCTTTGTAACCAATTTGTCCTGTCATATTTACACCATGTAGCTATCAATATATACTCGGTAACATGGGGTGATAATTATACCATTTTATGGGGTCATTTTTGTAAAAGGGTTACAAAAGATACGGGAATTTTTGTAAGTATCCCAGTCAATTCTGTATGGGTCGTTATGAAATTGTGTACATCTGGGCACCTAATGATTTTTTTCCCCTTTATCAAGAGAGTTTTCCTCATCATCATAATCAACAGCCTATAAATGCCCACTGCTGAGCAAAGCCTCTTCTCAACGGAGAAGGTTTGAGCATTAATCACCACGCTTGCTCAATGCGGGTTGGCGATTTCAAACTAATAATTAGAAATTATAAGCTCCGGTTTCCTCACGATGTTTTCCTTCACTGTTTATCAGGGGTGTCTAGATAATCTTAGAAAGTACATATTATAACTCGGAAAAAGTCACAACACAAGAGAGTTTTACCAGAGATTAATAAATAAATTATTATTGAATATTCGAAAATCAAAATTAAATTGGAATTTGATATAACTAGCAGGCTGTGGAATGCAGATGACTGTCACCCTACGCAAACTAATAACACTCGTAAGATATAGGCTTTAAAATCCATAATTACTTTTAATAGAATAATTTGTAAACAGTTCAATATCTAGAATATTATTGGAATTCGAATTAGTGCTAAATGATGTTAAAATATTTAAGTTCTCTATACAAAACTGGTTGCAATGTAGCTGATGAGTTAATGGACAAAGCTGTCCATATTATGAATATTATATTAATTTATATTCATTTTTAATAAATAAGGGTCAAATGGGGGTTTAATCAACTAAGAATATTTTGCCACTTTGAGTGGAATGTGAATGAAAGATGGAATGGCAATGGTCCTTGATTATGGAACCAAAAGCTTTAGATTTTTGTAAGGATTTGTCTTCTTGAGTGGTTTTTAACCTTTTATCCATGGTAGGACCCTACTGTAAGATACATTCATCCGTCTCTTTTGGGCAGTTCTTAATTAATTAAGATTTTTTCATGTTTAGCAGAAGTAGAACGTCAAATTTTTATTAAAAAAGTGCCATAATATATCTCAGTATTAAAACCAGTATTTAACTATTGAAAGACTCCGGTTTAGGAGGTAGGTAATCATGAATCAGCCTGTTTACTCTCCAAAATAACTGTAAAATGCATTTTTATACCGTTTGTTTTGTTTGTTGATAATAAAACAAAACACATAATATAATCCCCGACACATACAAAATAAGTATTACGAAACGACACAAGTAAATCTAAAGAATTTTCCTTACACCGGTATACCCATCAGTCGTACCTACTTTCCACAATAACATCAACATAACTGGAAAAGTTTACTACGGAACATGACTACACATCTTTAGCGATACTTTCAAATCCTGTTACAATGTTATTATTATTGCAGAAAATCCAATGAATTATTTCTTCATCAAAGAGAGACCTTTATCACCAATACTCCCACACACTTTTAAGTGTGGGAGAGCCATGCTTCGGCACGAATGGGCCGGCTCGACCGGAGTGATACCACGGCTTCACAGAAAACCGACGTGAGACAACTCTTGCGTTAATTATCCCCTTTCCAATCCCCAATATTCCTCAAATTGCTAATCTACAAGAGACTGGTAACGCAATTGTAATACTTCTAGTGTTTCGGGTGTCTGTGAGCGGCGCCGATTGCTTACCATCAGGTGATCCGCCTGCTCGTTCACCAGCTTATTCCATAAAAAAACATCATCATCATCTTCATCATCTTCTTCATGTTACCCCACTTGATATGCACTTCTGACTACTGACCTTATACTACACTGCCATCTAGGTTGGCTGGCTAAATGTGATCTGTATCAGTTACCTGTAACTTTAATTTACGACTGAACGACTGATTGGTTTAAAAGAGAATTGTATTATAAGAATATAAGAAATGTATTACTGGGTTTTTAAAAAATTCTCAGTAGTAGCACGGAGTCTGGAACTGTGTCCGGTATATGGCAATAGGCTCACCCCCTATTACATGGGACTCATAACATAAATAGTGAAAAGTGGGTGTTACATTGTACAGTGGCATAATGTGCACCTCTGCCTAACCCTTCGGGGATAAAAGGCGTAATGTTGTGTGTGTGTGTGTATTATAAGATTTTTTTATTGAAAACACAATTACGACTACTAGTGTTTTTATCGTTACCCTTGAAATTAAAACCTATTTTCTTATTTATTAAGATACTTACCTAATAACGTACATCATATGCTTCGTAAGTATACATAAAATATTATATCTAATAGAAGAAAAAAAATATACATATTACCACAACAGATCAACAGATAGTGGCCAAACATCGGCCCATCTACTATGAAAAATAATTACTAAAATTTTACGTTACAATACGTAGTAAAAGGCAAAAGTTAATAAACAAATGAAGCTGGTATGGTGGCAGTAGGTACCTATCGTCATACAGGTAGTAACTTGTTAATACTTGAAGCTGTGGGTCTTAAGTAAAGATGAGTGCACATGAATAGGTTAGTTGTTGATTATTATTGTTTCAAAATAGACCATGATGGCCTAACTTCACTCACAAATAGACAACTAAATTTTTGACGTTTCAAAAATGCCTAATTAAGGATTTTTTTAAATGAATGCTTTGACTTTGACTTTGAAAAAATGAAGACTGATTAAATCTTCATGCCAAGAAAAGTGGTATCGGGGTTTTGACAAAAGGCTTCTCCCATTTAATAAACATGAAAAAAAAAGACTAGTTAATTGGGTAGGTACTGGCCTTAATCAAAAATAAATTATTGGGACTGTTCAATACAAAAAAAAATATTAAACAAGAAACACATTTTCATTTTGATTTTATGACCAACTTAATTTCAGTATTTTTACAGTATTTTTTTAAAAAATAAGTATGCTATTGGACGCTAAAAAACGTGACGTCACAAAACATAATCTCGTACACTATTCATAAAAAACTATAGTTTTGGACAGTTCGAAAAAAGTATTGAATTAGTCTAGTTGGCAAGTACTCAATTGTTAAAAGGACTACACCATACTTACTATCAAACCTCCTTTCTGATAAATCGCACTTTTTGTTAAATTTTATATAGACACCTACGAATTGTCTACTCTCTGGTCTACCACCAGAGAGTAGACAATTTGTCTTGATTGGACATTTCTAAGAACCATAAGATCTTGTTTCTTAGTATATATTGATACAGTCTTATTTTTAAATTTGAATCACTACAAAGGCAATGATTATAAAATTAACAGATTCTTAACAGAATTCAATAAACTTGTAATGATGCACGATGACGACAGGATAAGTAGTATCAAATAAGGTTTTTGAACAAAGAATATAATTTATGCACAATACGAATAAATAATTTTTAGTTTTAATTTTTTTATATCGGGTTATATAGGGTCCAATGATAAATTTGTGTCAGTGATTATATCACATCCTAGATACACAAGAAATGTGTTATAGATACATGTAACGGATCATAATTATAATAATGTGCGTTGCGATTTAAGTATTAAAAATTTATATATTTATTAAAAATCAGATGAATATTATAGAGATAATATTTTATGCTTGTTCAATACCACAGTTACATCTGTGTGTTCTGGTCCTAAGTACATATAGTTGTGATAATTTTATAATCTACAATTTAGCGCAAGAATGGGACTGTCAACTAGCAAAATAATATTTTTATTTGAAACAATATTTTCTATTGTGAACTAAAATACACCTTAAATAGAGTTCTGTTAGTTTTATTTCAAAATGTTATTAAAAAAATAATACTACTCATAAAGGATGTAAAAAAAGAAATGTTGACTAAGAAGAAAAGCAATTGAAACAGTAAGTACCTAATATTGTCTAAAATGTGATTTCCTTGTTTTGTTGGATAAAAATAAATGACAGAAGACGTATTCATTTATATGTTTACAATATTAGAAAAGCATCGTTTTAGGAATATCACAATATAATATAACAAATTGTACACTTTAAAATAATAAACGTTTTGTAAAAATATTGAATGGACACTATATTTTTTATAACAATAATAAACTTTTATTTTTAAATAGTGTTTTTTGTAACAGATTTTTCATTTTACAAAAAAAAAATTAAAAGAAAACTCACCTCATATCCGAGAGTGTAGTGCTGCAGCTCAAAAAAATAATCTCCAAACACAACACCCACCCGAGGCACACAACGGGAAATAGTCCACAAAAATAAAAACATTCACGGTTTATAAAGACATATTTGAAATTCAATGCGATCGTGAAAAATAGGATTGAATATAAAACCAAAATCAAAAACATGAATTATGCACTTCGCCTAGCAAGTGGAAGGTTGCATTTTTATTACACTGAACAAAAAAAATCTATGAATTTCATTTCGTAATATCCTGTTCTGGAGTTTATTACATAAATATTGTGTTATTAGATATTTTATTTTGTAAATTTATTATTCAATATTTATTGCCAATATGTTACACAAAACACTGTTATTATTTTGTAAAATAAGAAAAACACTTCACTTTGTTTTTTAAAATAAATATAAAACAAATATTTGACATTTAATTTAGTTCATTAAGGCTAGGTCACATTATTGCCGATATCGATACCGATTGTTATCTAGTGAGCTTTCGATGCTCATGTCGTACGCGCTGCAAACCGACTGCAACGCTCATGCGCGTGCAGTGTAAAGCTAGCGATGCATCACTATCAAATAAACAAAAACTGCAAAGCCAAGCTCGGCTCGAGCTTCGAGCTTCGAACGAAATGTTAATTTTATTAGCAATTTCATTAAAGCAATAACGCATTGGATGCGGTTTTGGTATCGTTTCGGTTGCGGAAATATCTGTTAATTTTATTACCGTTTTTATGCATTTATTACGTTGTAATTTTTCGATGTTTATTTTGTATGAATTAACGATGTTTTATTGTGTTTTATTGCTTGTAAAATATTTCGTTTTAAATTGTTAAAATTTATTTTATTACAATACGAAATAATAACGCGAATTGATTTTATAATGTAATTTAAAATATATTGCATCCCAACCTAAATACCAGGCAATAAAATTTACGACCGCTATCGAAGACCAAACGAAAACATCTTAACAGTCTACTTACTCTTAATTACACACACATAAATAACATTTGAGTAGCTACAGCCCTAAGTACTTAGTGTTATCAGTTTTCGAATCATCCTCCTTATGTCCCATTTAATTAATCGAACACTAGAAAAAAAAATAAGAAGAGCGCGCAGTATGCAAGGAGCGTGTTCTGTTTTAAATATAAACCGCCCGGTGACAATGGACAGTCCGTCACTCGATCTAAATCAAGGATATGTGTTGTATACTTCTTGTATATGTGTTGTATACACGTCGTATCTGTATACAATGTGTAGCACTAATCGTTTATACAAATTGGCTTCTGAAAGCTTGTGTGTCGGCATTATGATTCACGGTTTAATATCTTAGGTGGGAAGTGTTGTACGATTTATGTAAATTATAAGTTAATGAGGTTATAATAAAATTCAGTTTCCTGTACCTACTGTGGTGTGTTAATCTTAGATATGAAAATTTATTCATCTCTAATAGATGTTTTTGTAATGAGACGTAAATACGAGAGTGAATTGAAAAATCATCATCTCGTTTTCCCAAAGTTTTGACGGAAAATGTGTAAAAAAATTACATCTCTTATAAATCCGTCAGAAACAAAAGTTCTATTATTATCTTCATAAAGACAATTAAAGAAGATATAAAGAATAATCAAAAAATTTTCACCTTTCCAAAAATCTCTACCCAAATTTTAGTTTAGCTTAATTGTCGTTAACCGTTAATAATTTAGCCACGAGCTTTAAACCAGCTTTAGTACAGGATATTATTAATAAAATACATCTACAGAGGACATTAATAGACACACTTGGATATAAATGGTTCAGGAATTTCAGAGCATCGACATTAAGATATGAGAAAAAGATTAATTTGATATATGTAGATTTAACACGCAACTTTTAACTCAGTTTTAAATGAAATGTTTCGGATTGTACGCATCGTTGCTGTTTTTATCTCGTTTAGCTTTGAGTAATAAATTATAATAATATATTATTTATTTAAATCTCGTTTATTGATTTTGAAGTTTGTTGCTGTTGCTTTTAGTGTATCTATAATATAAAAATGTATCGTTATGCGGAAATCTCGAGAACTGCTGAACCGATTTCGCTAGTTCCTTTGTTACGTTTATTATTGTTAGGAGAAAGTATCTATCATATCTTATATAGGAAAAAAATCATAAAGATACGCAGAATAAAATCCAATGCAAAACTAAGTTTGTAGGGTCTACCAGTTATGAATACATAGGCGAACAAGGATCGATGACTGAGTAAGGTGGTAAAATAGTAACCGAATAAAGAATGGCAGTCTCTTCGAGTCAGTATATTTAAGACTTTTAGTGATACAACTATGATCACCAAGCAATCTACCAGCAAATATTTATTTTCTTAAAAGTAAGGTATTTTTTGAACATATTTTCTGATATCTGAATCATGCACATGATGTCTAGCCATCAACTAATAATGAATGTGATGGTAGAGACTTATGATCTAACACCTCATATGCTTTATATATTATTTTTCTTCTTCTTCACAACTTCACACCTGTCTCCAATCTGTTCCCTTTCAGTATTTAAACTAAATTCTGAATTTCTTAATCGTTTCCTACCAGTCTCGTTTTGTATAACTTTCCAAGTAGCTTTTATCTTATCATCAGCTGCTTTTATTTTATTACTAATATAAAGACGTTTCGCGGTTCTGCATACTATTCTAAAGGTTTTTGAATATGATGGTAAACTGATGAAATTGGAGGTTGGTGTTGTATGGTTTAATTCCATAAAGCTCAAAAAGTTTGTCCCTACTCTTACGAATACCGACAGTTGCCCAATCGCTAAATACGAACTTGGTATGAATGTCTTTTGTTTTTATTGGCAAAATATTGTTAAATTCTGTGTTTATAACTTTAAAAAAATCTTCGTATAACTGACTAGGATGACTTATATCTAGTGTTTTTGTACCTAATTTATTAGCCACAGAATTCTTGAGTTTCTATAATTTATTAAAAGTAATTTGTCTAAATCTTATTCGAATTTTCTGCAGAGGCAAGTAAGAGCTGAAAGCAACCATAAGTCCACAGTGGTCGGAAGGCAAGCTGTTCATGACTTTTTTTTTCTAGATAATCACAATTACAGAAAACATTATCGATACAAGTGGCTGTGGAAGATGTTATTCTGGTTGGCTCCAGAAACACATTTTTCAAATTAAATGAATAAAATAAATTTAATAGCTCCATGCTACTTGTGTTATTCTCTAATAAATTTATATTAAAATCGCCACATACAAGTACAGATTTATTACCAGAACAGACCTTCCCCAGAACATCCTCCATGACAGAATCGAATAATGCAAGATTCTGGTAATTAGGACACATAATGTATTTGCTCGGTTCTCACACATTTTTTTAAACATATTTTTCTGTACTTTAAAACAGATGGACCTCTCGGCATTTCTTCTCAGAGTAGTCAGTTAGGAAATATCGGCCTCATCGTTCGCTTGATAAAATTAACGTGTAAAAGTGCTGCATTGTAGCCTATTTCCAGAAATAATTTACTTGTTTCAATTGTATATGTATATTGCTAATGAAGAGGATTTCAACATATTATTTTAATTACATACTATGACTTATAATAACGCATGTATTTCATTGATTATATTACTTACCTTTCCTATTGGTAATAAAATGTCTTGTCTTGTAAGAACATGGTTGTGTTCAGCGGAAATCCTTTATAATTATATACCTTGTAATATGCTTGTATTGCTTGTAACTCCTAAAGCAAAGGTAGGTATATATTATGTTGCGTAAGAAATGATAATATAAAAATGAGTTTGCGGTCGTAGTCTGCGTTCCTTAATGTTAATTGTCTTAACTGATCAGTCCTCGAACGGTCACCGGTGATTGCTCTCCAGTAACGCCATTATAGACCTTATTTTCGATATTTAGAGACTACTTTTGTACATACAAATGTTGGTGATTTATATCAAGAAATTAATAGTTTGAATGAAATGGTTGTTTTTAATTTGGCGCATTTCATTGTAGATCATATTATCGCTTTCCTCCAAGCGATATGAATAGTAAACACCCATTTCCAATGTACTTAAAGACATCGAAAGATGAACAAAAATATAGTTAAGTTATTACTTGCACAGAAAACCGACGTGAAGCAACGCTTGCGTTGTGTTTCGTCGTGTGAGTGAGGTTACTGGAGGCCCAGCTCCCTCCCCCCTTCTCCAATCTCCCCAATCCCCGCATCCCTAACGATCCTCAAACTGCTAATCCCCAAAAGGCCAGTAACGCACTTGTAACGCTTTTGGTGTTCCAGGTGTCCATGGGCGACGCCGATTACTTACCATCAGGTGATCCGTCTGATCGTATACGGCATAGGCCATCAAAAAAAGTTTGCCGACTCAAGGAAAATGGAATAAGAGAAAATTAAGCGTTATAGTATTTTTTTTTTAGGATAGGATCTCTTTTTTATACTTAATAGGTCGACGTTTGGCCACTAACATGCGTGGTGGTAAGCAATCATGTAACCGAAGATGGAGTACGCCTACTATACGCAACCTGTTAACTCAGGACTTGAAGACAGCCAAATCATATTTGACAGGAAACACAGACTCCGACAAGGAATTCCATTTCTTCTCTCTCTCTCCATCTCAATCACTAATACTAAATTTTAGAGCACAGAGCGATGGCTCGGAGTACAAAACAGTTAGTCTATTATATGCTATTTTCATATGTCAATGAGCTACAATACATTAAATAGTTTTCCTGTATTTTCTAGGACACCGGATTTCCCAGAAAATACATTTCGTTTACTATCCTGTAATTTCTTGTTAAGAATAGAACACGTTAGGATTTCATCTACTGTCTAGAAGTGGCAAGTGTAAGTCGATCTCTCTTTAATGAAAAAAATTTCAGCATGCCAGGTCAGTAGTATCATACCTACTTCTATTTTGAAAAAAAAAAACTATTAATTGCGATGAGAAAAATCTTCTGAAAATGGTTACCAACGCACTTGTGGTTCCTCTGATATAGAAACTGCTAGACTATATGACATCACGCCTTTTATCCGCGAAGGGGTAGACAGAGGTGCACATTACGGCAATTAATGCCACTGTACACCCACTTTTCACTATTTATGTTATGAGTCCCATGTAATAGGGGATGAGACTATTGCCGTATACCAGGCACAATTCCAGATTTCGTATTTTTTTAAAACCCATTAGTGCTTTGCCCGACGTGGGAATCGAACCCGAGACCCCTTGCGACCAATCGGACAATGAGTCAGGATGCTAGACTATTATGTCACATTTAATTCGAAATATTGGTCGTGTACAATCTCGACCAGTGACGGGTCTGAATGCGATCGAGCTCACTTTAAAGGTTCGAATTGACAGTGACAGTATAGCCTAACTGTAGTTAGGCTACGATGATCACTTATCAGACAAGTCGTATGTTTTGGTGGTACTGCTATTGATATAAAATGATGCTAGTGCATTTTGATACTTTAATCTTTGAAGCAATGAGTCCCAATAATGAGTCTTAAAACTTGCTTACTTAACCTGAAATACTGAAACTACCACTCAATGTTAAGTCGCGCTTGAGTATTAAATGTTCTGTCTCTACAAATTGTTTGGCTAATGACAGACATTTTTTTATAGCATTAGTCGATAAACGAGCAGACGGATCACCTGATGATACGAGCAATCGGCGCCGCCCGTGGACACCCGTAACACTAAGGCGTTACAAGTGCGTTACCGGCCTTTTGGGAATTGAGAATTTGAGGTATGTGGAGGATTCGGGGATTCAGGAGACTAGGGAGGAGGGGGGGGGTAATTGGGCAATTGCAAGCGTTGTTTCACGTCGGTTTTCTGTGAGGCCGTGGTATCACTCCGGTCGAGCCGGCCCATTCGTGCCGAAGCATGGCTCTCCCACACTTATGTGCACGATATTTAAGTTTTGTAGCCTTTCAGTATTCGGTCGTTAGCCTATTGCCAATTTGCATGAGCATAAGTAAGTCATCACTACATAGTATAAAACAAAGTCGCTATCCGCCGTCTGTCTATCCCTATGTATGCTTAAATCTTTAAAACTACGCAACGGATTTTGATGCTGTTATTTTAATAGATAGATTCTTAAGGAAGGTTTATATGTATAATACATGCATATTGCACCATTGCGAAGCCGGGGCGGGTCGCTAGTATTAAAATAAATTATCGTTCAATATAACAAAAGAATACCATAAATCATTGTCTAATGTCTTCTTAAAAGGCTACTTAAGCCTGATTTATTGCGTCTTTATTTAATTTCCAATGATTATCTGATTGCTTCAGCTGTACTTTCTCTCGACACTGGCTAGAAAATCTTCGCGTCGTCGACAGTCAAATTGTAGGACTTGATAGTTGTGAGTGCTATTGCTAAGTAGGTCTTGGTTTCCAACTCAGATTCGGCTAAGTTGGAAATAGGTCTGTAGCAATACAAATTAATTCTTAAGAGGTAGAAAATAAGTCACAATATCGACTTAATACTAAATTAAGCTACTAAGAAAAGTTTGACACCAAAAATTATATTCTAATCGGGATCAAAACGCGTGCAGAAGTACGAAACCAACGAGGTCGTCCATTACCATTAACAAGGATCACACGACATAATAACAAACCGCAAATCATTTAAAACACCCCATATCACACCATCAATAATTTTAACACCAACTTTACCAAAAAACGACACCAAAAAGGTGCCGCCTCCTCAAAATTCATTTACTTCAACCGACCATTTACTTACACTTTCACAGAAACGATTAATTTATTATTTTAAAGCATCCCTTCTCGGCCATCCAATTTAAAATTTGACGTCTTAAACAGTCTTAAATTACATGTGAAATTATTTCATTAGCACCCAAGTACCCCGGGCTAACCGTGATATAATCGGAACCAAGTTTTTCGGTTCCAAAACTTGTAATCAACACGTCAGTGTGGTCACGCCCTAAGCTCTTCGCGTTAATAGGCAGATCTCGATATCGACTCATTCTGCAAATCGGGCCAAATTACTTATTACCATAAATTTTTTGCAATCTCTCTAATTTTGAACTTTATTTCTATATCAATAAAAACATGTCATTTTTTCGGTTGCAGATTACGCTGGTAGGTGTTTATAAGTTAGCTTTTACAGTGTGGTTCGCGTTTTGTTTGTTTATACATTACGTTTAGACGAGGTGCCTGGTATGTTAGCTGCCTTATGTGCAGAATTGTATAATAATAGACAAACTATTTATAAAATAATTATTATTTATTACTAAAAGCTTGTATACTATGTTAACACTGGTTATGAATGGTAATGGAGTTGATGAGTGTCGCGTCAAGTTTATGATCTAGTTGAGCTACTATATGTAAGTTTATAATTTACGTAACATCTTAATGATAATAGGAGAAAAGAGTTTAGAATATTCATTCATTTTGTTTAAATATATACTGTACTGGAATGATAAGAGTTCATTATTTATTTGTTTAAGTTTTACACAACGGGGGTTACCATATTTTTTCCTCATCAGATGGCAGTATTTTTGTCCAATCACAGCAGCTGTCGAATATTAAACGTCCAATGGCGAAACACTAGGTTATTCCCAATTGGACGAAGAACGAGAGGTGAGCAAAAACACGGTAGGCCCTATTGCATAAGGAGGACTTAACGCTAACAGTATTCTATGCCAGTTATTCTTTAGTGTAGAAATAAATGCATTACAGTTACAGAAAAGGTGTCATATGGTGATGATAGAACTGAATGCAGAGTTCTTACAACATTCGACAAAGGAACTGCTCATTTGATGGAGACGAGGCAGCAGCACTATCTGATAATCCTGGACCTTTTAATGACGATCTCCAACCAGCTTATCTTCTAGCAGAGGTTATGTACGTTCATAATTATAGAGGTATAGTAACAAGACCAACAATATTAACTGTACCATCTTGACTACCCCAATTTTTGTGGTATTTTCGTAGACAGTTAAAATAAACAGTGAACCTAATTTCTTCTAGTATAATGAAACTTAGTCTGAGTGCGAGCCTTAACTACTGAGATGTTGGCAATAAAATTCACATTGATATGTTACGCTGTAAATTGTTATCAACGTAGGAAACATCTGTTTTAGTTTTTTGCCGGTAAAACAGAGTATTTGTGTATTTGTTTCAGATGAAGCAATTCCTGAAATACCTAGTAAATCTTCTGTTGTGCGTAATGTAATGCAGATGCACTTTTCTATCTTTTACGTGAAAGCCATTCTTCAAAGCTTGCAACGCAAGAAATAGATTACAAGGAATTTGTTACGCATTGTTCAATTTGAAATACTCACTTATCCTACTAATATCGTACTTTACATTTACAACTAACACCATTTTTTTAAGTGAGGATAATCGTCGACTTCTCTCGCCTGAGTGAGGCGAGAGGGAGTTTCAGACTCTTACTGACTAAAAACCACCCCGTTCCTCCGTATCGGCATCAGACCTATTGGGATGGCTCACTGAGGCGCGAGCGGAACGCGACGCGCAGTACGCTCGGGCCTGGTTCTGGTCGGGCGGCGAGTCACCCGTCCTCGCCATCTGCACCAGCAAAGTCGTAGACAAACAGCTAGTCTTTGACATCAATCAGTTAACTTTTTGATAACATTTAAGATGAAATCGTGCCAATCTGTAGCTAATATCAAGAATAATAAGCCACTAACTTGTCTTCTAATTAGGAGCTACGTGTCTCAAGTAAATATTGACTTCACCTACATTGTACGAAATGCCAACTTGTTTACATTTTGACTAATAATTATAATTAACTATTATTAAAAGGGCAATGGAGCATAGACCCCTACCAAACAAAGTATGTACAAACCACAAAATGTCAAAGTTGACGAAAATAATTTGGAATAATCAACGGCTGACACGTTTAGCTCGATCCTTTACCTTTTCAGATGCACAGGCGCCGTTCAATTTGTAGCTTTGAGAGACGCCGCCACTTACGAGAGTCCGGTGTAAGTAGAGCTTTGTTTTATGTAAAAATGTTTCAATGGGCTGTTTGATGAGGGGTCAAAGTAAAATGGTCGGTTGTAATAAGGGTTTATAAAGGTGAAATAATCCTTGGTAAAATTAGGTTCTTAAGTTTGCGTGTAAACCAGGTAACTATTCTTGGTTAAGTGGGTAGTTATACGTAACATTCAATTGGCTAGATTTAGATAGAATGATTGGAGGTAATTGTTTTTTTTTTGTTAAATATTTTTGAGATTACATTGAGGTTAGGTAATTGCGGCCTTACGGATGAGGAAATAAGGTTTATTAACTCGTCGAGTACCGTCATTATAGACACAATTATAGAACAATAGGTTGCGGTCACCGGTGACCGCTTGGTGTTTAACAGATCATTTTCTGCTGTTTGGATTTGAATAAATGTCGTTCCAGTGCAATTATTCTGTCAAAATTATAAATTGCTGATTGCTTGTTCAGTTAAGGTGTGGTTCTAATAGGACAGATTCTACTATTATTTTTATGTACGAGTATTTAATAAACAGAAGTCAGGTATGTACAAATTAGTAGAAAATTTTACGATATTTTTAATGTTCGGGGATATAATAAACATAATTTTCTATCATACTTTCACCCATCTTTATTGTGGGGGTGCCAATAGAGTGATACCACGGCCTCACTGAAAACTGACGTGAAACAATGCTTGCGTTGTGTTTCGTCGTGTGAGTGAGGTTACCGGGGGCTCAATTACTGCCCCCCTCCTCAATCACCCCGATCCCTGAGTCCCCGACAATCCTCAAATTCTTAATTCCCAAAAGGTCGATAACGCACTTGTAACACCTCAGCCGTCTGCTCGTTTACCGGGTTATCCCATAAAAAAGATAACAAAAGGCGTAAATTTCTATAAATTCTAAATACTTATTTTCATTTCGATCGCACTATTAATAGGTCTCAACAGAAGTATCACAATCACAAACTTCCTAAATACAAAATAACTTCAATTGTTCAAAAAATTTAAAAAAAAATCAAAATATAAAAAAAAACTGCATGTTATACGTATGCCAATAGTGCTTAAGAAACGCGATGCAAGCACATACTTGACTGCTATTAGGCAGAGCCTAGTAATTTGCTACTTACCATCGGCCGTTTAATGGGCATATAACATTAGTTAGCCTCCCGTATGGACCACCTTAGAGACTTCTAGGAACTGACCTAACGCAGAAACCTTAGAAGATTTACTTCTAATTAAACTTTTATAAACACACGTAAAAGCAAGCTTAATCCTATGAGGAGTGAGAAGTGGTTCATTTCACCGCTTATTTTACGAGGAATTGGTAATAAGGACGAGTCCATATTCCAGTCACAATTCTGGCCTCAATTGGAATGTTTTTTTTTTAATTCAGGGAATTTTTGTTTACACATTTTTGTTTATCTTCTGAAATTATATTATTATACCAGAGATGATTATAATTATGAACGTATAAAATTTTATCGAGATCTTTGGCTAAGATCTATAGATCTGATGTTTGATGATTTTCGTGTATTCTAATAATTGCACTCTCTACTAATCTCTTTTACGATAATTAGGTTCAGCTTCAGTCAATTTTGAGTTATGTGATACTACTGAAACCAGAGAAATCGAATGCTCACATCAGACTTTGTAGTCCTTATAAAAATTCATAAAATATGCATGAATCAACGTCTTCATTTTTTCTTTGAGCACGCCATTCCACCGCAAATGCCACTATTTTATGAAAAATAAACCAATAAGTGTTTTTATTCATCCAATTATAGTCAAATCTGTATAATAGTACATTATCGATGAAATTATGTCTTCATAAATACATGATTATTTTTGCATTAATATCGGCACAGAGGCACCGAACTTGTTTTCGAAACTTTATTATTATTCGCGGTTTTACTCGCGTTTTTGGTATTATGCGCCTTTAAGTGGTTGTAAAAAGTTAATTCTGTAGGGATTTGTTGCTTCCTGATAATGTCTTCCACATAAATTCCTGAACTTATTTCAAATTAATTTGTCATAAAGGTAATTTATAGGCCATATAATTTACACCAACTCTGGCGGGTCCATATACTCCTTACATTCCTATAAATTTGCATTTATAATATTGGTTATTAAGAAATATTGTTTTTTAACGTAAAAAGAGTTACTTCTATAACAAGTTAATTGCAACAATCTCTTCCAACTAAATTTAAATTATTTATTAGTTTTTTTAAATAAACCCTTTTTCTTTGTATCTCTAAAGGTTAAATCGTGAAGGACTTTGACCATAGTAATAATTCCTATGCAATTTGTTAGCCTTGTCTCATAAATTCTAATAAAAATTGGTGTAAAATCTTACACCTTACAGTAAGGTCTATTATTTTATAATTCATGTTGGTGTAACGATAAAAATATGCATCCGCTGGTTCGCCTTAAATATTAAGTTAAAACGTTTAAAATAATTACGGGACAATTTACTTAAAGTGCCGTTCCATTGATACGTATTTGCGACAATATGATATAATTTTCGACTTTTACTACTGCAATAAAATAAAGCAATTTTTATTCTGTGTAAGAAAAATAAAACATAATATTATTATGTTCTTGTTGTTGAACATACTACACAACATTGTATGCGTATCCAGAAGTGATCTTAGTGTAAAAAAATACTTTATAGCAAAATGCTATCTGTTTACCCATCATAGCATTATAAAATCAAACCAGTCTATCCACTAAAACACTCTTATCAGAATCAATCCTAACATTTAACAAAAATTATTGACTAATAAAATCCAACTCATTTTAAAAACATTCTTAGACAACGACGATAACGACACGACAAAATCGCAACAAAGAAACGACACCTTAACTTATAAAGAGTTGATCGGAGGTATCGCAAAAATTGCGTTTCTCGCGACCAAAGGCGCTTGTTGGAATGTCATTAAATTTTACGACCCACTTGGGAAGCGGCTACACAGCCGTCGACGAGCCTCGTACGCAACATGTGCGTAAATATGCTCTACTTAACAAAAGGTACAGACGGAGATTGTACGATCAGCTGTGATTCGATTGAGCTTATTGCTTGCTATCTTTATAGTTTTTAAGGAATTTGAGACAATTATACTGCCAGGTGGTCAAGGTCGCAGGTTTAATTGGCGAGTTAGGACTTGATTCTCGATTTTTTTCCAAGTAAAAAGAAAGTAGTAGCATTCAGGTAGATAGGTAGTCTACGTTTGAATAATTTCAGTTAGTCACAACCGCCTCATCGGTCGAGTGGCCAGAAGTGCGGCTACCAAGCTTGGGGACGGTTTCGGTTCCCGAGCAAAGTAATATTGGTTTTAGTTTTGTAGAAGCCTGGTTGTTTTGAGGCCATTATAATACGGCAATCGACTCCCCCCTTTTACGATGAACCTTCTAACCACATTTTTTTATGGGATAAACCGGGAAACGAGCATATACGAATTACTTGATGTTAAGGAATCGGCGTTGCACATAGTCACCTGGAACTCCAGTGGAGTTACAATTGCGTTACCAGCTTTTTGCGGATTAGGAATTTGAGGATTGTTGGGATTCGGGGATTGGGAGATTGATAAAGAGGGGGAGGGGTAATTAGGCCTCGGTAACCTCATTCATACGACGGAACACAACGCAAACCTTGTTTTACGTCGGTTCTCAGTGAGGCCGTTCTATAAGTATTATACCTAATTAGATAAAATATGTTCAGACACAAAAAAGTATGTAGTTGAAAGAAGGACAAATCAAGAACATCACATTACAGTAATTAACTCGTCGAGTACCGGTTTTGTAGACACAATTATAGAACAATAGGTTGCGGTCACCGGTGACCGCTTGGTATTTGACAGTTTAATAAGCGTTATCGATTGCCATTATTGTTTACGGCTTCAATATTTATCGAAAGTATAGCCATAGCTTGAAGCAAGTCCAAACTACACATTAACAGGTATTAACTGATAAATGTGTCGCATATATTAGTTTTTGAAGTAAACGCTCAGCATACCAACTCTATATTTAAAATGTGATTATTCAAGAAAATCCTTTAAACTAATGATATGCAATGAAGCAAATATTTATCATTTTGCAAGTAACGCCCGGTTGTTTTACACAATTTATTTGGCATTACCGTCCATGGCTGTCGGAGAGTAATGACGAGATTATTGAAATAAAAATTTATGGTATTTTGTTTTTGTTGTTCGATTAAGGTACCTTTTAGCTTCACAAATGTTTTTTTTTTCAGGTCTATCCGGGACTGTTGATGAGGTGATATTTTTTTGTATTGAAGATTGCGTTCAGAAGACCGTAGGATGAAAATTGGAGTCGCGGAGGCCTAACGGGTTACGTGCGGGCTCGTCGTGCAGGGGAAGGAACGGGGTGGTTTTAGTCAGTAATAGTCTGACACTCCCTCACGCCTCACCCAGTCATTCACAAAGTCATTCGATGATTTGCCCCCCTTAAAAAAAAGGATGAAAATTGGGCGGGTTTCAACATAGGTGACTAAAACACTTTTATTCGTTTTTACGCTGACCACATGATAGATACTGCTTCATTTCATAATGATGGGCGAAGGGAAAAGAAGCTCTGGGTGAAAGAAAAGACGTGGCTGTGCAATATACGAGGGTGGACCAGTATTAGCTCTGTCAAACAAGTTTTCCGTTTGGTCAAAATGGTCAATATGACAAAGACCAATTCAAAAAGCTGACGATCAACCTTCAGGAATAAAGTGGCTCCAGAAAAAAAAGAAGATGACCTCACACATTTCTAACCCATGCACCTGATATCCTCTAGATGTGACCTTGAGGGTATCAATGAATAGTTAGAGAGCAAATAGTTTCTTACACGTGAAAAGTAATAAAAAAATTGCATTGAGTTTCGACTTTTCATGGCATCGAGCAAAAAACATGTCGTGGAGGCACGTTATGGATTAGAGTGCGGCTTCGAAGCCTACCAACGGCAAGTACCAATGTGACTTTTTCCGAGTTCATGTACTTTCTTAAATTATCTAGACACTATTGACAAACGGTAAAGGAAAACTCTAGGCTTATAATTTCTAATTATAAGTTTGATATCGCCAACCCGCATTGAGCAAGCGTGAATTCATACCTTCTCCATGGGAGAAGAGACCTATGGTCAGCAATGGCCATATATAGACTGTTAATTATAATGATGTGCAAAAAACACATATGTCGTGCTGGCCCGGAGATTTAAGACGCTGGCTCCTCATGCATGAGAATGTGGGTTCGAAACCTACCAACGGCAAGTACCAATGTAACTTTTTCCGAGTTATATGTACTTTCTAAGATTATATAAACACCACTGACAAACATCGTGAGGAAACCTGGGCTTATATTTTCTAATTATAAGTTTGTGCATTGAGCAAGCGTGGTGATTAATGCTCAAACCTTCTCCGTGTGAGAAGAGGCTTTGCTCAGCAGTGGACATTTATAGGCTGTTGATGAAAAAACACAGTTGATTAGTTTAGTTACTTTTTCCACAATAGGTTCCACAGAAGGTAATCAGCAAAGGGCTCCATAAAAAGTAACTTCATTTTTGACCTTGAATCTTCCAAAATCACATTTTTATTACAAGTAATTCATACAATTATAATTGAAGGGACCATTACTTCACATTACAGATCTCAATTACAAATTACGATTTGACGACCGTCCTCAAATTAGGGTCGATCATTATTTCGGCTCCTTATAGCTTTAATTGGGTGCCAACCTTGAGCGAAATTTGCCTTGGATTCATTGTTTTAAATTGAACGATTGTGATTGAATTTTTCTCTTCTTCACATTCTTTATTATTATAAATTAGTGCCTGGGGCTATATTGGAATCACGTTACGAGGATAAATAGCATAGATATGTACCTATGTTAATTCTGTACATTAAATTATTTTTGTCCATGGAATCGATATATTTAATATCAGATTCTTTATCATTACGTACAACCTATACGTAAGGTACTGAATGCATGGAATACAACTAAAAAATAAGTATCGTTACATCTAATTGATTATCTAGTGCAACCGTTAATTTATATATAAATAATGTGATGTGATACCAATGTAAGTGTGGAAGAGCCGTGCTTCGGTACGAACGAACGACTCAACCGAAGTGATTTCATGACCTCACAGAAAAACGACGTGAAACCAAACTTGCATTGTGATTAGTCGTATGACTGAGGTTACCAGAGGCCCAACAATCCTCAAAATCCTAATCCCAAAAAAGGCCGGTAATACTTCTGGTGTTCCGGGTGTACATGGGCGGCGCCGATTGTTCACCATCAGCTTAATTATCTCATAAAGAAAAAATAAGTTTAATGAGATTTTGTAATAAGAATACATAGGTACTATAATCTTTCATATAAACTTGTAATACCAATATACATACTATGCTCAACGACTGGATTCAACAGCTTGCAACATTGTAACATATCCTGATTCAAGCGTATATTGTGTTAGTAGGAAAAAGAAAGAATGAAACGTGGTATAAAATCACGCCTGCCATTCTGTAATAAAAGAAACAATAGATCTTTCTATACGATGATAGTTTTGTTAAGCAAATTGTTTTTTAAACAGAGCTAACTAGATTGCCATTTGGACTGTCAAACACCGTGAGGACACCAGTGACCGCAACCTATTTATCTTTAATTGTGTCTATAATGACAGTACTCAAAGGGTTAATAGCAAGAGTTCCCAAAATCACATGGCGTAGCATTTTTTTTTAAGAAAACGTTGCCCCACATTAAGATTTTCTCCTTTGTCGTGGGTGCGTTTACAAACATACATGTTCACATACACAATGACATCCAGACTCCAAACAACAATTTGTGGATTACACAAAGTGTTGTTCCATGCGGGAACCGAACCCTCGACACGTTGCACGGCAGCCGGTTCCCCAGCCACCGCACCAACCATGCAGTTATTTGATTATAAATTTTGATTACATATATCAATGCCCCAAGTGTTGCAAGCGTATATACGTAGGTCACGGTTACTACTTACCATCAGATGGGCCGTGTACTTTTTTGCCACCGTCGTGGTGTAAAAAAAAATCATTGAACTCACGATCTTTCATGTTAGTCACTCCCATTAATAATAATCAATTTACTATGGCAAAATCATTAAAGTTAAAAAATAACAAATAATGAACCAAAGAATTCATCGAACCGCAAAAAACTACCTCTATTATTGCAAGAAAAATTGTCTTCAAAAACACATCAATCTAGACCAAAATAGAATAATAGAATCACTTGCTGATTCCAAAATTTTCAAGTCACAACGCACATCGTTCGAAATGGTATCAAAATGGATCGTGCGCATCTGAATTGAAAAAAATGTATGTACCTTCTATGACATCAATGGCATGTATTTATGTAAATTTTTTATACATTTACACCCATTATACTGTGTGTATGTATTCGGAATGCAGAATGACGTGTTCCATTAATTTTGATTGTACCTCTATACTTCCTAAATGTATTACCGACGTGCCTATTTGAAGGAAGGTGGGTATGGCTCCAAGCCGCATGGATACAGCAGAGTAAAATACATTTTGTCACCATGCCTGCAGATTCCGCCGATACCTTAAGTACCAACTGAGGGGTTGAAGATTAAACCAGTTTCTTATAATCCATTTTTTTTCTAGAAATGTTTGCAACCTAGAATCGTGAATTGAGATATTCGCGCAACGAATTATTATTCTGCCTACGAATTATTATACAACCTACTCTGTAGATTAGGCGCACGCTGCTTATGAAGAAGAACCCATCTGTGGTTCGAAATTAGTAGAACTTTACTCGGTATGTTCACGTGAGTAAGCCGCGATTTTTAGTTAATGAATTGTGATTATTATTAATATTCTAAATTTCGTCTAAAAGATCATCTCGATGATGTCTAGAATTATTACTACTGCAAAAAGCTTGACAAAATCTTATCATTACAACATCTGAGTTCAACCTTAACAGGAACACACACATTTAAAATATCACAAACGTAATGCCGCTACTTTAAAACGATTCCGAAATCTGTAGCTAATATAAAATACAGGATTCACCTGCCAATAACATTTCTTTGTCCAGTAGATGTTGCACGGAAAAAGTACAATTTACATCAGTTCATCGAATCGAAGATATAGGAATACCACGTAAAGGAGACAGTGGAAAAACTAAATTTAAACAGAATGCAACCTTAAAGCAAGGTAATGAAGACCGAGCAAATTTTGATGAAAGCAAAGTTGATTTGCAAAAGCATAACATTGATGAATCTCCAACCGTTTTAGGAACAGTCGAAACTGACATAAACATGAAGCAGAATTAACATTTCAAATAACAAGACATTGTTGTCAACGAACATGAGAAAAACGTCTGAATAAAATCAACCTGTTCCGACAAAAGTTGCATTTTGTATTCCCCAAAGAAAAAATATTAGCCTCGTTACAGATGAAAAACTGTTAAAAAATCAAAATGTTGATACAATGTTGCATTTTTTGTTTAATTTTGGGGGTTCAATTTGGTTCTGGTAATTTTGTATGGTTATGTATGAATATGACACTAAGAAGGGATTATTTCTGAATACAGCTTAATATTTAAGTCATTAGATTAATAAATATAAATAACAGAAGGATAAGTTTTATTCAGTTCTAAAAATAAGGGATATCAATTGACAAATATCCAAATATATCTGGTATTTTAAAGTTAAAGATACTTATGAAAAGAAAACATCATTAGAAAAATATTAGTAGAAGCAATTAAGAATCAAAGTTGATTCCAAAACAACTGATTAACAATGCAACATAAGTTTCGACAATCGACCAAGGAAAAGTACAAAGTATGAAGGTCCTTCTATCTCTTGATGAAGGGCTAGTAGATCGTGACTAGTTGCATAATTATTATGTTGTTATTTGTGACACGTAATGCAACTGGTTTGAACATTGACAATGAATTCTGATGATATAGTAGAGGTACAGTCATTATAGATCATCATCACGTTTGTGATGGAAAAAAATATTTTTTTACTTTGAGTTTGTTAAAATAAAAAGAAAACCGTACTTAATCTAGGAATAAGAATAAATAAACTAAATTTGTTGAAAATTTAAAAGTGTATCAAGCCTATCGTTCAATACTATTGACATGATATTAAATTTGACTCAACACGTGTATGCAATGAACTACCTCTAGATAATCAAATCACTAGATATAAATCACATTATTGTAAATTGGCATTGGATATTTTTATATGAATTTATTAAAAATTGTCTATCTAGTTTATAATGTGTTGTCCAAAAACGTGCCCAGAAGAACATCTACCACATAGTCTTTAAAAACTATTGATGTTAATATATTTAATCAAAATGTGTATCTCAGTTTTTCACCGTCTTTACATGCTTTATTTTTTAATCCAAGACTAATTTAATCCAAAAACGGTTCATATACGGAATAATGTTTATGCATGAACCTATCGAAAGCCTCGTTGACAACTGATGTAGCCGGTGTTCTTTACGCAAATACTGTAGGAATTGTATCTAAAATTGCAATGTTCTCATTTGGTTTTCTAATTTCGTCACTTGACACCTGTATTCAGATTTTGCTTCCACATTACTGGAACGGTGTCGATCTTTACGTATAGTTTCCTTTGTATGAGATATTAATTTGACATTTCCTTTGACTATTCTAATAGGTTACCCGTGATTTTGATTTATCAGGTGCAACGTCTTTGTTTTGAATTTTTTGGAGTTCAAATACTTTGACTAACTTTTTCGTTGGCCGAGTGGTCGCAAGTGCGCCGGGCAAGGGGTCTCGGGTTCGATTCCCGGATCGGGCAAAGTATTACTGGGTTTTTAAAAATCTCAGTAGTAGCTCGAAGTCTGGAAATGTGCCCGGTAGGCTCACCCCCTATTACATAGGACTCATACATAAATAATGAAAAGTGGGTGTTACATTGTACAGTGGCATTATGTGCCCCAATGTGCACCTCTGCCTACCCCTTCGGGGATAAAAATGCGTGATGTTATATTACGTTATGTTCAAATACTTTGAAGTATTGTGAAATGCGGCTGTTTCTATGGTGGACATAGAAAAGGTTCTTTTAAGTAATTGAAAACACACAACGCTGTATTTTCTATAGCCTCGAAATAAAGCCATCGAATTTGAACATGAAACATGAATTTAAATTTATTAAAACTAAATTAGTCAATCATTTTAAGATTCTTCGCATACTAGTATAGAAAATTCATCTATTAATTAACTAATCAGTGCACTTTATCTACATGCATGAGAGTACGGGTTCAAAAACTAACAAGTACCATTGTGACTTTTTCCGGGTTATATGTACTTCCCATGAATGCTTAGACACTACTGACAAACGGTGAAAAAAAAAATGTGAGGAAACCTGAGCTTATAATTTCTAATTGTAAGTTTGAAATCGCCAATCCGCACTGAACAACCGTGGTGATTAATGCTCAAACCTTCTCTGTGTCAGAAGAGGGGGTGGGTGTTCTCTGCTCTATTGATGAAGAACTATAATGAGTGATATTAAAAAATATTGCTTGTATAAATCTAATCAGTGTTTGTCACGATGCACATTTGACATTGTCCTAATTGTGCAGCCTTATCCGTGACATTGTAACACATTCGTAAGTAGCTAACTACTCATCTTCAGTGTTATCATTATCGTTGCCTAGAAACTGATCTATTTAACCCACATCTGTCTGTTTGTATTGGATCTCCAGTGAGGTAAATTGTTACCAAGTAATACTGTCTATTTTTACGTCTCATTGGTTTTGGAACTTTTTTTTGAAGGGGTAATATCATCCAATGACTACTCCCACCCGGGTGAGAGGAGAGGGAGTGTCAGACTCTTACTGACTAAAAACCACCCCGTTCCTAGTCCTGCACTTCTAGCCGGAGCCCCTGCAAATCCAGTTTTGGATCTTGCGGTTTGATTGTTTATCTACGAATTAATTTTTATCCAAGTGACGTAGGTAATGTTGAAATTGTTTCAGGACACTTACATCACCATAATTATCACGTAAAAATAATGTTGCTATATATAAAAAAGTGCCGTCACCGAATAAGTGAGAATTTTCGAAAACTGAAAACGTAATGAATTTTTTAACTAGCGAATCGAACTGGAGACGCCATATAGATTGCGCCTGAGACTTGTAATGACACTTCTAACACTTCTAATCTACCTCTAATATCATTTATAAAAAAATAAACAACGAAAATGAAAATAAAATTCTATGAAATAAATATCTATACTTATCTTAACGAAACAATAAAATATGCACAAGATCTAAGCACATGTTGGCCACGATGCACATTTTTGACATTGTCCTAATTATGCGGCAGCCATGACATTGTAACACATTCGGAAAGTACTTATAAGTAAAATATTCACGGCGCACAACGCCTTGGCGCATCGGTAATATTACATAACTAAGTGTGCATCCTGACTTTGCACGGATGCAGACTTTATATAGATAACAGTGAATTGTCCGTAACAATCTGAAATACGAAAATGGGTTTGTTCTTATTTTCAAGTCGCAATAGAGATTTATGGTGTGATTTTTGAGTTTAGAAATTGTTAAGTGGCTGAAAAGTTATACATATTTTTCTTTGACCACCATGAAGTCACGACAAGATAGTTTTTTAAAAAACAGGTGTGTCATAAAATTCTTAGAATTTTCGTAAATAAATTTAAAAAATACGCAAATTTTCATTTTTTGGAGTCGACTGCTTTGGCTGATTTGTGGAAAAGACATGCTGTTTTGATATATTTTGTAAGACTGATGATGATACACGTTACATATTCTTATGTGAGAATTACGGAATGATCAGGTCATGGGCTTTGAATTTATGACCATTTATGTGCTGCGACCTTTAATCTCTTTAACTTCAAGACGTGACATGAATCGAATCAGTTGAAGAATGCAGTTTATTGATGCATTGGAAAATACACAAAATACATTATTTACGTAAAACAGCATTAAAAAAACAGATTTCTCTTTTCTTATAAAATCATCGAATGACTTCTCCCGCCTGGGTGAGGCGGGATTGTCAGACTCTTTTTGACTAAAAGCCACCTACTTCTACCTTTCGAGCTGGAGCCCCGGCAACCCGTTAACTTCTCCGCAGCTTCGTATCGGCTTCAGCCCTATTGGTAGTCCGTGGTGGTCTAATGGCTCTTTGAGGCGCGCGCTGAACGCGATACGCCGTACGCTCTGGTCTAGTTCTGGTCGGGCAGCGAGCTACCCGCCGTCCACAGGCCCTTGTTTACGGTAAAACAGATGAGTAATGTATAAATTTAACAAAACATAACATGACGCACATTACGGCACTTGGTGTTACTGTACAATGTTACACCCACTTTCACTATTTATGTTATGAGTCCCATGTAATAGGGGGTGAGCTTATAGCCATATACCGGGCACAATTCCAAACTCCATGCGTGGCCATTGCTGACCAAAAGCCTCTTCTCACACGGAGAAGGTTTGAACATTTATCACCACGCTTGCTCAATGCGGATGGCGATTTTAAACGTATAATTAAAAATCATAAGTCCTACGTAAGGTTAACTCACGATGTTTTCCTTCACCGTTTGTCAGTGGTGTCTAGATAATCTTAGAAAGTACATGTAAGTCAGAAAAACTCACATTGGTACTTACCGTTGGTAGGTTTCGAACTAGCACTCTCATGCATGGGAAGCGGGTATCATACACCTCCGGGCAGGGTCGTCTTAGTCTAAGCCGGGGACCTTGGGTACAATAAATTCTGGGCCCTTTCAGAAAGTTTTTTTGTTCTGTTTTTAACGGTGCCCCACACTAGAATTTTCTCCTGTATCGTGGATGCATTTACAAACATACAAGTACACATGACACCCAGACGCGGAACGACAATGGGGATGTTGACAGGGTATAAAAATTAAAAATATAATTAGTCCGTAAGTTAGGTAATAAAAAAATATTAGACACGTATTTTTTTATTTTGTCGTATAATAAAACAATACTTAGATAAAACGAGTTAAAGTTTAGGAGTGGGGGGTAAAACGTCATTTCTTAGTATAAAATGTACTGAGAAGTGACGTCACGCGACATTTCAAATCAATATATCTTCAAAACTATTCGTTTCCGTGAGAAAATAAAAAATACGTGTCTAATATTTTTAAATAATCTACCAGACGGACATTAAAATAAAAATTAGTCGTCTACCCCATTTGTGGAGCAGCTACATGTTGTGTGGCAGCCAGTTGTTACAAAAACATAAATAACATAAAACATCACGCTACGACCAATAGGAGCTGAGCAGAGCGTGTGAAACCGCGCGGAAGTAGCTAGTGGATAAATAAAAAGAAAAGGAAATAGAAATAAATTGATTCTTATTCGCTCTTATCAAATAGTCCTTCATACATTTGCTTTGTTTTTCACACATAACAATAAAACGCATGTCCGTACAAAGTCACAGCAATCATAAACCTCACAATTTTGGTGTCAATATTTCAAGGTTTATTTTATTTCCTTCATTGGAGTATTAACCTAAATATTTTCGTTAAATTTCGTACGGCACTGATATCGTATTTAAAATTTATTAGTTTCTGAACTAAATATGGAGATAAGGTTATTTATTTATACTCTTTTTGTTTAGCAGTAACCTCACTTCAAGTACATTAATTTTATGTTTTGTTATAAAAAATGGATTCGTTATTACATTCATTGCATTGTTCAATTTTATTGCTCTCAGCAACATTGTTTGGTTTATTTTTAGCTGCTGTTACGAAATTTTGTTTTTTATTTAAAAGTAAGATTATGATTGCAATTTTAAATCGAGTACACAACTGAAATGAAATGTTCAAAGAAAATTATGTATATCAAGCGTATAAAAAAAAGTCAAGTTTTTTTTGTAAAATGATGACAATTATATTAATAGGTAGGTACTTAATGTTAGTTATTGAAAAAGGTTAATTACTAGTCAATAGTCATAATTATAATCGTGCACTGCTGAACTTCTAATGACACCCAGATCATATAGAGGTAGTAAAATCGATTATAGCCAGTAGCTCCTTACGAACTTCACTATACTTAATACAAATAAATTTATAAAAAATTTAATTATTGGAAATTAAAAGATTATTATTATTATTTATTTATTTATGTACACACATACAACATAAAGGACAACACATACATAAAATTAAAGTACAAAGGTACCACCTATTCCTATAGATTCTTCATTTTTTAAAATCAATTAATAATAATTTGGTCTGCCTGGTTGGCCGAGTGGTCGCAAGCGTGACTACGGCAATTGTTCCCGATATATGGCAATACGATCACTCCCTATTACATGGGACTTATAGAATAAACAGTAAAAAGTGGGTATTAAATCATACAGTGGCATTAATTACCGCAATGTGCACCTCTGACTGCCCCTTTGGGTATAAAAGGCGTGATGTTATATTATATTATGTTAACAAAAATTTCACATTAGAATAAATGTACACTTCCAAATTTTTTTTTCTATACATGAGCTACCCAACCCGCGATACTAGTCACATCTCTTTAAGTCTACGGCGTGATACTTTTCTCGGTTCAATGCGGGCGTGGCCAGACTACCAACTAGACGCTTCACCTTCATACGACCTCACTTCATAATCACCCACATGACAAACGAATCTTTTCCGCAAATGCAGTTCCGACTTTGACAAGACTATTTTTAGTAGAAGGACGCAATGATAAAAATCATTTCTTTTTTTGGTGGTTTGTTTATTTTTTATTTATTTATGGTGAATTCGTCATTTTTTTTTTGTTTAAATTTCTGTTCCTCACGAGGAAATGGGGTAGATAGAAATAAAGAAAAACAGTTTATTTTCACTGTTAAAATAAGAAGAATAGTTAAAAAATAATAATAGTAAAAATAGTGTATACGGCGCAAAAAGGCCAAGGGCTCAGCTAAAGTATGTTTGTGGGACGGCATTTATTGTGTCTGTTTATTCTATCATAAGCTGGGGTAAACGTGTTCTAGAGTGAAGACCGCGTCTTGGCAAACGCAGTGTAGGGCGCCCTCCAGCTAGATGGAGTGACGACATTCGCGACGTGGCTGGCAGTGGTTGGATGAGAAGAGGTGAAGACCGAGCTCAGTGGTGTGCCATTGGAGAGGTCTATGTCCAGCAGTGGAAGAATACGGGCTGATGATGATGATGATGATGATTCTTTCATAACACTTTTTCTTGACTTCTGACAACTGTGTGAAGTTTTACATCATCCAGAACTAAAACTAGAGCTTTTCCAAATTACCATTTTCTTTACACATCAAAGAACAGTTGGATGTAAGTGGCAAGTTTTCATTCAGTGTGAAGGGCTAAGAGAAGGCCTTTCAATTAGCGCTAGACGTCTTGTAGATAAAGGTGATGATAATTAAAAATAATATATAGGAAACAATATTTTTCAAATAAAAAAAACAATAGAAAATTAAACCTTAAACGGCACATTTTAATATTCAAATTAAAATATCGATATACAAATAAGGTGATATTATGTTGCCCACACACCAACCTTCATGATACGATCCACGGAGGCCAACGATCTACCTTCATCAATAGTAGAACTTTGCCGGTAACTGATAACAAAATGTCAATGTGAATGATACATGAATTGATCGATTGATTAGGTACTATGTTTCTTTTTATTTATATGAAAATCTAGCTTTTATTTATGGCTTTGCTGGCGAATTCGTATTATATCCCATGGGAGCATTTAATCGTGATTTAAAGTATCCTATCACCAACCCAGCCCATACCCTGCCTATATGTATACCAAATTTATAAAAATCCGTTCAGTAGTTTCAGCGTGATTGACGGTAAGACATCAAAACAAAGAAACTTTTACATTTAGTGTCATTTTTAACTCCATAAATAAGTGGAATAATTAATATGTATAGGAGAAACCTTTTTTATTTTATATTTTACTCATTTAATGGTTATTTGTTATGTTTTCGGCTTACTCACGTAACTGTTTGACGAGGAACTCGACTAGTTTCAAGCCATGCTAGAGGCTCATATACATGAGCAGCATTCCACGACCCGCGACGCGGCCATTATCACGCTGCTACTGTAAAATGCTGATAAATAATAAGCATGTCTCAGGAAACATTTAATATAAACATTTTTGTCTCTTATTCACATGATCGCGAGACAATGGTTCCGATTTCCGATTCGGGAAGACTAGTGTTACTTAGAGACTATGAATTTAACAGGCGAGTTGGATTTTTAAGCAGATCCCTTTGAAAAACACGTTGAAACTTTCTATCTTGTTTATTTTTCTAATTAAAATTAGTCTCATTCGCGAAATTTGCCAATGCGGTTACAATAGTACGTAAAGTTGGATGTGTTTTCATTGAACACACTGTTTTCTTTTTTAAAGGGATTAAGGCGGTAAACGAACAGACAGATCATCTGATAGTAAGCGATCGGCGTCACCCAAGGACTCTCGAAACACCAGACGCGTTATAAGTGTGTTGCGAACTGGAGGATTGTAAAGGATTCGGGGATTAGGGACAATGGGGATGGGGATCATTGGGCTTTTAGTAACTTCAGTCACCAGTGAAATATAGCGCTAGTGTTGTTCCACGTCGGATTTCTGTAAGGTCGTGGTATCAATCTACAAAGAGCTCCAAAGCATCACTTACACATTAAAAACAAATCTTATCACCATCTCAATTCCACTACTAATTTACATGTACATTATTAAAAAAAATGTTATCGCTACTACAGTTTAAAACTGACACAAAATGTAATCAATCATTTACTACTTACCATAGAATGTGGAGCAAGATTCGTTCCACTTACTGATGCACTTGACCAACTGTAATTAACGATTAGATACTAGAGGTATACTAGGCTCGACGTGCAGGAGAAGGAACGGGTTGGTTTTTTGGTCATTCGATGATTTTCCCCCTTCAAAAAAAGACGAGATATTATGCCAATGATCATTATACTTAGGGTAACCATTCTTCTGCTTTTTAATCAACGTCAAAAAAGGGCGTACGTCATTTTGAACTGTAGCATTTTCTCCTGTGTCGTAGATGCGTTTACAAACATACAAGTTCATATATACATAACTGGAGAACCAGACCCGAAACAACAATTTGTGGATCAAACAAAGAGTTGCTCCGTGCGGGAATCGAACCCTTGAATTGAATCGACAATCGAATCGAATAGTTGCCCAGCCACCGCACCAAACGTGCAGTCAAGTCGTATATTTGTGTGCAATTATCTTGTGATTGGAAAAACAGATATGGATACGGTTTAAAAAAAATGTTACACATAGGAGAGCCTAAGTGTAACATTAACAGTAATTAATATACTATAACTAGAGAGTTGTCTCAAAAAAGAGGGGGTTAAAGTCGGTTCGTTAAAACATGGTTTATAAAAGAATTATTATTGTATGGCAAACGAGCAAATAAATCACCTGAAGATAAGCAATCGGTGTCACCCCTGAACACCCATACCGCCATAGGTGTTGTAAGGGCGTTTTAGACGAGACTAATGTTCGTTTCCACCAACTTCTCCAAAAAATTTAAGGAATCTCTCAGCTATTCGTCGTGGTGGCTCGGAGTTTTGAGACGCCCGCTGCTCATGAAGGAGAATGCAGGTTCTAAACTTACCAAGGTTATGTACCAATGTGATTTTATTCCAAATTATGTGTACTTTCTAAGATTATCTAAACACCACTGACAAACGGTGAAGGAAAAACATCGTGAGGAAACCTGAACTTATAATTTCTAATTATAAGTTTGAAATTGCCAACCCGCATTGAGTAATCGTGGTGATTAATGCTCAAATTTTCTTCGAGCGAGAAGAGGCCTTTGGTCAGCTGTGGCCACTTATAGGCTGTTGATGATGAAGCTATGACAGATTACACTTAACGAAATTTTCATTATCACTGACTTATAATAATTCACATCAAACAGTACAAAGAAAGGATCAGTTTAGGTGCGTTACGCGAAGTAACTTTTAGTTAAGAGATGTATTAGGCAAACTCACTCACATAGCAAAATACAACGCAAGCATTGTCTTACGCTCCGGTCGGACCGGCCTGTTTATGTCTAAGCAAGGCTCTCCCACGTAGCTATTATTATATTCTTGATATTATAATAAACTTATATTAGCTATTAAAACTGAAGATTTGTTTTATCAGGTTTACCTCGTCAGTAGCATAATTATAAATAGGTATTAATAAAATTATGCATGTGTTTATGAATAAATAATATTAATTGAAATATTTTCAATCAATTAATTGAAATATTCACTGGATAATTAAAAATGTGTTGTATCAATTAATATTTAATCAATATTTCAATCAGTTAATTAATTTCTTTTTGTATGGTGATTAAAAATGTTCTGATTATAAATAATTTTATTAAACTGTTTTGCTTTTAAGGTCGTCTTTTGTTTAATAACCTTTATAAAAATAACCTTAGACACAAAAAATAGGGAAGAAAACGAAGAACAATGTGCTTAAGAGTTACTTAACATGATTTAACATACTAAAAGGAAATAACAAATAAACTGACAAACGAATCAAATCACGTAATGTACAAGGAATAACATTTAAATTGCAAAACGTCTTTATCATTGATTTCATTGTTTTAAATATTTCATGGTTTTTTACAGTGTTCGCCATTAATTTTAACAGCTGAAATATATGAATACGTAATTTTATTGAAGGTCACAAATGTTTAAGCAGCTATAGATGAGGTTTTTGAAAATTATTATTTTAAATTCGTTATAATAAATTTGTGTTCTCCTGGACACGGCGCATATTACTTATGCGGAAGTTCCTCTCTCTAGAATACTGACCGCCGGTAGCTGGGATTTAACCCATTACTGGTGGGCTGCTGTTTTATATATTTTTAAATGTTTTATTTACAACAACCACATAACATCACGCCTTTTATACCCGTAGAGGTAGGCAGAAGTGCACATTACGGAACTTAAATGCCACTGTACAATGCAACGCCCACTTTTCACTATTTATGTGTTGAGTCCCATATAATAGGGGTGAACCTATTGCTTTATTATGATGTTTCATTATGATTATATAACATTAGTTTAGTTTTAGTTGTTTACAACTAACTATTTATATAATATAAATATTTATATTTTAGCCATAATTATTATTTAGTACATACATAAACTACCTCTATAGTCACCATGACAAAATAACGTAGTCATATAATATTATGACTAAGTATACAATACAGGTGCCAATGTTTACAAATATTTCGATAATGTCTATGGTTATCATAACGATTACTAACGATGTACGGTTCCGCGACTGTAATCGTTACCCGTCGAGGTTGCGGCGAACCTGACAATGAATTTGTAATAGTGATGTGCTTTGTGTCAATATTGTGTTGGTGCTATCGATAATTATTACGTGTACTTTTTATAGGACAAAAGTGGATGGGTCACCTGGTAAATTGTGGATACGATGCCCAACACCCAATGGAGTTACAAGTGTATCTTAGAATTGAAAGTTTGTATGGTGATTTCAATTGTAGAGTCATATACAACATGTAAAGTAATTAACGCTCACCCTCAAACACCTCGATTAGAATATTATGTTATAATCATAATACATACACTAAATTTTTAATTTAACATGTATATGCATCCTTACTGGTTTTGTCACAAGGTTTATTTTTCTTTATTTTGTATTGAATGATAGAATTTGTGTGAATACAAATACAACTGCGATTTTAAAAGTCTTATTGCTTTGACTTACATTTGTTTTAACAATAAAGGGTTAATATGACAATAATTTCCGTAGTTTTAATTATTTTTGGGATAAAAAATTACCTACACTAAAAATTATATAAATCGATTCAGTTAACTATTCTGAACAAACTATTTTCAGGATGTGCGTTATTTAACCCATAAATCCCCCAAGCGGTCACCGGTGACCGCTTTCCACTAATATTACATTACATTATAGACCTTATTTCTAATGTTTAGAGAATACTTTTGTATGACCAAATTTAGGGGATGGATATCAACGGGTTAAGTTACATGTTGTATAGATATAAAAATAATTCTCGTTTCCAGTATTCTTCTCTTCCTTCTGGATAGAGATGTGACTGCCATGGTGGATTTTATTCCCGACTAATCCAGATTTTTCGATTTCAGAATAAACAAAAGGTTTAAAAAAAGGGTGCGATGTATTTTGGTATTGCATATTAGTACGTACTTACATATTTATAAGACCACGCTTCATTTGTGGTTTTATTTTGATGGTTACTGCAAATACGGAATGATATGGAATAACAACCATGACGTGAAATAAATTAGACTTTTTATATAAAAACAATTAGGTACCTACAGAGTATCAGATATTAAAAATTGAATTTAAGCCATATAAAAATACATCGATATAAAAAAACGCAAGCGCATCACTACAAAACATAGGGGTCAGGCCTTCAAACATGCGAAGGAGGGCCGACACAAATCATAGAGGAGTTAAATATCCTTAAGTTAATCGTCAAACACGTAGTGAGTGCACGCACTTTGACACGAATATTTATATACGGACCTATATTTATATTATCGATATATTTAGTGATGTCCTAGACCTATATCGTACAGATATATACCAGTGTAATATCTGAAAATTCATCAGATAATTGTTTGTTTTGGACAAAATGTGTCGTGTGCCTATTTTTGTTTTCGTGTTTTATATTTTTTGTGTCAATTATGGAATTTGTTTTATTAATTGTGAGTATTTATTTTAAAATGTCAATAGTTATTTTGAGTTATATTTTAATGAATTCTATTCGGTATTTATGATCAAAAATTTGTGAATTGAAATTGTATGAAAACATTTTATTAGTTAGTTAACATCATTAGGTATATATTATATTTATTCAGTGAATAATAATAAATGAATACAACAGTAGTAAACAAACAAAATACTTCAAAAGAAACACCACTTCTAAAACATATGCAAAATATTCTAATAAATTCTCATACATAATAATTATCTATTATAATTTATACTTCCGTGATTTTTACTATTTCCGCTGCAGAGCTTACATCAGTGTCGATAAATTTAACAAAAATTATTTTGAATCAGTTTACATTAATAAATAAATCTTAAATATTCGATTGGAAATGTGGCATAATATTTTTTTAATCCATAAATAATTCATAGCAAATTAGGCTATCTGAAAAAATACAACCATAAAAAAGTTATGATAAATAAACTAATGAAATATATTACATAAAAATGCTATATATGTATAGGTAATCAAAATTAAAACGTTTAATATAACAATATAAAACCTTGACTGACATGAATCATAACAAAAGTCGACCGTGACCGAGGCTTTGACCTACAGACCTGCAATCTATATATAGCCCAACAAATTATGTAGCATATTATGAAATTAAAGACTATATATAGCCTGCATAATAAAATTATCAAGGAAACTAATTAATTACCTTATCTGATCATGAAGCGGTTTATTGTAATGATATGAATGAATGTTCGTGGCCATTGGCTGTATTTTAGGAGGTCCATTCATATATTTTATGAAATCAATAATTAGTTAAGTAGTTAATTTAAGTGTGGGAGAGCCATGCTTCGACACGAATGGGCCGGCTCGACCGGAGTGATACCACGGCCTCACAGAAAACCGACGTGAAACAACGCTTGCGTTGGGTTTCGTCGTGTGAGTGAGATTATCGGAGGCCCAATTACCACCCCCTCCCTAGTCTCCCGAATCCCTGAATCCTCCACAATTCTCAAATTCCCAATTCCCAAAAGGCGGGTAACGCACTTGTAACATCTTGGTGTTCCATGTGTCCATGGGCGGCACCGATTACTTACCATCAGGTAATCCGTCTGCTCGATTACCGGCTTATGCTATACAAAAAAAGTTAACATGTAAGGTTAATAACTTATGTAAAGCGTAATAAATAATACTAAAGTGTTAACAATTAGCTTTTAGATTCAGTCTTCTTTAAGGGATTTGCTAATCAATTGCAAAGTACAAACATTTTCAGTTAGGTATTGAGGGGGACTAAAATATAACTGAAGCGTACATTCACACACTACCTAGGTAAAACGCTGTCAAAAAGAAATTGTTCTTACAATTTTAGTCATTTTAGTATTTGTGTTATTAATGCAACATCAGCCCTGAGCACTTGATACTACTATCTACCTACCTCTATATAAATAAATAAAAATGAATATCCGTTCATTAGTCTCGCTAAAACTCGAGAACTAGATTTGACTGTTCTCACATATACGTACAATATTGGAATATGTATCAGAGACTTTGTAGAATATACTTTTTTAAAAAGAGTAATTAATGGAGTTTCTTGCTCGTTCTTCTCCATTCGAATCTACATTTTAGAGGTAGAATAAGCACCTAGCTTGACCTAGCTTCACTGACGGACTGACTGACAGACTATTTTTTATTTTGTATTTGTTGACGTTTCAAAAGTACCAAATTATGGTTTACTTGAAATAAATGTTTTGGCTTTGACTTTGACCAATTTGACTGATTTGGTCTTGAAATGTTCATGGAAGTCCAAGAAAGTTGTAAAAGGTAAGAACAAATTTTTCGGCGGCTCAAAGTTTGTGAAAATGTAACTTGTTTTTTCACCATTATCTGTCGGCGTTTTTCGGGAGCATTCCAATTTTTTTAAATATATTTGATGGGTCGACGCTTGACCACTATCTCACCTGGTGGTAAGCGATGATCTGGCCTACGATGATGCACGTCGTCCCATAAGCAACCTTGATTTACAATAAAATTTCTGTTTAACAATAGTATCATCCATTTATTCGTCGAAACTCATAACAAAACTAGTTAAATATATATTAAGTTGCGTACTTACACGTGTTGTCACGTTGTGCTCTTCTGAATATGTAAAAAAACTCCTTCATATATAAATATGACGTGATTCTGGTTGAGAACGAGGGATGGTCCTGTTAGGGATAACAAGATGGTCTGACCAGCTCAAGGACAACTCAGCATCAAGGTTCTACACTACAATACAGACGGCCAACGGAAACAATTCTTCCAATCCTAACTTTTCCAGGATGATCATAATCTTCAGTCATGAGAGAACGACCGGAGAGAGATGACGTAATTTGTTTAGCTTCAATATATAAGGGGCCCTATTACTTCCTCTAGTGGCGGACGTAGAATGCGGCATCGACGTAGCTCGCAGTGCCCGTATAGTGGGCGGGGTGGACAGCCTGCCTGCGGAGTTCCCCTGGGCAGCCAGCGTGTGGAGACAGGGTGCTCATCAGTGTGGAGCCACCGTGCTCAATGATAGGTGGCTGCTGACTGCTGGACATTGTGTTTGCAGGTATGGAGATCTAGTTCTACTGTGATTAGGGATCTTGATGACTGTTTAATTTATTTTCTAATAATTTAGTCCAAAAAATTAATATTTACTTCGTTGACTTTTAATTAAATGTACTTTTGTATATTTTAGACACACACACACATATTAAAAAGGATGTAACATAGGTCGCTACCCTGAACACGCCCTTATTTATAGGCAAACCTACTGCTTAATGTCCTATTGGCAACAGATCGCATTATAGAAGTGTAAAAAAAAATATTTTTGTCTAGTATGAAGATTAACATTCTTCCTATTTTAATTAACATTACGAATAATTTTCAGTGTTTTCGATGAGTTCTACAAGTCAAAGCAACTTTCAGTTGTAGTTGGTTACACCGATATCTCCGTCAAGGATGAAAATCAACCTGTTGCCAGAATCATACCTCATCCAGATTATAGGTAAGTCTCTTTCTCCATTGCCATTGTAAAAGGATATTAGTGCATTTATTTATTTATACTTTATTCCACACACAGAAAAAAAATGTAAACAATTCCAATAGTAACTTGAGTACAATGGGCGGTCTTATTACACGCGGCGATTTCTTCCAGGCAACCTTTGGATGGAATTTTTGGAAAGAATCTGCATTTTCGGTTCCAAAATCCTACGTAAAAGCGATACCAGTATCTGTTTCGTATTTTAGCTAAACTTTGTAATATAATAATTTTCTCGAATATCTCTAGTTACTAACTACGTCTACATTGAATTTATTGATTCATGTTTTTACTTCATAGTGTCTTTCATCTTAAGGGTACATAAAGAAAAGCGTTCTTTATGTTCAAATTCAGGTCCATCCATACAAAGGCTTTCTTGGCGAGTTATTGCCCTTCTAAAAAACCTTGACTACAATGACTAGAAGTTCATAAACTTGTGTCTTTCACCCTAAAACTCTTTCAGTTGATTGTTTTAACTCATTAATTATCTTTCCATTTCAAAGATGACTTTGTCTTATTATAATTAAAAACACATTTGCAAGTAAGCATGAACAGTTGTCTAAGTACCTGAATATCAGTTTCAAGTTTCAAGTTTTGACGTGTCTTTGATAAAACCCTTGATGTGTTATCGTCTCGTTTATTGTAATTATCTTTATTTTATATTGTTATAAAGTATTTTTAGAAAATATGTAGACAGATGAATTGATACTATATTGGGTTTTGTTTGATGATAGAAATGCAGTCATATTTTAGTATCGTAGAAATCTATTTATAGTTTTGTGCAATGAACCGTAAATATTGTATTTGTTTCATAAAATTTCAAATATTTTATTCTCAGTCATTGAATCGAGTCAAATACGTTTTGATATTGATGAACACTCCGAAGATAGTAAAATACACAATAAAAAATTTGCTAAATTAACATCGGTTAAGCTATTGTCTACAATCAACCTTTTGTATCTGTTCCAGATGCAACAAGAAGTCCAATGATGTAGCTCTTCTGAAGACAGCTCGACAACTGCGCTGGTCAACTGGTCTCCAACCAGCGTGTCTGCCCAACTCCCCTGCCCAGGACTTCAGTGGAACATCAGCTACTGTTGCTGGGTGGGGTTTCACTCATGAGGATAGAGAGAAAGGTAAGAATCCAGTTGAATATAGAGATAAACAGTGCTAGCAGCTAGAGCTAATAGCAGCTAGAGGTAACGAGTATAACATTGTCAATTTAACTTTGTAAAAAAATTGGAACTATACAAATATTTTATTGACTGACTACGTAATTCTCGATAAGTTTCGATTCTAAGATTAGATAATAACACTTCATGAAGTTTGTTTCAAAATAGGTTTCAAATAAATAACTTTTAGTTAAAGTCATTCAGTCTCTTGCTACCGCTCTTAATTCACCAAGGGAAGTGGAAATTATCGTTTTTTTTTTCTTCTCATCTATTAATATCTTCTGATTTATTTCGTTGCGGAATCCGAGACAGTTATTCATGTCAATGAGACGCGTCATGTTCCGGTGTTTTCATGGTTGTGTATATAATGTAGATCCTGCAGCTTACCGAAGTTGCAGCGGTTTTGGGAGGTTGTGGTGGGATTGGCAAAAAAAAGTAAAATATCCTGAATTTAGTATCAAGTTTGTTTGATTTGAAACTATACAAATATTTTACTGATTACTTGATTCTCAATAGGTTAGGTGATTAGATAATAACACTTTATGAAATTGTATTATACAACGATATCTATACGGACATTATTGAAAACCTGTTAGTTGAATACTCTAAGCACGGTACTGAGACAAGTGCCTATTAAGACTATTCTACTTTTACAGTCAATGATGGTCAAATTCCATCACATGTTATTGTACAACATTTACTTTTTCTAAACCCAACGTATTTAAATATAACGACTTGGTCTCTAACTAAGAGTATTTTCATTTTCTTCTAGGGTCAAGACCCAGCATATTACAGAAGACAGAAGTGACAGTAGTGACGAATGATGAGTGTAACAGCTGGTACAGGTCGCAGGGCAGCAAGATCAAGGTCATTCCCACCCAAATGTGTGCTGGACATGAAGTTGGGGGCCGGGATTCCTGCTGGGTGAGTATCGGGTATCACACATGCTGCATTCATTAAATTAAAAGAATAACATCATGGAAAGATGATGATTATACACCTACTTTTTCGATGTCTTTGACTGGATATTAGTGTTCCATTGTTTTCACATAATTGAACAAAGGAAACAATGTAAATAAACAATAATATTGTGAACCTGATTGAAAATAATGTAAACTATGGAGTTTCGTGCTCGTTCTTCTCCATAGGAATCTACACGTTGGAATGAGGTAAATAGCTTCATTAGAGGACTGACCAACAGACTGACACATCATTATTATTGACGTTCAAAAGTGTCTTCTACGTCTAATTGAAATAAATGCCTTTGACTTAGTGTAGATATAACAGTCACCACATAACTTAATCTTTACTTTAGATCAAAATATTTTTGAATGAACAAAAGTATGACTTTTCCCCCCACAGGCTGACAGCGGTGGCCCCCTCATGGTTATGGATGATAGACGTCACGTGATGGTAGTAGGAGTAGTTTCCACTGGCAGTGGGTGTGCCAGACCCAGAATGCCTGGAGTATACACCAGAATATCTAGATACACGGACTGGATAGTACAAAGCATCAATGGAGATACAGCAAGAAGTGGGTTAAATTGGTACCCACGTTTTAGCAGCTTTTTTGGACGAAGATGAAGATAATAATGGAGAAGATGTAAATGGTAAAGATTTGATAAGAAATTTTGAAGAATTGTCAAGATGAGACACGTACGCACGGCCTCGTATGAATTTCTTAAAAATTATAAATGCCCACAGAGTAAAAGCACCCAAGAGAAGATTTCTAATAAATAGTGCTTTGTCTAGATCACAACAAAGTGCAAGTGTGCAGTGTTAGTTGTAAAAAGATTAGCTAAGAATTTATTTGTTCATAGTTTTATCACAGGGACGGAAAATTATTAAAATAAAGGTGAACAAGTGAAACAGTTTTATGAATTTACATATTATGTATACGATTCAAGCATATAGTAGTTACATTATGTGTAGATTAACAATGAGCTGTGAGTAAATTTTAAATTAAAATAGATAGTACAATTTATAAACTAGATTAATAATAACCAAAATGCTTCTTAAAAAGTACTTCTTTAAAATAGTAATTAGCTCAAAGCAGATTTTATTAGCCTTAATATATTGAGTAATTTTTTATTGTAATAAGTAACAAACTAGCATCATAGGATGCGTACTAACATCAAAGAAACCACTGTGATATAGTTTAAGATAGAATTAACAAGAAAGAATCAATAAAGAAGTAATCAAACTACTATTTTCTTTTGCTTACAAAACTTATCAAATTCCCTTCTACTGTCATCTAGTACAGACTGTAGCCTTTTTCCAGAAACTTCTTCCAAATCATCTTTAACCGATTTCAAGGCATCTTCTATAGCCAATTTAGCTTCAACCACCAGTGGTTTAATATCTTCTGTATTTGGAACAACCATATTTTTACACTTCATAACCAATGCTGAATGTAGCTCATGCTGCAGAACAGTGTTATACAAACTCAGCCTAGCATTGCCTGGATCCAAAGCCTTTGTAACAGAAATTAGTTCTCTACACATTTTGATTTTCTTATCAAGAATATCCATTGACGTATAGCCTTGTTCCCTTCCGTATAATTGTACTAGAGAATGCTTCAATGAATACATATAGTAATGATTAGGATGTAGGAACATTGTCAGTCTACAAAGCAGATTCTCTAGTATCGTCACGGAGCCATCCATCATTAGAACTGCTTCAACATCTTCTCCCATTTGAGACATAATCATATTCACTTGAGAACTGCTCACTCTAACTGGACATTTACTACACACCCAATCAGTTTCATCATCCAAAGGATCTTCTGGTAAATGAATACCATCACAAGGTTTGTTTTCATCACCTAAACATTTCATAGCACTTAGATAAGTTCCAAGTTCAGTAGGATCGCTACATCTTGGACATTTGCAGGCAAAATATTTCGAGTCTTTCAAGTGTTGTCTCCTTGCTTGCGTTCCCCATAATGCGTGACTGTACATTGTAGCTATATGATAGTTTTTTATTATGGGAACAACAGCTTTGATTGTTATTTCGTATAAGTCTTTCGTATCTTTAGGATTAAATGCAAAAGATGTATGCTTCGTGTTAGGCATGCAACTATGTTCCATCTTACAAGTTACAGCGTACAAAGCGCTAAGTTCAGTTCCTTGCGGCAGACGAATCTCCAAAGCATTCGTGTCGATAATTCCACAAATTCTATGAAGTAATTCCGAAGTTATTTCGTACGATTTTCTTAATTTTTCATCCATCTTGTTTATAAAGTTGTTAATTAGATATTCGACGATGAATTCGTTGGCCTCCCTGGAATTACAAAGATGGAATTAGTTTTATGATGCTGTAAAGACTTAATTTCAAATTGGAATATTCTATCCTTCGACTTAATTACTTAGAAAGTTTTGGAATTCAGTATTAAGTTTTCGAATCGAGGTTTTGTTTACCTACGGTCTTTTGATAGCCGAGTCATCTATCATATTGTTAGTAAAGAACAATTTACAATGTTCATGAACTCGCAAACAAAAGATTCTTTGAAGTTCAGAAGATATTAAAGAACTGGAATAAAGATGTCATTTAATAAAATTTTCAGAAACAAACATTTAATGATTTTAAAGAAATGTCGAAAATAATTGAAACCTCTTTAGACTCTTTCAATCAATTCCTCAATTCACATAAAAACACGTTTTCCTCTTTTCGTTTGATAGTATTCAGTCGAAGTGTAAACAGCTTTTCGAAATGGACGATGATTAAACTTCCTGTTAAATAAATAAAAGAATTCCAATGGGGGCTAAAAAGAAATGGGTCCGATTTTGATTATTTTCATTCATAAATAGTAGGTTATTAGGTCCATTTCCATAGTCTTAATTAAACAGTTGGAAGATAATATTTGTAGTTTGCTGCTACTAATTTCGAACCATATTATAAAATATTATTCTTAGTTGTTTATTGGGCAAAACCAATAACATGATAAAGGTAGAGTTAAACTGGTGGCATCAGAAGCTTATCTTTGCAGCGCGTGATGTTTGGTAGTGTCTGTCCATTTTGCCCTTGGACACATAGTACACCAGAGGCGCTAACAGCCTTTTAGGATCAGGAGTTTGAGTATTGTTGGAGATTCAAGAATTGAGGAAAGGGGGGGTGATTGTGCTTCCGGCAACCTCAATCACACGACTAAATACAACGCGAGCGTTTTACGTCAGTTTTCTGTGCGGCCGTGATATCATTCCGGTAGAGCCGGCCCGTTCATGCCGAAGCAGGGTTCACCCACACTTTTCGACTTTCCAGTATGCATTATTCTTACTTAGTGGTTTTGAAATATAGTCAAGATAAATTATAATTATTAATTATCTATCCTCGACAAATGATACAGCTACCATTTTGAAACGACATAGATATTTTTTTATTTTTTTTTCAAAAACAAATGAATGAAAGGATTTTTCAGACATCCCAGCTAAACGCACATTTCCGCGACCCAAAAAATTTAAGAAAAAAAGGGAATCGTGTTTCCTTTTTTGTTTTCGCGTTGAAAACCTTCAAAAGGCGGACCTTTTGAAGGTTTTCAAGTCCCTTTCCAATTTGCCCCAAACTTCGGAAAGTTTGGGGCAAATTGGAAAGGGACTTGTTGGGTATATTTGTTTGTACATTGTACCTTATTTCATTCATTTAAAAGACCATTTTAGAAACCTACCTTGTTTGTCGTAGGCTTCTAAGACTCGCTCATTCGACCACTACATGATGAATTCAGTACTGGACATAAAATATAGATAGAAATAGAGTTAAGCAAAATACGATTGGGATTGACGTGTTCTATAGTGGAGACCGCGTCTAGGCTAACGTAGTGTAGGGCGCCTTCCAGCTAGGTGGAGTGACGATATACGTAAACTGGCTGGTAGTGGATGCGTAGAGCTGAAGATCGAGCTTAGTGGCGTACCATTAAAGAGGCTTATGTTCAGCAGTGGACGAAAACAGGCGGTTGATGACAAAATCAGCCCACCAGAACGATGAGCGAGCCGGTCTGCTCCAGCAGAGGGCACCCGTTCGCGGGTACAACGTTCAACTATTTCGTAGGGAACGGAGTGACCCAAACCACAGCACTACCCACTACACGTATACCGCTATGTGTATGAATGTATATATTTTATACATACTCATAAGCCTCGCTTCCAGGTGGTCGGCACTCCATGTGTGACTGCAAATCCAAGAGTTGCTTCCAACCTTCAGGGTCTGTCTTCTGAAGTAATGCACATCTTAATGGCATTAGGGCATCATGTCTGAAAAAGTAAATCTTTAGTAATAAAATCTCAATTTTACTACATTCTTATAATTTATAGTATTACATTCTTATAAATTATGTGTTGCTTAAAGAACATTTTTTTTTTGTTGAATGATAACATTTATATCAATTTTAACCTAATTCACCAAAATTCACTTAACTTACATTCACACAGACCTGTTTTAGAATCTTTTATTAAAATTAACTGTTCATTTTTGTCGCTTACTTCTATTACAATGTAGAAAATATTTCTAAACTACGTCTGTGGGTTTCACAATCGACAATTCTTTTGCGACAAGTGTATACTTGTTGAAATTAAGAAATGATATCAGCTATAGTAATACTAGTAGTATTAGTAGTGCTAGTATTAGTATAGCAGATTCCATTTCTTAATTTCGGTCACCATTGGACAAAGTATTCTGTAGACCAAAAAGGATGGAAGGATTTTTAATTTACTGTCTAGACAGATAAGTAAGTAAGTAGAAAAAAGATCTTAGTAACAGTAGCAATAGGTACTTAATTATTTTCTTTGATTGTGCCCAAAGAAAGTTAAAAGCCTACTTTAGTTATATAACGAAATGTCTTTGGAATTCATAAAAGAAATCTACTAATGGAGATAGATTCTCCAGATTTGATTCCAACTCTATATAACTTGGTAACCGAACCGGTTATAATAGTTTGGGTGATTATCCAATCTTTATTTGGGAGCTGGGTTATCATCTTTAGTGAGTGACTTGGTCTTACCTTATTTACCATTGTCAAAATTTTACATTTCTTAACTTGTATTACCTTTCGTGACAAACTAATTAATTATTATTACCGCAGCAGACTCAGGCAGTCGCGGGTCGTAGAATGCTGCTCATGAATGTGAGCCTCTAGTATGGCTCAAAACTAGTCGAGTTCCTCGTCAAATAGTTACGTGGGTAAGCCGAAAACATAAAAGTAACATTTATTTAAACAATATCACAGTCTTCTTTGTTGAACATATACCTCTCCGCCTAAATAATCATTTATATCTTGTTAGTACTGACATCATTTACATGTTACTGTCATTCCAGTGCCTTTAGCTAAACACCACTTTAGCGCTTGTCTACAGAGGGAGCAGAAAACTAAATGTATGGGGATGACACTGACAAGTGTCAAAATTTACGTCAATCCCATTTAATTTGGTTGTCGATTCTACATGTAGACAAGCGCTAAATGGCATTTGGCTACAGCTGCAGACACATTACGCTATTGTAGTCAAGTTAAAAGTGGTTTATATCTCTCTATAGCCTCCTGATTAGTACAACATACTATTTCCTCATTTTTTTAAATTGGTAAAAGTGCTCCGACACGCCTTCCTATTTATAAAATCAGTAATTAAAGACGAAGTAACAAACCTGTAGTAATCGGCCATGTTTTTCAAAACGCATTCGGGTCTTAAGCTGAGGATTTCACATTCAGCTCCATGATGTCTTGGATCCTTTAGACCTGGACAGTTGCCTGAGCAGACGGGCCAGCCGCACCTGTAAATGTAGAGGTAAATAGAGAAAGGGATAAAACTACTACTATAGGTAGCTTCTTTTTCCAGAAACTGCACATCTAAACTTTATCACATTAGGTCCTTTGATACCAAAATTCTCATAAATAAGAATGAATCTGTAATGAATTTGGTGTTTACTTATTTTCTGTTATTTTCTGTTATACAATTGATCTGATGTTAAAGAATTGCATCCATAATTGATTTCTAAAAATATGTTTGAGGGCAAGGGGTCTCGAGTTCGATTCCGGGTCGGGCATAGTATTACTGGGTTTTTTTTTAAATCTCAGTAGTAGCACAGAGTCTGGAAATATGCCCGGTATATGGCAATAGGGTCACCCCTATTACATGGGATTCATAACATAAATAGTGAAAAGTGGGTGTTACTTCTGTGTGCACCTCTGCCTACCCCTTCGGGGATAAAAGGCGCGATGTTATGTTATATTGTTTGTAAATCATCGAATCCCTCTCTAACACGCATGATCAGTTCTTATTACTTTTCTAAATACGCGTTTTATAGCTCAGCATCTTTTTAAGGGTTGATTTGAAATCTCCATTTAACACTTACATGGTACATCTTTCTCCCGATTCTGTAAAGACGGGTTTATAACATCCAACACAGGGCATAGCAACTTCTGGGTCCAGCATGGCTTTAGGTCCAAACACTAAGGGTCTTTCTGTCAGTACTATGTCTCCTGGATTGAGGTCTCGAGATGCAACGAGGTGTCTGCCAACGTCGTCATCTGATGTTTGAACCTGAAATTGTGATTAAAGTTAAGGGCGTTACCAAGGTACTTCAAAGAAACTTTGTATTTTTATAAAGGAAAGAGAAAGTATTGGAATCAACTTTAACGTAATTCTGATGAATGTGAAGATGATGACCTATCATATAATACGTTTCATTTTCATGAAGTGAAATAAATTTGCCACTACTAACGCCATCTACTATTCCTAAGAAGCAACCTATGCAGTGACATCTGTGAATGACTCGAGCAAATAAGATACGTGAACTGGAACACTGGGAGTAAACGGGAGTGTCACTTTGAAAGTAAGCGGAGAAACCGAATGAGGTCGCCACAGTATTTCGTAGACCGAAAAATGTAATTTTAGATACTTTAAAGAATATTGAATAAAATTATTTTAACATCTTGGCTTACCAAATTATACGCCAGTGCACTGTTACCGTTCTCGTGATCCATATTTCTGGAAAGATTATAATAAGAAGCTAGTTTAATCAGATTTTGCAGTAACTCTCTTATCATATAATACAATCGTTATTAAAAATAGTTTCTTTTTTCAAACATATATCATTCCAAATGCTATCCCTTTCAAAATAGTTTCTTTTTTCAAACATATACCATGTCAAATGCTATCCCTACCAGACACTGAACATCAATTTGTATATTATATTAAGAATTTTTCAGTCCGCGAATTGAACCTTCAATTTGCACAGTTATTAATTAGTAGCTCTGTCTGATGATCATTTTCTTTAGACATTGAGTGGACACCACTAATACATAATATAACACATTACGGCTCTCAATGCCACTACAGTGTAACACCCATTTTTTATTATTTATGTTATGTCTCCCTGTAATAAGGGGTGAGCCTATTGCAATATACCGGGACTCCAGACTCCGTGCTACTACTGAAATTTTTTTAAAACCCAGTAATACTCGATCCGAACCGGGAATCGAACCCGATACCCGGGTGGTTGCACTTGCAACCACTCGGCCAACGAGGCAGTCTACAACACTAAAAGCCCTAATTTATGGAAGGATTTATAGAAGACCAAAATTCTAAAATACAAACTACCCATACAAATGACACACAATGACATGTTAAAAATTCTAAACAAATCAAATCAGATTTCACAATATACAATTTGTTTTCAAATAAACTGCTTATGGCACCTCTCCAGATTGCACGACATCACTCAAGACGTCGTCTTAACAACACAGTTGATGTTCTGTTGCACTCATTGCGATGATACTGTTCAGTAATTCAGCACAAGCATTGACTGTCACGTAAATCTATTTTGATTATGCAAATGGAATTAACGTAGCATTTGTTTGAGGTGTTGCATTGTCTACTCTGTATTTGTTCGAGCTTTGGTTAGACATTCTGATCTTTTTCTTTTAATTAGGTTTCAGAAATGTCTATTGCATAATGGCTTGTGCTGTTTTCAAGGAATGGTCCCTTAGGTATAATGATATTCTTTCTGGCAATACGATTTTTTTATGTCTAGGAATTTATGTGGCCGAAAATCTTTGTCAATCTAAGATGAAACTAGGATCATTACATTTTAGGTCACACTGAACTTTTGTTTGCTCTGTCCCTAATGTAATTAATTACATTCTATTTTCGTATTTCATTACACACACTTCAGTTTAGTGTTCGGTTTCTTAATATCCAGATACATAAGTTCGTATGTAAGTTCTTCTTTTGATCTAATCATCATGAACAATAAAATTGGAATAGAGAAGAAAAGTGAAAAACAAGTAGGAAGGTAGCAACAAACTATTATTACCATTTAAGTAATACTGGATAAAAATATTTCATACTTACATTAATCCACCAAATTCCAAGATATATTGTCACTCAAACTTATTAGTACAAAACCACGAAATTTCAAACAATAATAACTACTACTGGATGCAATCTAAAAAGCTACACACGAGTATCTGTCACTCGCGGCTCGAAGGACTGAGTAGCTTTCAATCGAGTGACAATAAATAAATCGAACTGCAAACTGGGAACTAGTGTTGCTTCATACTGTCACTTGGGCTACATAACATCACGCCTTTCATCCCTGAAGGGGTAGATAGAAGTGCACATTACGGCACTTAATACCACAATGTATAATCCACTTTTCACTATGTAGTTATGTAATGTTGTGCATAAACCACTAATTAAATTCTTTTTCCTTTGGTCAACCATATTACTTGAGATTATTACTATAACCGGAATAATCTGTTAAGTAAAAAGGAAAATAAAATAAAATATTCAATGAAAAACATAAAAATCTATTTAATAACATATAACGTTAATCAAATCTCCAGATTCTTTTTTTTACACAACCTCTCAAATTCATGTTTACTACCTTCAATAACAGATTGTAGTTTTTTACCTGAAACTTCTTCCATGTCATCTTTGAGTGAGTTCAACGCATCTTCAACTGCTAGTTTAGCTTCAGTTAGTAAAGGTTTAGCCTCGTCATCCTTTACACCATTCTTAAACTTCATGACTAGAGCAGAATGTAATTCATGCTGCAACACACTGTTGTACAAACTAAGTCTAGCATTCCCTGGATCCAATGTTTTAGTCACGGCTATAAGTTCTCTACAGATTTTAATTTTCTTTTCTAAAATCTCTTTCGACGTATAACCAGGCTGCCTTCCATACAATTGTACTAGTGAGTGCTTTATCGTGTACATATGATAATGATTAGGATGTAAAAAGGTTGATAGTCTAAATAGAAGGTTTTCTAAGACAGTTACTGAGCCACCCATCATTAGAACATTTTCAACGTCCTCTCCCATTTGTGATATAACCATATTTATTTGAGAATTGCTAACTTTAGCTGGACATTTGTTACAAGACCAATCTGTTTCATCATCTAAAGGATCTTGTGGTAAATGAATTCCATCACAAGGGTTGTTGCCATCACCTAAACATCTCATTGCACTTAAGTAAGTACCTAATTCAGTAGGGTCACTACATCTTGGACATTTGCAAGCGAAGAATTTTGTGTCTTTCAAATGCTGTCTTCTAGCTTGAGTTCCCCATAGTGCGTGGCTGTACATTGTCGATATATGGTTGTCTTTTATTATTGGTACTACAGCTTTGATAGTTATTTTGTACAAATCTTTTCTATCTTTTGGTGAAAGATTAAAAGTATGCTTTGTATTAGGAACACAGCTATGTTCCATTTTGTAAGTCTCTGCATATAAAGCATTCAGTTCAGATCCTTGTGGTAAGCGAATTTCTAAAGCATTGGTGTCAATGATTCCACATATTCTATGAAGTAATTCTGCAGTAATTTCATATGTTTTATTTTGTTTCTCGTCGAGTTTGCTCACGAAGTTCATTAGATATTCGACGATGAATTCATTCGCCTCACTGTAATTGCAAACGGAGTGAATTAGAAATGTTTCACTTATGCCCCACATTAACAATTTAGATTTCAATTTTTTTTTTCGTTGCCTTAAATTAGGATTTTCTCCTGTGTCTGTATCCTATGGGTGCGTTTACAAACATACAAGTTCACATACACAATGACACCCAGACCCAAAACAACAATTTGTGGATCACATAAATAAAGTGTTGTTTTTTTCCGTGCGGGAATCGAACCCGCGACACTTTGCACGGCAGCCGGTTGCCCAGCCACCGCAATAACCGTGCAGTCAGTTAATTTACTTTATAATCATATCGATATTAATAGTTTTAAAACAATTCACTTACTCATAAGCTTCTGTTCCGGGAGTTCGACATTCCATATGTGATTGCATTTCCAGCAAATTCTTCCAACCTTCAGGATCTGTCTTCTGTAGAAGCACACACCTCAATGGAAGCAATGCATCGTGCCTGAAAATAAGTTACACCTAATTAGAAAATACAGGTATTGCTTAGTTTTTTTGGAGAATGCGATGCCCTCTAGTTGCTGGTTTTGCTTGTAACAATTTAAGAGTCTAAGTGAGATAAGAATCCCATATTCCTTAGTCTTCCAGTCCAAAAGCAAGACACCTATTGAAGGTTCATCAAAAAGTTAATACATTAGGTACTCTATTTTTATATGAATAAAGACTATTCAATATAATTACCTATAGTATTCAGCCATGTCATTGAGTGCACATTCTGATCTCAGGCTGAGGATTTCGCACTCTGCAGCGTGATGTCTTGGATCTTTTAATCCTGGACAGTTGCCTGAGCAGACAGGCCATCCGCATCTGTGGAAAAGTTTATGCGCAAATCTTATTTTTCATATCAATGTGACATGTTGTTCGGAGCGGTAACGGGATCATAGCGCGATCAACATTTAATTATAATAAAATTATTTATAGTCAGAGTTGTCACGTAGCTCGATAGAGGGTGTTAATATCGAGATAGATCGCGCTATGGTTTCGTTACATCAATTTGGTTAGGTTGCTCGTCAAACCTGACGTTGGCGAGTACAACCAGCGCCCCTAGCGGGAAGAAGTGTATAAAGGAAGTGAATAAAAAGTGAAAGTAAATTGGTGTTGTGTTGTTTCTCCAAATCCCTCACAAGCCGACCTTCTGTCTTCTTCTTCTTCCTAACAAATTTTCGTGATTTAAATTAAAAATAGGCTCATCTACTTTGATGGGTAATTATTAACTCTACCTCTATATAAAATCTGCATTGACGTTAATGTTAACATGAATGTTAATGTCATCTTTGAAAAGTTTTAACATAAAATAATAGATGTAATTAAATACTAATGTAAAAATACAATATCGGTTGTTTTAACTACCTGCTTGAATTAAATAAATAATAATAATTGAAACCTGTACCCCAGTTTTCCTAATGTAATAAAAACTTATCGTGCAAAGATTTTATAATAAGGACTGGTAAAAAATTAAATTTAATAACTCACTTAGCACACCGCTCTCCAGCTTCAGTCAACACTGGTTTGTAACAGCCAACGCAAGGCATGACTTCCTCAGGGTCCAGCATGCCTTTAGGACCAAAGACCAGTGGTATTTCAGTCAGCACCAAGTCTCCTGGAACGAGGTCCCGTGAGGCGACTAGATATTTTCCAAGTTCTTCAGAAGTGTGAACCTGAAATTGGTTTGTGATATTATTAGTTTTATTAACCAACTTCAAAAAAAGGAGGAGGTTTTCAATTCGACCGTATAATATGCTTTTTTATATTATTGTGTACATTATGCAGTTTACAGGCGCCATCTAGACATTTTATAAAGGAACTAAAACGTTGTAGATATAGGTATCATAACGCGGCTACTTTGCGTACTAAAGGACCAACGGGAAGCAAAGGGAATATCAAGAAGTTCATAAAAGAGTCAGTAGATGTCGTTTTACTATATTGTATTTACTACTTTTTTATAATGACCAATAACATTAATTTAATCGAGAACTTATAGCCATACAAATATTTTCCTTCAGTATACAATTTATGACGTTCCCCTTTCCATAACTATTATTGTCAGGAATAAAGTTAATGAATTTATTTTTAATAACAAATTACCTGGTTAGAATTACTTACCACATAAGGCAAATCATTGGCACCGTTTTGTGACTCCATTTTTCTGTAAAGTCATACATAATAATTAATCCATTAACATAGATTGGTTTAGTAACTAATTCGTAGAATAATGACTACGTCTTTGGCTGAGTTCGACTGCAGGGGTCTCGGATTCGATCCCGGGTCGGGCAAACTGTTACTGGGTTTTTAAAAATCTTAATTTATAGAACGGAGTCCGGAAATGTGTCCAGTATATGGCAATAAGCTTACCCCACTATTACATGGTACTCATAACATAAATAGTGAACAAGTAGGTGTTACATTATACAGTGGCATTAAGTGCCGTAATGTGCAGTCCTGCCTACACCTTCGGGCATAAAAGGCGTGGTTTTATACGTGTCCTAAAATAATAAACATGTACTAAATTACATTAATAAGATAAAAATAGTTACTAATACATATCACGATACAAATAAATGTTCACTAATCGACACATTTGTCAATGAAGACAAGTTGGCACTCTTCAGTCCGATCATCTTTAGTTCATCAAATCGATGTCAAGACTGCAATTATTAGGTCATTGGCCTCTGTCATTGCCAGCTCTATTTATTTATTAGAAACCAATAATCTTTATTAACTCATTAGATATATCGATTTCAATATACCTAGACTATTTTTTATAATTCAAGCTCCGTTAGTATTCTTTCGTAAAACTGGTGATAAAGTAGGTATATGAAAAATACTTAGGCAATGAACGCAAGTTTTCGTTTTAGTAATTATTATAGCCTGACTTTAGTAAAAATGGACAAACATATAACATAATTTTAAACTATGTGCTATTAATAGGAATTTGGAAGCTAAAACATAAATTATCTTGGGTACGACACGAATGCAATCCCACTCGCCAGAAGACAATTGTACTTTCCCTTTCAGAATTGGAACCAAAATCTCGAGCTCAGTAATTCGAAATTATAATATCGATATAAACAGTACAGTATAATTACCTCTATAACATTGAACATAGGTCTAAAAAAAATCATCACTCATTCCTCAAACAATTTCTCTGATACAAAATTTATTTTACATGTCAGACGAACAGCGCTCCGTTTAATATTAACGATTTATCCAGTAATAAACTTAATAACACAAGATGAAATGAAACCCAGTACAAACGTTAAACATGACGTTCATATAGCTGCAATAAATTTACTCGAACATTTTCTCTGTCCAAACATAAATTATATTTGGCAAATGCACCACTTTTCCATGGAGCGAACGTTAAAATGGGTTACTCTCGTCTATTTTTGGCACATATCTGATAAACGTTAGGTTTTCGGAAACGTCTTTTGCATTCTTTTTAGTTTCTTCTACATTTTTCTAACATTATAACATTTCTCTTTAGGTTGAATGATATTATTAATATGTGTATGTGTGAAGTATCACTCACAACACTCAAGGCTGGAAAAGTAAGAAACTATTTGACACCATTGCCATTTTTTTCACGAGTGATATAAACCTTACTATGCTAATCATAGGACATTTTGTTAGAAGCCGGTGGAACGTTCTCTGAGAAACTTGAACTTTTTAAACAACGATTTTTACCCCGCCTACCAAACGTGTATATTGACAGATCATCTTATGTAGGTAGAGGCTCATAGTTCAGTAATGGACTGCAACGGACTGTTGATGATGAAAAATAATATTTATGTCATATTCAACCGTTTGTTGCTTTTACAGAATCATTTCACACTATGTTTGCTTTTTCTATGTTAAAATCTAGGTCAGCATGTTGTTCTAATTTCTCGTTTGTTTTAATGTGACTGAAATTCCATCCAGTGGAACTCGAGTCTAATAAATCATAGTTCGATTTAATTTAGTGTCATATAAATATTTTGATCCAACTCAGACTCAGATCTCGTTTATGTTTGTCTCATCTATTTGTATAATTGTGCTTACGTTGGTGAAGATACATATTTCTTCTGAAGGCAACTGAACACCCCAAAACATAATATCATCAGTAACCAAAATTATCCACTGTTGAAATAGGTTTGCCCTAATCCCCGAGCTTGTCAGGTGATATGATTAAAAACTAATAGGTATTGGAAATGTGAGCATTATTAGGTTTCATTTATTGTCTTGCAGATATATTTTGCAAATCAAATAATTAAATTAGATCAAAACCATTGTTCTCAATCGGTGGAAATACAATTGCTTATAGTTTATATTTTTGTGCAAGCCCTCCTTGTGATGATGACGTCACATTGGCAGTAAATCGAGAAGACCTAGACACGAATCTGATGCCTTGTAATTGATATTCTATGTAGATCTTAATCTCATTTTCATGCATAATTTCTTTATTAGCTAATGCTTTATAATTATCGCACTGATAATATACTTACTGACTATAATTATATTACTTTATACCTAACGTTTTTACCCAATCTCTGATCAAATATAGAATTTCTATTATCGTACGCTCGTCTTAGGCAATTTGGAAACAAAATATATTTTATCTGCATGGTGTGAATGTTAATTGGACGACCAATACCAGCTAAATTATTTACAGCCCTATTAATACCACATACAATACAATTATCATACTCACAGTTTATCACTCATATTTAGAAAACAATATTTCCGAAAATCACTTAAGTCACAATTTTTTTTTTCACTTTGTTTAATTTTTTCCTAAAAACTGGAAAACTTATAACAGGCAATGCTGCGCACGGGCAACTGGCGTCCGTTCTATGTATGACTGACTATAGCTTTTCATTGCGTAATACACGGATATGTGAATGAACTAAAAAAAACATTCCACGATTTTTGTTACAACATTATAGTGAGCATTATCTTGATTTGTGCGACTTTTTATGACGATTTGCAGTAATTTTCGCTGTAGCATTAGAAGAATAATCGTTTCGTTTAAATGTTTGTTGTAATTTGATCTTTTTAGTGAAGAAATTAGTGTTATTATTCCAATTTGTAAAGACGTCATCAACTTTTATTTTAGGGACCATACTTTGTCGAGATATTCCGTATAGAAAACACCTATAATATTGGAAATAGACTGACTTATATCATTATAGAATATAAAATAATAAAACAGTTTTTAAAAAGTCTTAAATTAACTAAGTAGGTAGTTCAAATGGATAAAATTCTTATGTTAGGCAGTCCTGTATTGTAAGTTTATTTTCTTTTTAATTTTTGGGTGACACAGGGCAAGCACGTTGGCAGAATTTTTTAAATACGTCCCGTATTTAGTTCATTACGTAATAAATTGTACAACAGCGATCTCATTTGAGATACAATAATCAATTTCTCTAAACTTCCATCCATTGTTCTGCTTAAAAACAGTTATTGGAAAAAAATGTATCTTCCCATGCTTCTGATTAGATGATTCACTTACTAATAAAATGTTAAACGACATAGCGTAAGAGAAAAGCTAGCCGACAGAGTGAAATGTAATGTAATAAATATAAAGCACATAAGTGAACTTACTACAGCTTTTAGATATTTCATAACGAATCACAAAAACCATCACAGAATTTTTTGCACATGTTTCCCACATGTATCACATATTTTTACACCACGTACTAGTTTCCACTATTCTAATTTGATATTTTTTTTTATTTATTTTAATTATTTTCACCCATGCTTCTAATATTACTTACAGTTTTGTATCCGTCAGATGGCCTGCATGCTATGAAGCCAATAGCTGTAATGCCAAATTTTCTGTTCCACACCATAACAGCTGTTTCTCATCTCAGCATGTTCTAAGACTTGTTGTACACGTTCGTTTATATATTTTTTTATTAAGTGTAAGATTTTTTTTATATTATAAAAATTATAAAAATAATGTTTAAAAAAAATAAAAATGTCGATATAACATCGTATTAAGTAGAAAGTCTTAGTCTTTTGAAAATGAATAAAAACTATAAATATATTAATATGGGTCCTAGAATACGATGCCAAGTAAAGTACTCTGCTATAATTTTATTTATTCATTCTGTATACCAACAGCTGCGATACTTATTATAATTTACAATAGTTTATGTGAATTACAGAGATTAAGGCTAATAATAGGTTGCACTTATTTTCTAGATTCTGTGTATGCGAACGGACTTAACCTTAATCTTTAATGATACTTATCGAAAGAATATCTAAATCAGATTTTGAACTTTTATTCACTCATTTATAACGAATTAATTTTGAAATTTGTTTAAAGCCAATAAGAAAAGTCATCAATCAAAAGTTAATGAAAGCAAACATTGACAGCCGGAAAGCCGAAGAAACTATTGTGACCTACCTGTTCAATTAGGTCTGTTACAATTAGGTATGCGTAAAACTATAGTTTTACGCCTAAATTGAAACAACTAAATTAAAGTATAACAATTTTTATAACAGTACTGCTAAAATAAACAAAACGGGATATACATAGAAAGTAGATTAAACTCAAAAAGTGCCAGTACACTATGAATTTATAAAAATTATAATTACTATTCCAAGAGCAGCCGTATGTTCTACAATAGCATTAATACTCCACTCTGTTGGCACTGTTCCCGAATCTTTACAGTCTTGTTAATTATGCGTGTCTATTTAGAACGAGTATTGTGTTTGATAGCAAGCCGAGCGGGCGTACATCGTGGCCTAGTCAGCAGTGCCTTAATAATTCCCGTGATGCCGACCTGCGAGGTGTGCCAACAACCCGCGAACCAGATCTGTGGAGGATGCAAACTGGTATATTACTGCTCCAGACCGCACCAGAAACTTGGATGGAGAGAAGGTCACAAGTTCAAATGTTGCGCCTTCAAGATCCAATACTCAGACACATTAGGACGACACATGGTCGCCACAAGAGACATACAACAAGGAGAAATGATCCTTAGAGAGAAACCTGCCATCATTGGACCAAGGATCTCGTGTCCAACTATCTGTTTGTCATGCGGCAAAAACCTGGACCCCCAAGAAATTAATAGCAACTGGGATTATTATAAATGTTCAAAGTGCAACTGGCCGATGTGTGGCCCGGAGTGCGAAGCTGCTGATGTTCACAAACCGGAGTGCAAAGCCATGACCGACAGGAAATATAAATGTGATATTAAATACCAAAGCCCTAATAAAATTCAAGCGGCCTACTGTGTTATTTCACCTCTCAGAGTGCTATTGATGAGTACGTCTAACCCACTTCAATATGAAAATTTAATGAATCTCGAATCCCATTTAGAAGACAGGATAAACACCCCTCTGTATACAGTCTTAAAGGCTAATTTGGTGACTTTCATAGTTCAAGTGCTTGGATTGCCTTTCGATGAAGAAACAATATTGAAGGTCGCGTCTATATTTGACACAAATGCTTTCGATGTAAGATCACCGGATGGGTCTACTAGACTGCGGGCTATTTATTTGACAGCTTCGATGATGGACCATAGCTGTAAAGCTAATACGAGGCATATATTTATAGGTGAAGATTACCATATGGCTATGATAGCGACGGTGCCGATATCTAAAGGAGAACTGATAACGACGACGTACACTCAGAGTTTGTGGGGAACGTTGGATAGACGGAAGCATTTGCAGACAAACAAGTATTTCGATTGTGAATGCGACAGATGCAAGGATCCTACAGAATTCGGTACACATTTGGGGAACATTTACTGTTCTGTGTGCAACAGTGCTTTCGCTCCGAATGTTGAATGGCGTGGTGCAATGTTGGTGTCAACGAATCCGTTGGATGAAACCGCGCCATGGAAATGTGAGAAATGCGAACATTTTATTTTGAGCAAACAGATGGTGTGGGGAAATAACGCATTGAAACAAGATCTTCAGAGACTGAATAAGACGGATCCGAATCAGTTCGAAGAGTTCATTGAGAAGTACAGCCAGACGTTACACCCTAGCAACCATTTAGTAGTGCAAGCCAAGTTGGCATTGGTACAAATATATGGGAACTATAAAGGATATAGCTTGACAGGTATATTGTTTGTTGTTAAAATAGATTCAGAGAATAACGTTTATTTTTAATGCGTGTTGTTAACCCCAATTAGAATTAATGGGTTTGAAATCATTAGACTAACAACATAAAAGATCTCACAAACGGTTTTAAAGATTTTATCGACAGTGTAGAAACCACACAACAATAGGTATACATTATTTCTCATAGTTAATTTATAATTGGTTAAAGTTATTTCTTTTTTTTCCTTTTTTCTATTTTTCTCCTATGTCGTGGGTGCGTTTACAAATAAACAATATCACATACACATGACACCCAGACCCGAAACAACAATTTGTGGATCACACAAAGAGTTGCTCCTTGCGGGAAGTGAACCCGTTACACGTTGCGCGGCAGCCGGTTGCCCAGCCCAGCAAAATACTCTATAACTCATACGGGCTTACAGTACTTTCTTGTGAATTGTTGTTGTGACAGGATATTTAATGATTTCGCATTGAAAGAATTTTACTTAACACACATGTTGACAGCGCAGTCTGTGACAGTTGTTGACCTTAATAATGCAATCCAAATCCAGTTCATACATGTAACAATTTCCTAACCTACACAATGTAAGTATGTGGGCTTTTTTATTTTTGATGGGCTGACGTTTGACCTCTATCTCGCCTGGTGGTAAGCGACGATCCGGTCTATGATGGAGCACGGCGTCCCATAAGCAACATATTCACTCGGGCCTTGAAGACTTCCATTCTGGCAAAGAATTCCACTCAATAGCAGTACGCACAAGGAAACCTGATGCGAAGCGATTCGTGTGTGTAGGTGGGACATCTACCATGAATCGGTGACGCTTCGCCGATTGTCTTGTGGTACGATGATGGAAAGGGCTGGGAGGAATCAAGTTGTGTATTAGCAACGCACACTTACCGAAATGTATTCCGTAGAAAACCGAAAGGCTTGCAACATTACGCGTGTTTGCGATGTAAACTAGGCATAGGTACAATATATTCACCAGTATACTAACCAGATAATGTATGGAAAGATGAAAGCGAGACATAGTACTCTGTTTTTGTATAGGTCGATGTGCAGTGGGTACTTATACTATACTCAGTTTAATTGGAACATTGACAAGAAAGTTGTTTCTGAAAGCCATGTCAGATCTATTCGTACATGAACTAATGCTAGGTGTTTAATCAGTGAAATTATAATTAATACGTTGACCTTGTCGTAAAGTCGGGCAAACATTCAGTAACCAATTTTGAAGTTGAAAAATTTGTCGACATTATTGGTTATGCAAAAAAAAATCCTTATTTTCATTTTGTAATAGGGATGATGACAGGGTATGAAAAAAATCTAAATAGTCCGTAAGTTAGGTAATAAACCAATATTACATACGATTTTTTTTATTTTGTCGTATAATAAAACAATACTTAAATAAAACGAATCAAAGTTTAGGAGTAAGAGCTAAAACATCATTTCTACGTATAAAATAGTACATAGAAATGACGTTACGCGAAATTTCAAATCAATATATCGTCGAAAGTAATTCGTTTCTGTAAGAAAGTAAAAAATACGTGTCTAATGATTTAAAATAATCTACCAGACGGACATTAAAATAAAAATTAGGCATCTAACCTATTGTGACATGATGTCATCTTGATTAGTGATAAACAACTTTATGTTTTTTATTGTCATCCAATCATTTTTAAATACATTGTACAGACTAAAAGTTTCACATTACCTTAAGAAAGATACCATCTACCACATGATAATAAAATTGTAGGACTATTCTTTTCTGTGTTATAGATGCATAATTGTTCAAACACATACTTCCTCATATCCATGACACTTAGACCAGGAACCACAAATTAAGTATGTGGATAGCTCAAAGACATGATCTAAATTAACCTATATTTTTACAGAACTACCAAATGCACGGCTCAGAAGAAAGGTAGACCTCTGCCACGAGCTGCTAGAGATAGCTGATAAACTGGAACCTGGCTGGACTAAGTTCAGAGGGACCTTACTTCTAGAACTTCAATCCGCTATGACTATGAAGACTAAGAGAGAATTTGAAACTGGAAAACTGACTAAGGCCGCTGCTCAGGTAGGATAAATGTTGTAGTAAAATGCATTTAATTGACCTAATTTTGTTTGGGTAGATTTTTCTACACCGTGAAATCTATGTCGTTTTTATCCCGCAGCTAAACAACTCGCCATGAGAAGTACTTTCGGTGTATAAAGGAAAAACAAAAAATTAATATGTTAAAAATAAAATCTACAGATACTAACCGTGATACTCAGATACATTTAATGATTAAGTATTTAAATTATTCCTGCCTGCCTGCCTCATTGGCCGAGTGGTCGCAAATGCAACTGCCGGGCATGGGGTCTCGGGTTCGATGCCCGGGTCGGGCAAAGTAATACTGGGTTTTTAAAAATCTCAGTAGTAGCACGGTGTCTGGAAATGTGCCCGATATAATATGGCAATAGGCTCTCCCCCAATTACATGGGACTCATAAAATAAATAGTGAAAAGTGGGTATTACATCGTACAGTGGCATTAAGCGCCGAAATGTGCACCTCTGCCTACCCCTTCGGGGATAAGAAGGCGTGATGTTATGTTATGTAATTATGTGTTAAACTATTCCTTAGTAACGATTTTGTTCCGAGAATAATTATTGCTAAGGACCGGGTTAAGTAGCCATTAAATTACTCTGAATACGGCGGTTAGATAAGTTTTTTAATCTGACAGTACATCTTTATAGGCAAAGCTGTGGTCAAAAGCTAGTAGAAAATAATAATAACAACCTAAATTCTATCTTGCAATACATTTGATACGATTTGGCAAATAAAATAACTGTTCGCCTGATGACAACATGCCCATAATAATACCTCTATATTACAGCACTGATAATAAAAATGATATTATCATTTTGAATCAAGCTGACATTTGTTCGTTTCGATTGCAAATGTTTTGTTGTTGAAATCTACTGCAATATTGCTTCGGAAAATTTAATGAAGTAGGTTTATTGCGTGAAGTGAAATTATTTGAACACTATTTTGCCGTAAAATTAAGATCATGTGTCCTGTACTAGATGTTATTGTTTTGTTATGTGTTTAGAGTAATTTATTTAATTTTGTTTTAAATTATAATAATATATATGTTTATAGAGGTATATGTTAATCAATGGTTATTCTTTCTAATTCTGAGAACCAATTGAACAGTTTACGTGGCGCTGTCTTAATGGTTGTAGAATCATTTTTAAAATTTTTGAATAATTATAATAATTACTTATTTTGTTTACGGATAACTGTTATTTAAGTTAACACTTTATAAAAGTACATTCTGTCGACATTTTTCTTTGGTACAAGACGCGTCCTTTCTAATTTGTAATTTTAAATGATTTCAGAGCAAAAATTGATGCAGTACTAAGAATAAAAATTGTCTGTTTCCAGGATGAGCTGATGGAAAGCTTGGTGCTGCTCCAGGAGGCAACCAATATATTAAAGGTAGAACCACACATGAAGACCACTCTCGAATCAAAGATCAGCGAACTGACTGGGCTCCTAGACACCACTGCAGCTGAAACTTAGACATTTAACTCACTTGCTACTAAATATTACTTATATATTAAAGGTTAGGAAGTGTGTATTGAACATTATGTTATGATATCTCAATGTGTATTGAAAAATATGTCCTATATGTATGATTAAGTGAGTCGGTTTTTGATGTTTAATAAAATATTAACAATCTTTTTTGCAGATTATCATTACTTTTAGAGGAGTAACATAAATAGGTTATTATGAAGTAAAATAATTAACACATAGTTATGAGATAAAATGTTTTATTGTTTTTCGTCATAATTATTGTCATAACTATAGTATTTTACTTTATCACAAGAAGACACCATAAATAATTACGTTTTCGGCTTACTCACGTAGTAATTCGACGAGGAACTCGACTAGTTTCAAGCCATGCTAGAGGATCATATTCATGAGCAGCATTTCGCGACCCGCAACACTGCGACTGTCGCGCTGCTACTGGCTACTCGAGTCTGCGGGCCCAGCGGGCCCAGCGCGTTTTCGGCTTACTATGTGAGTAAGCCGAAAACATAATAATTTATTTAGTATGTCTCACGAAAGTTACAATACAAGAAGACACCATATTAATACAGCTAGTAATTACAATTCTAAATTAAATAAATCTATCGGTGGCGTTAATTCTTCAAATACTATCTAGCAAGTCTATTTCTACTTTTCTATAGTTATCTAAATCATATTTAGTTTAAATGCCGTGGTAAATTAGAAAAATAGGTAGAATCTTCTTCACCGTAAAATCTATATTATTTTGGTCCTGAAGTAAAATGGTAATAGCTTTACAAATAAATAAAATGTTTAAAACAAAAAAATACTGGTGAACCATTGTAAAAAGCAAACTTCGAAAGCGCGTACGAACTCATAGTGCATCTAAACATCACGCCATGTAATTCTCGAAAGGGTATTTCTCATCGGGTGACACGTGCGATGCCAATAGTACCTACAAATATACGTCGAGTGTTTTATGTGCGTAGTGCCATGAAATTTTTTGTTTTTACTTTATACTCCATATGGCAAGTGGTTTAGCCGGGGGATGAAAACGATATAAATTTATGGTGTATTTATATTTTCCCATTGTCAATAACTGGTTCAGTTTTTACAGGCGTAATTTTCGTGGGTTTTGTGGTAACTTCATCCGCTTTGATGCTGAATTCCAAAGTATCTTTCTTTATATGCAGAATATTCTTTATCGCTTTAGAAATCTTCTTGTGCGGTTTCGGGGAATGTGCGATGACAAAAATCTTCTCCGTATTCTTCTCTTGACCTTGATCATGTTTTTTGGCAGGCTGGAATTAAAGAAATAATTTTATGACATATTTTACGAACTATATTATGTCTAATTACCTATTGGCTATTATACTTCTACTGTGAGTAATTTGGCATAAAAACTTTGCAGAAACTCTTACAGAAAAACTCGTAGAATAACGCAAAAAAACATCTTCGAAAGCAGGTTATAGGGCTGAACAAATAATGATACATACAGGATCTTAATCGAATGTTGAAGAATTAACAATATCATACGTAAAATGCTGGTCTAAATTAGACTTCAGACATACATAACATCACGCCTTTTATCCCCGAAGGGGTAGGCAGAGGTGCACACAGAAGTAACACCCACTTTTCACTATTTATGTTATGAGTCCCATGTAATAGGGGGTGAGCCTATTGCCATATACCGGGCACATTTCCAGACTCCGTGCTACTACTGTGAATTTTTTTAAAACCCAGTAATACTTTGCCCGACCCGGGAATCGAACCCGAGACCCCTTGCCCGGCAGCCGTTAGACTTCAGAATAAGTCCCAAACTATTATAAAGTGAGTCTTCTTTAACCAGATAGTACGGTTGGCGCGGTGACTGGTCAACTGGCTGCCGCACAATGTGTCGGTGTCGCCGCAGGTTCGATTCCCACACGGAACAACTCTTTGTGTGATCCACAAATAGTTGTTCCGGGTCTGGGTGTAATGTGTGAACTTTTATGTTTGTAAATGCACCCATGACACAGGACAAAATTCCAGTTTTTTTTTTTTTTTTAAGGGGGGAAAATCATCGAATGACTGCCCCCGCCTGGGTGAGGCGGGAGGGAGTGTCAGACTCTTACTGACTAAAAACCACCCCGTTCCTTCTCCTGCACGTCGAGCCGGAGCCCCGGTTACCCGTTAGGTTCTCCGCGACTCCGAATCGGCATCGGCCCTATTGGGCCCCATCTGTGGTGGTCTGATGGCTCTTTGAGGCGCGCGCGGAACGCGACGCGCCGTACGCTCGGGTCTATTTCTGGTCGGACGGGGAGCCACCCATGCTCGCCGTCCGCAGGCCCGCGCTTACGGTGGCCGGAGATCGTCCCGCGATTCCCGACGCCCGGTGTGTCCTTCGCGATGGCTGGGTTGCGAGGAGGCAGCGCTTCGCTGCCTCACGCGTCCCGCCTCCTCCTTAGCTAGCATGACTGCTTCGCAAAAGGAGGAGACGGCATCCCAATCCCCCTCGCTCCGCATCATGGCCTGCACTAGGCCCGGACGCGAGAGGTCGCAATCGCCGATCACTTCCCTGAGGACACGGCGGTGCTCAGCCCACGAAGGGCATTCTCCCACCGTGTGTTCCACCGTGTCCTCAGGGCGGTCCTCGCAGTGATGACACCCGGGCGTTTCCTCCCGCCCCATCAGACACAGGTACCTCCCGAAACTGCCATGTCTGGTGAGGACCTGCGTCAGGCGGTAGGTGAGGACGCCGTAGCGTCTCTCAAGCCACTTCTCAAAGAGGGGACTTACCGCTGCGATGGCAGCGAGCCCAAAAATTCCAGTATAGGGCAACGTCAAGTCATATTACAATTGTACGCAAATTATCTAGTAAGCATGATTCTTCACTAGATGGGGTAAAAACCAAAACATCAATTTTATTTATATCTTTTACTAGGAAAACGTAAACAAACTCATTGATGGCTTTCAACGTACCTAAATTATTATCTACTAAAGTATATCTTATCTACAGAGTACATGGACGATTAAATCAAGATATTGTCTACAAGCACTCAAACTGACCAACTATTATGTTTTGGGTCTGACTATGTTTTTTTTTATGGGATGGGAGGCAAACTAGCATACGGATCACCTGAAAAAGCTATAAGCTAGCAAATAAAGTGAATTATGAAAGTCTAAGAGACTTTACGCACATGATCACGAACAGACTTAAGAACGAGCTGAAATGATTATAGTGAAATCATACTAACCACATCACACAAACAGCACCAGGATCCAAACTTGAAGCAAGCAACGCCAGGAGTCCTGTCCATAGCTTTCCTGAACCTCGCATTAGTGAATCCATAGATAAGAGGATTGATAGCACAGTTCAAGTACATGAGGTAGTTAGACGCAAACCACATAATCTGAAAACCACCATCAGCCTGAAAAAGAAAATCACAACCAAAATAATCTACAGAAGTCACAATGAATCGTAATAATTTAACATAATTTTATGCCTTTTATCCTCGAAGGGGTAGGCAGAGATGCACATTACGGCACTTAATGCCACTTTACAGTGCAACAACCACTTTCCACTATTTCATGTTATGAGTCTCATGTAATAAGGGGTGAGCTTATTGCCATATACCGGGCATATCTCTCGACTTCGTGCCACTGCTGAGATTTTTTGAAAAATCCAGTAATAATTTATCCGACCCGGAAATCGAACCCGAGACCCTTTGCCTGGTAGTCTCACTTGCGACCACTCGGACAACGAGGCATAATCAAAGTTTATTACAAATTAAAATCTTCTGAGACATTAGGGATATGCTCAAAGAGGGAAAGCCAGCGAATAATTCCCCCTCTCCCACCACCACTTCACTTCAAATGACTTACAACGTATTTGTAACTCCTCTAGTATTATATGGTGTCCATGGACAGCTCTGACCATCAGGTAATAAGTCTTATCATTCGCACCCCCTATATCTTAAAAAAAATATTAAAAATTTCCTTTGCGCAACTTACCGAATTGACCTCGTAAGCTAAATTGTTTCTCCAATAGATAAAGGCAGTGAATGGCATCCTACAGATCAAGCTGGTTAGGAGAACACAGGCAGTAATCCTTAAAGTTCTGGTTCTGGCTCTGGCAATGGACTGGCCTCCACCACGAGAAGCGAGCTCACGGACAGTCCACTCCAGACGCCACATTATTATAGCGTACTGTCGAACAAAGATTTCAAAATGTTATTTGTTTAGTATCTCGTCACTTGGCTAATGTTTCAAATTACATAATATCATTATATGGTTTAGCTATTGACTTTTTCAAAGTTGGTGTTATAGTGTGAACCAAAACATTTTTACAGGAGCAGCACTGTGTAAGTATAGTAGCCACAAATTTTAGAGATACTGCTTTCTATAAAAACATAACATTATGAGCCAATGATGAGACCAATAAAGTCATCAAAAATTGATGTCTGATAAACTATGAAAACCAGGTGGAGTGACGACATCCGCAAAGTGGCTGGCAGTGATCGAGTGAAAAGAGGTGAAGTCCAAGCTCAGTGGCCTGCCATTGGAGAGGCCTATGTCCAGTAGTGGATTAACACAGGCTGATGATGATGATGAGACAATGAAAATTATTATACTGGCCACGATAATATACACCATAAGACAATCTAACAAGACTTACAGTTACAACCATTACACCAAGAGGTACCCAAACCAGCAACATAAGTAGAAAGTGCCAGTAAATGCCAAGGACCTTGGAATCTTCTATACAGAACATCTCTACATAGTTCTTCCATGGCCGTTCCTAAAGGACAAGTACATTTATTACTATTTGTCATAATTTTAACCTTAGTACTGTAACCCAGATTTACTGTTCATACTATTTTACAATAGGGCCATGAACATAACAACTCATATAAAATAAAAAAATGCCTTACTGGTCTAATTGAAATAAATGATTTTGACTTTGACTTTGAATAACATTATTGGTGCTTTATAATTATTTGAAACTTTAAAAACTTACCACAAATTCTCTTTTCACTGCCCATGGTAATGAAACTATCATGGACATAATCCATGACGCTACAATTAAATAGGGAGCGACTTTGACAGTCACTCGAGTATCAGCTGCAAGCGCTGCAGCTGCTAAACGGTCATACGACACTAGCAAGACTGCGCAAACACCCGCCAATAAGAAGGAAGCTAAAAAAGAAAGTATAAGTGTTTTAGTATAAATTGCGTTGGTTTCGTCGTGTGAGAGAGGTCACCGAAGGCCCAATTACTCTCCCCTTCCCCAATCTCCCCAATTCCTGAATCCCCAACGATCCTCAAACTCCTAATCCCCAAAAGGCAGGTATCGCACTTGTAATGCCTCTGGTGTTCCAGGTGTCCATGGGCGACGCCGATTGCTTACTATCAGGTGATACGTCTGCACGTTTACCGACTTATGCCATAAAAATAAATAAATAAATTTAGCATTCTTTTAGTCAACAATATAAATTTGTAATAATAAATTGAACATTCTGACATTATACTTAAAACCAATTTTGAGTCTGATAGTACTTATTTATTTATTTATTTATTTTAGCTATGTTCGCCCCACTGTAGGGCAAAGGCTTTCCTACCCTCCTTCCACTCATCTCTCTTTATATATTTCTGTGGTCAATCCTTTTCATAAGCGTTAGCTCCACCTCGCCATTTCCTTCTGGGCCTACCACGACGTCTGTTGACGTTGAGTGGGCTCCACTCAGTAGTGAATTTTGCCCACCGCTCGTCTGACATGTGTCAGTCATGACCAGCCCAGTTCCACTTCAAGCTTGCGGCTTTATGACCGACGTCAGCGATTTGAGTTTTGATACTAGTTAAGCGCATTATTTTTTTGGTACAACTTCAATATTGGTACTAATTATAATCAGACTCATTATTGTGATTTTAGCTAAAGAATAAAACAACGTTCTTTGTGACTTGCGCATTGTAGTCACTACGGTCCAAGAATAAAGGAGCGAGTTTCTGTATTTTCTGTATATGTTCGAATATAAGTACTAGCTATTATACGAACCTTGTAAGAATCCTTCAAAGCGACAACCAAAATTCCTCAAAACGTACTGCTGATAGAAATCCCTGACGAGCATAAACCAGGGGCAGATGAGGAGTGTTAAAAGATCAATTAGTGCCAAGTTCCCAACCAAATAATTACTGGCAGTCCATAGCCATTTGTTTCTGAACAATATGATCAAGATAATGGAATTTAGGAAGATTCCGGTAATGCCGATAATCAACATGGCCGATGACTTCAAAACTATTTCGAGTGGAGGTTTCACGTGCCATAATGTGTTCGGGAAATTATGCTGTGATGTGTCTAGCTAAAATTAAAACAAAAACAATATGACAATGAATTAATCCTGTTTTATTAGTTGGTGCTTTTTATCTTATCTTATTGTCTGAATGGGATTGAATTAATTAAACAAACTGGACATGTTCTGGAATATTCCTATTGGTGTCTGCTGCAAATACACACATTCTATGTATCAATATAGCTAATGATATTAGTCATGTGTCAGAAATCAATACGTGTATGTAGATAATAATCTATATGAATATTGATTTCTTAGTTACGCCTTTATCTCCAAATGAACAGATTTTTATAAAAATGTGTTCGTTTATGCCACATAGCTTGTCGATTTAAAAAGGACGTAAATATATTTAAGATACGGTAGCTTTTCCCAAAATAAAAAGCAAGAATATCACAGTACAAAACAGATTTAACTTTGTTGTAATGTGATGCAATAAAAAGGTTAAGTAGACATGGTTTGGTAGAAGATAATCTAATATCTAATAAGTTACTTTAAGATCTATTATTCTTAGTTTCATACTTTGTATACAACCTTCTATGATGAAGTCACTTGAAAAATGGTTACTACCATATTCGATTTCAATACTCTCACAACAATAACAAAGACTGTTTTTCGATATCCTTTTCTGTGTATACTTTTATGGCAAAAATAAGAAAAGACTTACCTGTTCTAAATAATCCTCAGACCAATTAGACACAACCCTGGGATCCAAATCATCGAAATCTGATTCATCCATTTTTATTGTTTTAATTTCATTAGGCTTATCAATTTGTTCAATAAATAGACCATCCACATGTAAGGTATCTGTATTGACTTCTATAACTTTTATATTTTTGATCAAAACACTATCAACTTCAGTCTCGTCAGTACTTTCTAAATTATTTTCTATAGGTATCACGAAATTTCACTGTTTCACCAAAAATATGTGCTGTTGCTTGAACATATTGTTACTGAATATTCATAAACAGTCGATGCAAGATACTCGAGATAACATTGGTTTAAGGTAGTCCATTACCTTAAAAGCTTTTTTATCAAAAATATGATTGATAGGAACGCACTGAACTATAAATGACAAAGATGTTTTTTTTTTTCATAATTTGGGTGTTAATATCAATTTTTGGCGAATTCTGATAAAACGCTATTGGGGGTAAAGTAGGTACATGAGTATCAAGAAGAAGTAAGATATTCTAGATAAATTTCAAACTGCTTTCTTTATATTACAGTTGTTTTAAATATTAAATTATTTACTGTCTGGCGACGGCTAATTATACTATATTTTATACCGCTCTTTGTCTTACTGCGGGAACTATAAGAACCGATTAAGAAACAGCCTTTGACAGCAAACAATATAGCAATTGAAATGTGTGATAATATTTGATAAAATATAAGAGATTTCTAACGTAACTGCATTATTAAAAACCACTGATGAATTACTAAAGTGAATCTTTATAAAAAAAGTTCACTTACATCGCCATCTGTCGAATTTTATCCAAAGCTAAGACGGGCCTTACGTACAAGTTGATTCATTTCCCAGTAGCAGACTAGAATTGGGGTCGTTTACCGAACGTATATGTAGTCACAGTACCGAGCGACAGATGTCGTGTTATTCAACTTGAGGAGAGGACGCTTGAACATGAAAAGAATTTCATGTTCATTCTTTGGTAAATGTCGTTTTCTTTAATAATATTTAATAAGTGGTCAAGTATTACCTCACTATATATCCTCGCTAGCTTTGACTGGTGAAAACCTTTGCTCAAATAGGAAATAGCTATTAAAGGGTCGCCGTTACCGAAATCGGTAGGGAGGATTATATACATATAATATCAAAAAACTACAACTACCTCTATAGTAGTAGTTAATATGTGTATTCATATAAACATCTATTCCACAATTTATACTCATAATCAGTATCTACATCATATACCAAGTATCATGCAGCGGTAAGCGCATTTTAATGAAGTCCAAAAAATTCATTGTTAAACAGTTTCACATGAACAAATGCGATTTTGATGTGTGGCATTGAGATCCTAAGATAGGTGTGAATGTCACTTTACTAAGACTTATCTCGTTACATGATTGTTTTAGAACAAAAAATGTGTAATGGACGCTTGAGGGTCGGTAAATTGTGTGTGGTTTTGAATTCGTGTCATTGAGGTGTGTGAAGAGGTTTTATAGAGGAGAATAAGTTTAATATTGACAACATGCCTATTACAGTCACTGTTGTTGGACAAAAAATTGATTTTAGAATGCTCAGATTCAATAATCACCTACGTGATTTATTGATTCTAGTCATTTTTGGATTTAGCCCGGGACTCGGGAATCGAACCCGGGACGGGGTTGCCCATTTTACTGGGATTTTAGCTGTTAATGTTATAATAATATTTTGGGCCACTTCCAACACTCAGAAAATTAACATTTTGTTAGTTAATTTTAAGGTAGCCCTTACAACGGAAAATATAAAAGAGTAAGAACATAAGGTAAAGACTACTTTAAGCAGAAATTTGACCACGATCACTGATTTTATGATGGACAATCACACTTGTGGTTAAAGGGCCTTGACAGTATGTTTATCTATGTTAAGTTATGCTAACATTAGCATCAAGATAGCTATAATCATTTAGCTCTATACCTGCTTATATCCCGAGCGTACTCGAAGAGCCATCAGACACCACGAATGAGACCCAATAGGGCTGATGCTGATATAGAGCCGCGGAGTACTTAACGGGTTGCCGGGGCTCCGGCTTGAAGTGCAGGAGTAGCAACGGGATGATTTTTAGTCAGTAAGGATCGGACACTCCCTCTCACCTCACCCGAGCGAGAGAAGTCATTGGATGATCCCCCCTCGAAGAGGCTCCCAAGACAATAATAATATGTTTGTTTATGTTGAGTTTTGCTAACATTAGCATCAAGATCGCTAATAATTTATGTCTATACCTACTTAGACACTCATAATAGTTGTAAAACGCTATGTCCTCAACCAACCACAGAATAAGATAATGTACAGCAATTTTGTGTATGTAATGCAATCCTTATATCATTGCTTTATGATCTAGAGGTAAATGGGTGCCAAGTAAATTGTGTTGAAATAGTGAGATCTCTATTGTTATAGTTTTTTGTCGCCTTGCCTCGTTGGTCGAATAGCGATATTTTGGCTAAGCATCATGCAGTGATTTTATAGGACCATGGAGTTCAGATTATTGTAATCGTTCAGGATTGGTAACAGAATTGTCATACTTAAGGGACGTAAAACAAAACTGGTAAAGGAAAATGCTCAAAAATACATTAGCTGCGTCCACCTATCCTAGTAGCATTTTAAAGTCTATGTTATTATCAAAGGATCAAAGGATCTTATACCTTCTTCCTATCTCCTTTTTTTTAAAAAGCAACTGGCCGCTCACTATGATTTTCTCCTATGTGTGTTTACAAACATACAATTTCACATTCTACAAAGAATCAAACTTATTGTATCGGCTATTGCCCAACGAGTGGATGTAGACGCAGAAATTGTTCCTATTATTTATTATTTATTTAATAATAAAGGTACATGATATGCCTTACAATCTAACGCCATGTCCAACAAAACTATATAAATAGTTTTAATTTCCTGACCTGGGTGTTCTGTATAATGTCAATTTGCATGTTTATAAATGATGCACACACAACTCGATAGAAATCCTAGTGTGACCCAACATAAAAATAAAACAACAAACGTGCTTCAGCATCACAATGTTTTATAAAACAACTAACTTTGCAATCACAACTGAATCTTTCTTCACGTCTGCACCGCAGCCTTGTAATGACAGTACCAACACCATAATTCGACGGAGACGTCGCAGAGTCGCGTAAATTCAACCACAATTGTCGTACAGTCCCATCCCTTGCACACACAACTAATGATTTGAATAAAGTTGTCATTTACTTGGTAATATGAAGATAGAAACGTCAGGTGTGTAATTATGAGTCTGGAGACAGGAGTGTATGATTTTTGAAGAGACGCTTGATCTTGAAGTGTTTTGGTTGTGAATATGACAGGAGAGATAAGGGTCTCGACTTCTCGAGTTCGATTTCTCTTCACATGAAGTAACGACTGCCTCGTTGGCCAAGGAGTCTCGGGTTGGGCAAAGCAATACTGCATTTTTAACAAATTCTCAGTAGTAGCACGGAGTCTGGAATTGTGCCCGGTATATGGCAATAGCCTCAACCACTATTACATGGGACTCATAACATTAATAGTGAAACATGGGTGTTACATTGTACAGTGGCATTAAGTTTATGTATGTATGTGATGAAGTAATATATAGTTTTTAGTTTCTGATATCCCGTATTACATAAGAATCATAATCGCATAATACAACTGGCGATAAATATAACCTTTACCTGCACATAGTATTATTTATGAACTTAGTATTAACAACGAGGATTAATATTTTTAAATCATTTTTAACCAGTTATGCTGAGAGGTCGATAAACTACGACTTCAGCCCTCTCATTTTTTGAAGTCGGTTATTTAATATACTAAAACCTTCTCCTACGTATAACAAACACTTTTCTGAAAACCGCATCAAAATTGGTTCAGCTAATCGTGAGATAATCGCGCACAAACGTACATTTATAGACTGCACGTTTGGCGCGGTGGTTAGGCAACTGACTGCCGCGCAACGTGTTGCGGGTTTGATTCTCGCACACAACCCTTTGTGTAATCCACAGATTGTTGTTCCAAGTTTGGGTTTCATGGGTATATGAACTTGTATGATTGTAAACGCAATGATATCACAGGAGAAAATCTTAGTATGGGGAGACGTTAAAAAAAGATAACATACATTCATATAGGTCAAATGGCGAACCTCCTTTTTTAGGTCAGTTAAAAATGAGCTTTACATTACAACATATCCGCCAAAACTTTACATTAATTTGAAATATTGAGTCTGCACACCATTCATGTCGTTTTTAATGTCCCAAAAATGTCAAATTGGGTACTTGCCAAGCCAACTAGTCAAATTCAATACTTTTTTCAAACTGTCAAAAACGACACTTTTCTATGAATGGGGATGATGACAGGGTATGAAAATTAAAAATATAATTAGTCCGTCAGTTAGGTAATGAAAAATATGAGACACGTATTTTTTTAATGTTGTCGTATAATAAAACAATACTTAAATAAATCGAATCAAAGTTTAGGAGTGGGGGCTAAAACGTCATTTCTTAGTATAAAATGTACTGAGAAGTGACGCCACGCGACATTTCAAGTATATATCTTCGAAACTATTCGATTCTGTAAGAAAATAAAAATACGTGTCTAATGTTTTTAAATAAGCTACCAGACGGACATTAAAATAAAAATTAGTCATATACCCTATTTTGTACGACATGCATCAATCAGCATAGTTACTTCTTTAAGTTGGTCATGAAATCAAATAATGAAAGTGTGATTAAATTTTTAACATTTTATTGTATTGAACAGTCCAAATAATTTATATTTTATTAAGGTAAGTACCCAATTGTGTTCCGAAAACAGTAAACTTATAAGGAAATAATATAGGAACGTTTACCGGTCATGCCCATGTCACGAATGATCGAGTGACCTTTATACGGACTCCGTATGACATGAAGTGGTATGCTCCTTATTCTGGTTTAAAAGATGTTGACAATTGTAGAATAAGCCGTCATAGGAGATTATGGTACTTGCCATAGAATAATACTTAAAAATCTAATTAATTCGGTAGTTAGATAATGAAAAAATATTAGACACGATTTTTACAACAAATTTCAAATACAGTCCCCAATCTCCCCAATCCCAGAATCCTTAACAATCCTCAAATTCCTAATCCCCAATAGGCCAGTATCCCACTTGTAACGCCTCTAATGTTTCGGGTGTCTATGGGCGGCGCCGATTGCTTACCATCAGGTGATCAGTCTGCTTATTCACTGGCTTATCCTATAAAAAAATAATACATCAATATCCACAATAAATAACATATTCAGAATACACCTTCATCACTAAACCACAACTGTCGACAGCAATTTCGTACGAATGAGGTTGGCATACACGTCTCAATCCTTAAAAATCTTTTGCAAAACCAACCTTGTTCCCTTAACATAACGGTCATAGGGTGACTGGTAATTTAGCATGTAATGGGAATCGTGAGGATATATAGATGGAGTACCGACCAGCAGATAAAGTTATCCGTATCTGTCACTTTTCTTCAAGAGATTTAGGACTTTGTGACGAAACGGTTAAAGTTGATAATGGTTTGAGGAATTTTGGCATATTGGTGTAGGTTGTTGTGATGTTGTCTAATATGACGTAGTTTTGCGACATTATGAGTGTTGTTTAAGTTCATAATTGTGGTGTATGAGCGTGATTGTGGAACATGAGGTGTACTGTTTAGGAGATTAGGTCGTTAATTGAAAATGTTTTTTCTTTTTATTGTGGTTGGCGTCTGTGTAACGCTAAAAATATTAGTTGATTATGTAACTATTTTTTATTAAGAGTTTTTTATTTCTACAGAGGTATAGATGGCGACTGCTAAGATCTTGAGTAGTGATATATTAGTAGAAGGGGGTACGAGTGAAAGTATGACCCCCGCAATAGATTGGAATACATTTTCGTCTATAGAGGTACAGATAAATTAAATTGAAGTATCTGTTTGTCGTATTAAAATAACCGCTTTTTACTTCATGCATATGAATACACATAAGATATACATAATGCAATAATATTTTTTACAATTTTTGCCTGTCTGTTTGTACTGGCTAATCTCTGGAATGGCTGAACCGGTTTTGCAAGACTTTTATTGTCAAGTAGTAGTAGCTGATGTACTAAGGAGTACACAGGTTACTTTTAATTTGGAAAATTGAAACAAACACAAAGTACGTAATATTTAACTTCATATTTCTACGCAGATGAAGTTGCGGGCAACAACTAGTTAATAATAATAATGAAGTCTTGATATGTTCGGTGCTTAAATTCGATAACTTGTTGAAATGAAACTGTTAACGAAATAACCCTTTGGTCGAAATTAAGTATAACAATGATATCTGAACGACTATGTAAAAAAAAACAAGCAACCAATTTCATTAAATTGACAAAAACACATTCTAAACCAAAATACGTAGAACATAAAATCGTCTAAAAAGTAACACTAACAAAATTAACTCTTCTACAAAATACTCTTAAATCAATATTAGACTGAACCGCAGTCAATCTTGAAAATCTGTAGACTGAATGAAATCTAATAACATTGGCTGGTGACTGACAAAAATTCACTGAGACATGCGGCGAGGAATTAAAGGTAACGATATGAAATGACGTGGAAGGGGGACGTGTGTCTGTCTGGGGAGACTTTAGGAAGATTTGCTTTAAAGAAAATGTGTTGTGATTTTATTTTCTATTGTTTTTTTGGTCGTATCATCATTATCAACAGCCTGTAAGTGGCCATTGCTGATCAAAGACCTCTTCTCGTACAGAAAAGGTTTGAGCATTAATCACTGCTCAACGCGGGTTTACGATTTCAAACTTATTTTTAGAAATTGGAAGACCACGTTTCATCACAATGTTTTCCTTCACCGTTTGTCAGTGGTGTCCAAATAACCTTAGAAAAAAGTTATATCTAGGTAATATGTCACATTGGTATTTTGCCATTGGTAGGTTTCGAACCCGCACCCTCGTGCTTGAGAAGCCTTCTTAAACCCCCGGGCCATCACGTCAGGTCATGTTGGTATAATAAGAGTATTGCAAGTGAGTTGTACTTAATTGAATTTTATTAATATAATAGACTTAGCTGTTAAAATTAATGGTGAAAATTTAGACTCGAGCGAAATTGGGTTTATAGATTTTGAAGCCTAGTTTGTATCGCGTGGGGTCTGGTATATAGTCGGTTTTAAGAATAACGAAAAATACTTCCCAATCCTTGAATCGAATTAAAACCTCTTGCTCGGCTGTCACGCTTTCGTTTCCTTTCGACCAAAGAGGTAGTCTGTAAAACACACCCAACTAGAAATGAAACGCAACTATACTTATATGAAATGATGTGTAAGAGGGGTGCCAATGTATGTCGCTCTGTCTGGGGAGATATTAACATTTGCTTTATTGGGTTTTCAACTTTATTACACAGTATTCAGATTGATTTGTTTCATCGAAATGTATTGTTTTTGGTACAGTACCTACTTATTTAATTTAAGTGTAACGACAGACAGTGACGAGATGAATATTTCTCAGGAATTGAAACCGAAACGATAATTTGTTAGAAGGTGACTAAAGCTTGATAATACATTATCATTTAGCATAGGGCTAGCGTTCTGTAAGCGTTCTGTAACGAAGATCGTATCTAAGCAAAGGTAGTGTGTAGGGCACTCTTTATCTATGACGTTGGAGTTACGATATCAGACAAGCGGTAAGAAGTGGTTGAATGCTGAACGTCTAGTTTACTGGCGTGCTAGGCGCGTAAAGTCCTATATAGCAGTACATTGAAATGGGTTTATAATGGTTAGAAACAGAATAAATACTGCCAAAAATAATCTAGACCTATCTGATGCGAAGCGCTGCCACCTCACAACCTAGCCGTTGCAAATCGACGGCGAGCATGGGTAGCTCGCCGTCTGACCAGAACCAGACCCGAGCGTACGGCGCGGCGTTTCATAGGTGGCCGGGGCTCCGGCTCAAAGTGCAGGAGTAGGAACGGGGTGGTTTTTAGTCAGCAAGGGTTTGACACTTCTTCCCGCCTTAAGTAGACGGGAGAAGGCATTCGATGATTTTCCCCACTTAAAAAAAATATTTGATATGTAGAGCGTCTAAAGTCATAATACTAAGAAAGATATCTCTTTACTTAACAAAATCCAAACAACACATTAAAATGTTTAATCCATTACTGAAATAAGGATATTATTATTATTAGTCCATTTACTGTAGACTACGGAATGAACCTCTGACCTTACAATGCGGCTGTTCACTTGAACTCGAGAGATCTAAGACGGTATAATGTGTGCACCGCTTATCGAGGGGCGACATGCAGTCTGCTAGCGGGAGGGTTGGGAGAAAAATTAATTTTTTTTATTTTTTTTTATTTTCGTTTCGTTTTGCAAAGACTTATTGATGGCCCTGTTTTATTCATTGTGAATTGAACTATGTGATAGATATGTGAATACGATTTATTATTTTTGTTAGTACATTTTGTTAGGAATAGTTAAGTGGTCGAGAGTCAAGGTCTACTTCGATCTCCTGGTTGAGAATTGTAGAAGAGGGTTATCTGATAAGCGATTACTAATTTTTGTAAATCAAAGTACATGTGATTTGTGGATTGTAGTCTGACGTACGAGGATACTTATGCTAAATATAAGACGATTATATCACAATATGTTGTGGGTATGTACTAGTTACTTAGGCCAAACTCTTCAGAGAAAGTTGTCATAAATAATCAAATACAAATACTTAAGAAACAAATAACAAATAGCATAAATAAACCAATTTACCACAGGCAGAATCATATATTATACTAGCGGACCCGACAGACATTGTCCTGCATATCCACTTGAATGTATAAACAAAAATTCATTCAAATTAGTTCAGCCGTTTAGGATAACTAACCTAGACACCGACTGCAGCGCTATCTGCCCGGGCTGATTTGAGAATCTAAACCATCCAGGGTGCCTCTCAAACGCGTACAGAAAAATTCATTTAAATCAGTCAAGCCACGAGGAGTTCAATGACATATACAGGTACAGCAAAATTATATATATAAAGATATCCGAACTACATTTCTAAATGAAAGCAGAATTTAAACTAAAAACAAATCACTTCTTATTCTGCGAACCGTACAGAAAGTAAATATTCGTTCACATTATCGGTACATCGGGATCATTTGAAATATTCATATGTAACAAGAAAGCATTAATGTTCAATGAAGCTCTTATCATACGAGCTTCTCTGGACCACAGCCAATTTGCAAATTTTACTATGATAACATTCATATGAAGTGTATTTACAAAGCAATTTCATTTTAATGGTTCCTTTATAGACTTCATAACGTAAGTTATGTTTGCCTTCGATATATATGTGAATTTTTAATAGATACTTTCCGCCCGCACATCACATGAAGTTTATGCAGGTGAGGGTAATGCTGATATATTAGTAGATTTTAAAGTCGTAATTACTTCACAATCTTAACTTTGCATACACATAATATACAGGTCTTTCTACTGGAATATTTCAAAAGGGATTTTGTTCTTTGGCCGATGGTAGGACTGCCTCGTTGGCCGAGTGCAAGTGCAAGGGGTCTCGGTTTCGATTCCCGAGTCGTGCAAAGTATTAAGTACTGGGTTTAAAAAAAATCTCAATAGTAGCACGGACTCCGGTATTGTGCCCGGTATATATACAATAGGCTCACCCCCTATTACATGGGAGTCATAACATAAATAATGAAAAGTTGGTGTAATAACGTACAGTGACATTAAGTGCCGTAATGTGCACCTCTGCCTCCCTTTCGCGGATAAAAGGCGTTATGTTATGTTATGTTATTTTGGGAAATCCTCGAAACTGTCTCAGGCTTTTTTATCATTTGATCACTCGCCTGGTGGTAAACGATGATGCGGTCTACGATGGAGCACGTCGTTCTATAAGCAACCTATTCACTCGGGCCTTGAAGACACCCTTCACGAAATACAGATTCTGGCAAAGATTTCCACACCTTAGCAGTACGCAGGCTGTTGATGTTCACTGACGCATAGTGACACAATATAAGTACTTAAGAAACTATCATATATCTGTCCTTTTTCATATAGAATTATAAAATGTAAACATTCTAATAAATTATTATTGATCGAAGGTCGAATTTTCGGTTCACCCATTACCTATTTCTGCTGTTACACCAATATTAATACCTACTACTTTCACAATATGAAAAGTACACGTATATACAATACAAATGAAAAATAATCATCATCATCATCATCATCAACAGCCTATAAATGCCCACTGCTGAGCAAAGCCTCTTCTCACACGGAGAAGGTTAGAGCGTTAATCACCACGCTTGCTCAATGCGGGTTGGCGATTTCAAACTTATAATTAGAAATTATAAGTCCAGGTTTCCTCACGATGTTTTTCCTTCACCGTTTGTCAGTGGTGTCTAAATAATCTTAGAAAGTACATATAACTCAGAAAAAGTCACATTGGTACTTGCCGTTGGTAGGTTTCGAACCCGCACCCTCATGCATGAGAAGCGAGCGTCTTAAACCTCCAGGCCACCACGACACTAATAATAATCACTTTCATCTCCCATCATTCCACACAGTAGAAAACACTAAAGTAGGTATAGTAAAGAAATCGAGAGCTTCTTACAAATTAATCGAGTTATCACAAATCAATCGATTCCATCAAATAGATTTAATCGACCACTCGATTCTCATGCGTCTGTGTAAGAGTACTTTACATCACATTACAGAACAATTGTGAAGGCTTCATCTTCGGAGACAGGGGTTCTCAAAGTTACGTAGACTTTGTATGTCAAAGAGTAAATACGTATGTAAAGAAAAGAAAGAAAGAAAGAAAGAAAGACTTTATTTCACACGCTAAAAAACAGGTGACACAGACAGATTTTACACATAAGTCCGTTGATATCCATCCCCAAAATTTGGTCATACAAAAGTATTCTCTAAACATTAGAAATAAGGTCTATAATGTAATGTAATATTAGTGGAAAGCGGTCACCGGTGACCGCTTGGGGATTTATGGGTTTAAGTAATGAATTTACAAAATATATCTACTAATGTCCCAGGCATAGGTCCCAAGTCTGCGGTGAAATGGGACCAGTTCAGCATGTGCAAGACAGGGCCTTGCGCTGGTATTCTACTGGCCCCGACGACGAAGTGACTCGCGGACGAACAAGTCACCAATCAGACAACGATAAACATAAAACAATTTTCCCCAAAAATACAAAATAAAATGCACAAAACAAAACAAATATATAGAGGTAAAAACAATAAAGCAAATTTAAAAAACGTGTAGTTAAATGCAACCTACCAATATCCAAAAAAAAAAGCTTAAAATAATAAAATAAAAAACAAAGTGAATTAGAGCAACCTACTGCCCCCGCCACCCCAACGAACGCATAGTCATGCCATGGGATGTAAGACGCTACTTTTTAAAATTCAATGGAAAACAATATCCGAGGAATCTGAACTTCAATAATCAATACAGTGGTATTTAGAACTATTATATTAAGCAAATATTTCATTATATCACCATTCGTACCACCCGGTATCGTACAACCCAAGATCGTAGAACCGTGAGACCCAAAACCCAGCACCGTTAGACCGGGAGACCCAAGACCCAAGACCCAAGACCGTGAGCCTGAATATCAACTCTCTAATAAACCTCCTTTAAACTCAAAGAGGTTTGAGAACCACAATCCTAAGTAACATATTGTATGCTTTCCCTTACCGAGCTTTAATAAATAAATTAACGGAATGAGCTTAGTCATTCATTCGTATTCATTAATTAAGATCACACGCGAGGCTTAAACCAATCTTGAGAACAATTGGCTTCATACTTTAGGTAGGGTGTGCATGGAGTTAGGTGATTTGTAGAATATTTTTTACTTAGTTTAATTTGACATCGGTAGTTCGTGAAGTACCTGTTTTGATGGAACTTTTGTATGTATGTGTTTTAGAAATACGCTTATGGAATAAGCATAATACAATATCGCGGCTTGTATTCACCTAAGAAGTATAGGTACCTACATGATTTTAATTGTGTTTTATTTTTTTCTATTTTTCGCCAAGCAAGTTGTGTAAATTAAAGAGTGGTATACAGTATTTGTAAAGCAACGGTAAGGTTATTTTATTATTAACACACAATTTTTATGTACATAAAAAAGCTCTCTTGAAACCATTCAAACCCTTGCGCTTGCAAACACTGGGCCAAAGATTACAAAACAGAATGTCCCGAACATCAACATCAAATATAGTCACACGCTAACCAAAATAACAAGACGTGTATTACTCTTACTCAAACTTTTGTATAGAATTTGCGGAAAGAAAGGAAGGAGCCTAAGTGGGTGGGAGAAGGGGAGGAAGGGGGGATGCTAATGATAACACACTCACACATTTTCTTTTGTTTCTTAGCCACAGTTGCAAGGAGTCTCTTCACAACATTTTGAGTATTCCAGAGAGGTAAAGTTTCGAATAATGTTGTATGGTAATGAATTAAATCTTGGGGAATAATTTTGTTTGTATTTAGTTGTGATTTTTGTGTGCGTTTATTTTAAATATTTTTTAGTTGTGTTCGTAGACTAGAACATCTTATGGATTAAACTTAGGTTGCTACTATTTTTTTTATCTTAAATGAAACGTGTCCCCACTCCAGGATTTTTGGAAAAAGTCTTTGTTCAAAATGTTTTAGATTCTTCGCCAAATAACAAAGACAAGTCTAATGTAAACTACGGATAGATTCTTTGTTGTGTTTATGTTGAGTTTTTTTCAACAGTGTCATTTTTTTATGTACCTATTTTCTCCTGTGTCGTAGGTGCCTTTACAAAAATTCAAATTCAAATATACATCATGTCACTCAAACCTGGAACAACAATCTGTGGATCACACAAAGACTTGTTCCGTGCGTGGAATTGAGCCTGCGACACGTTGCGCGGCAGCCAGTTGCCCAACCACCGCGCCAACCGTGTCGTCATATCATTTCGTATTCATCGTATTCATATAAAATGTTGTTTCGAACTCAGTGCACATGGTATTGTCAACAGCAAAAAATGCAACAATACACTCAACAGTACATCATGTGTTATTGAATATTGGCTATGTGCAAAGCGAGTAGTGGCGGACAGATAACGACCGCAGCGCACAACACGGCAGAAATTGGAAACAAATGCGGATGATGCAAACCCACTTTTTATTATTATATTCATTTTACAGTAAAACTATTGCACTATAAATTGCACTTAAATAATATTTACAATACTATTTTAATCTTTGGTTTTATTTATATTTGCAAAGAAAATTATAATATTTACATTGTTATTATTTGACAACTCCCGCAAATGTTGTAAACGCTACGCGTCGCCACCGTCGCGCACGTAGCCAATACTAATTAGGTCAAAACTTAAAAAACAGGTGGTAAAGTATTCATACTCGATTCTACTAGCCTTTTCACAAGTAGCCCAAAACAACAGGGACAATATCACACCCTCACTATCCCCAAAAAACACATCATTATCACAACACAGTTTCCACAAAAATTTAAAAGAAAGCGTTCATAAACAAAAACATCTCTCCCCGCTCAACAGTAACAATGCTTAATAATGGTTTTGCGAATTTTGCAATACATTCATTAGAGGCCTTTGTTCATATATTCGGGGGTAGCAAAAATTATAACATACCGTATATTGTGCGCCAGGCGACGCGGAATAAGTGGCGGATTTTGATAGGGCTGGTACGAAGATATAAGTAAGTTATAGGTTGTTGTAAAAAATGTAAAGCGAAGAAAATAGTATTAAGTATTAACTTAAAAAAATACATTAAATATTGTTTTATGAAAAATCGTCATTGTACCTACTACTAATAAATATTGACAATAAATTTATTTTTCATGCTGCATAGACAACTTTCTTACATGTGTATAAAATGAAATATAAAAAAAATACTATGTTCAACACAAAAGAAATACGCATTTCGAAGACCTAATAAGATAATCATTTAACTCATTTCTTAAACACATTCAAACTTCAAAACCACCAAATTATTACACACCAAAATCAAGTTTCTCACAAGAGCAAACCCTAGCATACATCGCCCAAGATTTAAATGCGCCGAGGCGTCTCACGTTAATGCTAAGAAAACACGAGCCTACAGGGTGCTCTCAATTCACTCACAAACAGATAAACAAAATTGTTCAAACTCCAGACAGTCATATGTTTTGTGAAAATTAGTACTGATTGAATTGTTTACAGTTTTTTCTTTAGGACCATTGTTTTACATTAGTATATTCTCTCCTGCAAGAAGTATTTCTTTTATGTATGTTTATTTTTTATAGGATAACCCGATAAACGAGCAGACGGATCACCTGATGGTAAGCAATCGGCGTCGCCTATGGACAACTGGAACACCAAAGGCGTCACAAATGCGTTTGCAATTTTAGGGATTAGGAATTTGAGGATCATTGGGGATTCAGGGTTTGGGGAGGAAGGGAGTAATTGGGTTACTAGTAACCTCACAAAAAAACACTCACACGACGAAACACAACGCAAGCGTTGTTTCACGTCGGTTTCCTGTGAAGCCGTGGTATCAGTCCGGTCGAGCCAAAGCGTGGCTCGCCCACATTTTATCTGTCGGGAATCGTATAAGCGTTTAATAAATACCTATGTAAAAGTATAGTTCACATAACACTCGATTTCGACCCGAGAATGTCCTAAAAGTGCAATGGGCAGTATCTTTTACAGTTTGAGTTAATTACGATCCTCAAGCCGCTTTACAAGTTCGAAGATTTTTTTCAGCATTTCAGGTATTCTATCAGATGATAATGGTACATCACAAGCATCGACCTCATATCAAATTGGGCAACAACCAGTTGTTTAATACTGCCTATGCGCCAACTGTTATGTGGTGCAATTAAATATATTACCTCTAATATGTTGTATAAAATATTTATGTCTTATGAACAAGAATGTGAAACAATACAAACTTTTGCCTGTTTTGGGTGCGAAAATACTGTTATGTTAAATAAGTGTGGTATTATGGCATTTTTATTCCAAACTGATAATAAAATTTATGCATTCACAGCAAATAAGATAATTTTGACCAATTAGGTAAATATTAATGAACGCATCCATTCGATCTACGAGATTTGGAGCTACAAAAATAATTTTTATATGTAATTTATTAATCATTCGTCATGTCTCAAAACTCAGTAGTGCCTAGTTAAGTTTTACGATTTTAAACTTTATACTATAGTTCCGCTACTCGCCACTAGATGGCGTTACAAGGCATGTTCTAAAGTTGAACGTGAAATATGCTGTGCCTGTTTATCATTAACTTTTATTGCATCGCTATAATAAAGGTGTCATTGACGAGAATCTGTTTAAATTTGTGTTATGACTTACTACTTTTTATTTTCAGCTACTGTTACTTCAGGGCAATTGCCTTAGAATTTAAATGATGCTAGCGTTAAGTTTTCAGACTTTATCAGTCGCGTAAATATAGAATACAGAAAACTATTGTGATACACAGAGCCAATATCAGAAATCACAACTATATTATTATAGTTTATTTATCATACTTATAGGTCCGTTAACAAAATACTATTTAGTTTTCAAAGGAGATGGTTAACCGTCAGATTGCAGTACATTGCTGGACTATAAATCTCCTCTGACTAAAAGGGACATATCCCTAATCTTCTCGTTTAGCAGATGCATTACCTAAAGGTTGCAGTTTAAAATTTTCATATTTATTAAGAAGCACTTCTTCTATTCTGTGCCTGGCATCGCGGAGAACCTAACGGGTTACTGGGGCTCCGGCTCGACGTGCAGGAGAAGGAACGGGGTGGTTTTTAGTCAGTAAGAGTCTGACACTCCCTCCCGCCTCACCCAGGCGGGAGCAGTCATTCGATGATGTTCTCCTCTTTAAAAAAAATCCTGTGCTAGGTAAATTTGGTTTTTCTTAGTCGTTTCTCGTGAGACCCGGTAAGAAGAGTAAAGGTTACTGTGATAGAAAACGAATAATGATGGTTGGGTAGCATGGTGCGGGAAACAATATTAATTTTGTGTATTTTTGTTCAACAGTAGAATGTAGTGGAAAATATGAATTACCGACACTGCTCTCACTATGCTTTGGTACACCAAACTAAAATCGTTAAAGACTAAATTATAATCAAATCGAAAACTTCATATCATTTCAAAGTAATCTCTTCATCTGACCACCGTAGGTATTTGATCCGCTAACCATCAACATTACATATCAAACCTTAATAAGACGTCAAGCAGATTATAACAAGACTATTGTTCTTTAATTATCTGTGCTATCATCTGTACTGGCTGAATAGATTTGTTAATAGGACATCTGTGATTGTGTTTTCTTTTTTTGTAGTTCTTTTTTCAAATTTATTTGTTTTGTTTGTGGGTTCTTGGGAGTTATGACATTGTATGAGAAAGTAAGTAACTTCAGTGGAATCAAAAATGTACTAGAGAAAATATGAGTATAATGTTATTACAATACTTATGCTTAAACCACGCCATTGCATTTGTGATACATTTTAAAAATAACATGTAACATTTCCAGATTCTATGTTCTTGAATACCTAATATTTTTCATTAGTTAAATCTTTTAAGAATATCAATCAACGGAATTTATAAAACACACTCAAAACAACAACATTCATTTTAAACTTGATGTTAGAAATCAATTAACTCAATGAAAAAAAGGCGAATATAATTGAATAATTTGTCACAACTATGAAGGTAAGTCATTCATCCAAGTTTAAAAAAACATTACACGTCTCTAGCAAAAACTATCGATTCTCGAACGAGTTCTCGATTTAAAATCGTATAAAAGACAGGATGTGGTCGTCCCGTCCGAACGCACATGCACTCCTTGAACAATTAAATGTAACAAATACTCATACGTTCTTATTTTAAAGTGGTAAGGCATATAATCGAATGAAAATTATTTTTGTAACGGTAAATGATAATGTTGTAAGGTCGCGTGCGTGCAAATCGATTATCGAAAGGATTAACGATTACTGTGATTAGAGATCGCGGGGTCAGTCTGAGGATACACCTGCTTTAGGAAGGAAGGGTATTAATGACTTTATCAAGAAAATTATTTAGATAGAAGTAATTAAGTTGTAATATTACTATGCATATTATGTAGAAATAATTAGTATTTGACATGTACTGGTATTTTTTATTAAGTAAAGTTCTAAAGCATGATACAACTTACAAGCAATAAATAAGGTTATAGTTTTAAACCAGAATTATTTTAGATTTTATGATTTTTTTAACTATAGGAACGAAAAACTGATCGACTAAAAACAAAATGTACTGTACCCCTTTGTATGCCTTTTAAGTCAAAAAACAGTGAATATGTTACTATAGAACATCCCAATGTCGAATATTTTCATCTAAAACATGCAAATTCGCTTCTAACGGAGCATTGCACTCATAAAAACGTAGGTAAATCTTCGATAGTGTTTATTACGTTTCAATATAAGTAAATAGCACGTTGTTCAGTTTTATCGCCGGACCCATCGCGAGTTCTTGCTCTCGTTCAACCACTAACATTACCCAAACTGAACCGTTCCCACGGCGTCTGCACATCACTCTTCTTCAAACTATCGCTCGAATTTATCACAATGAATAAACAACTTTATGTCTAATGCTCAGAGTTTAATTTTGTTTACCAAAGATTCTTATTATAGATACTGCTGAACATTACAGTGTTCGAATTTTGAAGTTCGTTGTTTTAAAATGTTGCTGTTTCATTTTAGACCTTACGTTGTACACTAGTTGGTTGATTTTCAGTTTTGTTTACATTGGCGGCTAAGGTCGTTTTGGCGTGGCGAATGTATGTAATACAGTATTCAAATATTTCGTGAATCATGCGCATCCGTGTGTATAATTACGTTTTTAAGATCAGTTCTTTACCAGGGGTTCAAAATATAAACTGTAACGTACTTACCTATGTTATTTTTTCTGGACTTAGGTATAACTTCTATGAACAACTTGCTTATCTGCAATTTGTTTGACCCAAATGGAAAAGCTGAGGTCCACATCATTTACCGTATTACAATTACTTTTCAGAACTCGTGAATGTAAGAGGTAGTGAGTCAGTTTATTGCCATATATGGCATTGGCACAACTATAACTCCGTATTACAAGATTTGAAAAACCGAAAATTCACTCCTACCTCTTGTTTGGCAACTCTTATTACTTTAAAATATTTTTTATTTTCAGCATGAGTTACGTAGCCATGCTGTCCCCTTTCCGCTTTGGGTATTTTTTTAATAAAAACCTCAAAAGTTTACAACCTCTGTCGGTAACGGGTCTTGCGTAGCGCGGTAGCGGGTTCGATTCCAGCGTCACGCCGCAACTGATCTGTGACCCCTTAATGAGACATCTGCTTTATTGCTGTAAATCAGACGGTATTTTTTATTTTTCTTCGTGATTACATTATTATTATTAATGCCTTGTTAGCTCAGTTCTAGACGCAAGCTGTGTGTCTGAAAAAAGAGAAGTGTCTCCTTTTAATGTCGTTCTTGAGATGCTGATATCAAATAAAGAAAGAAGGTCATGATTTTGCCAAATCGAAGATAACATTCTGTTGATAACAAACCTAGTGTTTTTTCTACCACACTTGCTGAGCAAAGCCTCTTCTCTTACGGTGAAGGTATGAACATTAATCACCACGCTTGCTCAATGCGAGTTGGCGATTCACATTCATATAGAGGTAATAAAAAGCGGTTATTTAAATATTCAAACAGATTTTAATATTAAATTTATCTGTATAGATTACATCATGCCCAATTCTAGACATCATGGTTATAATCATTGAGTCTTCTGAAACTGATAATCCTGAACTCCTATATCTGGATCAATTTTTTGAAATGATCTGGCGATCGTACTAAAACAACTAGATATCCCAGCAATTCAAAGAATTTCAAGTTTTGCTTGAGGATCATACAGCGAACAAGAGATTATAAAACATATCAATTGTTGTTTAAAAGAAAATCTATATTATGGATTAAGATTGCTACACTAACGGATAAACTGACTGACAGATTATTGATTTCATATTTGTTGACGTTTCAAAAGTACCAAATTATGGTTTAATTGTAATGAATGCTTTGACTTCGATTTTGATAACAATATAGATGGATAGTTACGTGACGTTCTGCTCGCGTCAGGTCATGATATTCAAGTCATAGGATCATGATGCGGAGCGAGAGGGACTGCGGACGGCGAGCATGGGTAGAAGATGCCCAATAGGGGTGATGCCGATACGGAGTCGCCGAGAACTTAACGGGTTACCAAGGCTCCGGCTCGAAGAGCAGGAGTAGGAACGGGGTGATTTTTAGTCAGTAAGAGTCTGGCACTCCCTCCCGCCTCACCCAGGAGGGAGAAGTCACTCGATGATTTTCCTCTCTTCAAAAAAATCCTATGTGAATAGATTTCACCTCTGTTGTCAGTTCTCAATATTTTTATAATGACATTCAACTATAGAGCTTGTACAATCTATAGCTAAACACGTTTATAATATACTGATTGTCACCTTATATTTACTTAGTGTTTGTCCTACTTAACGAAATCGTGCAGAATACTTGTAAATGTGGAGGCTAGGTCTATAGGCAGGCTATTTAAGTAGTTTTATGTAGGTTTTGTGTATAATGGACCATTTAATTAAATCATTTTATGTTACTTTGTCATTGGTCTGTGTCTCATCTTAGTGTTTGTAAGTGTATAATTAAATGTTTTGTTTTTAATTTTACTGTCTGATTTGTATGTTTTTTAATTGAATTTTAATTGTATTTTTTTAATGTAATGTTTATTTATGTGTTTTTTTCTTCTTCTTTATCTGTTATTGCAACTATTTAACTCTTTGATTTCTCTTTGTACGTGTGTTAATGTAACTGGTGTAAAGCCGTGTTAACATTAAAATAATAAATAAGTGAAATAGTCTAACGTTGCAGAGTTCAGTCAGACGAATGCTTGTCTATTTTCGAGTTTTTTTATGTAGTTAGCCGGTAAACGAGGTGGACACCTGAAACACCAGAGGGGTTACAAGTGCGTTACCGGTCTTTTGGTGATTGGGAATTTGAGGATTGTGAAGGATTTGGGGATTTATGAGACTGGGGAGGGGGGTAATTGAGCCTCTATCTGTCTGGAATAGTTTTCTCTTTGTGTGATCCACAAATTGTTGTTCCCCGGGTCTGGGTGTCATTGTGTATGTGAACTTGTATGTTTGTAAACGCACCCACGACACAGGAGAAAATCCTAGTGTGGGGCAACGTTTTATAAAAAAAAAAAAAAAAAAAAAAAAAAAAAAAAAAAAAAAAAATTTCGGTGTATGGCATAAAGCTCGATCGCTATTACATAGGAATCATAAGTTTGCTGGTGATAAGTGTTTGCTACGTTGTATTTCTATGTAGTTTATAGACATACACAGGTTTTTATGACCAAATATCCCGATTTGTGATCATCCAGAGATATCTAACCCCAGGAACTGATACCGAGATATCATGACTTGAACTTATAACCGAATAAGACAATAAAACCAAGAACAAATATTCGAAACAAAATATTCCAATAAACGATTCTAAATTCAAACGTATTGAAGGATCAATCATGATTGGTATTTCATTTGCATTAGTATGCGTGCCGTTCTCTCATACATATTTAGTGCGTGTTCGTATGTGTGTGTGTTAATTATTGTCATTGACTGGGCGTGGTCAAAGGTATGGTATGGGATACTGACCCTTTATGACTGGTAAGAAGTCATGTGTTACGGTTAGTGTGAAAATTGCGATTAAAAGTCGATATATTATGTTACAACAATAGGGCAGATGCCTAATTTTTATTGTAATGTCCGTCTGGTAGATTATTTTAAATCATTAGACACGTATTTTTTATTTTCTAACAGAACCGAATACTTTTGACGATACATTGATTTGAAATGACACGTGACGTCACTTCTATGTACATACATTTTATACGTAGAAGTGACGTTTTAGCCCCCCTCCTAAACTTTGATTCATTATATCTAAATATCATTTTATTTTACAACAAAATAAAAAATACGTGTCTAATACTTTTTCATTTAAGGGGGAGGCCTTTGTCCAGCAGTGGACGTCTTCCGGCTGTTGATGATGATGATGATGATGATTTTTTCATTACCTTTCTGACGGACTCATTAAATTTTTAATTTTCATACCCTGTCATCATCTCTATTGCAAGAGGTAGGTATGTACAACCTTATTGAAACCGGTTCAAGTGACCAGCTACCTATGGATGGGCAACAGCCTTCGTTATATTTTCGGATACTGACCTATGATCATCAAGAAGCCTGCTAAGTGTATAGTTGACAAGAAGGAGGTTTTTATTAGGCACGTACGTACAAGAGATGATGACAGTGATTGCCAAATCGCTTGTCACAAGGGTACCAAGCAAGAAATCTTGAATTTAAATCCTAAATTCGAAACTGTCAGTAGTAACTTGAAGCCTGCATTTATGTCTAACGTATAACAGCAATGAGCTCATGTACTGCAGTTTGAAAATAGAGGGAAATAATTTGTTGGTAAACACCTAAGAAACTTCGTAGGACTTTGAGAGTATGGGAATTCTCAATTAAAGAAATAAATTATTCTAATTGACTGCCTCATTGGCCGAGTGGTCGCAAGTGCGACTGCCGGGCAAGGGGTCTCGGGTTCGATTCCCGTGTCGGGCAAAGTATTACTGGTTTTTTTAACCCTCTGCAACTGACGTGGTTAAATTGTTACAATTCAACTGAGGTGTATATTATACCAGACACCATTTCAACAGCAAATATTTTTGTAGAATTAAAGTATAGCGAGGACTATACAGTAAGGTACTCGCAGCAGTGATGCTCGTATTTGAAAAATGACGGTATAACACGTGATTTTGTATTTCGCGGTGTCTGTGGGACTACACGTCAGCTGCCGACTGTTAAATCCCAGTCGTAGCATGAAGTCTAGAATAGTGCCCGGTATATGGCAATAGGCTCACCCCCTATTACATGGGGCTTATAACATAAATCGTGAAAAGTGGGTGTTACATTGTACAGTGGCATTAATGTCCGAATACTGAAACTTTACTCAATTTTAAGTCACGCTTAAGTATAGTTCTGTCCCCACTAATTCTTTATAAAATGACAGAGATGGCATGATATTTAAGCACGACTTAAAATTGAGTAACGTTTCAGTATTTCGGCAGATAGGCGTGATGTTGCGTCATGTGTATGTTATTATTCTAATTTTGATTTATGAAGCCCAAATTTCAAATGTAGACAAAGTCATACTGTATATCTATGAGGCTAATCCTACAGATTTGTAGACAAAGCAATGCCTTATCCCTTACAAATGAATAACGCACATCGAACGGCCATTTACCGAAATGCCCCATAGTTATTATTGTCAGCAACCGATACATGCATTGATTTATAACTGCTCCAGCCCCCACACGACGGCTGACCGATTTAGATAAAACACGCTGTATATACTCACTAACTTACCCTTTACACTAACAAAACAAAAACATAAGCAAATCCCAACCTTAAACTAAAGTCATAAAGCTGATATGAATAAGATTTAACGGTAAAGTTATCGTGGTTTTCTGTATGCAAAATGGTGGCCGTAAGAAACGTCGGTACAACAAATAGTACGTTGCTATGCTATTCTGATTTATATGAATACTATATCTAGGACAAATGTATGCGATAGTGATTTTGGTGCTATGTTTTGTTAAAGGGCGACAGGTACTGGGACGTAGGATATCTGGTGAGATTGTGTTCGTGTGGGTGTCAAGTATATTCTGATTTCTGAAGACTTGTTTGAATTTAGCTTGGGAGGTGAGTGCAGTAACTAAATATCGTACTGAACGTATATCATGTCGTACTGAACGTATAACCAACTATTTTTTTTTATATTTGAGGGGCTGACATTTGGCCACTTAATGAAAACGAACGTGTGCTCATACCTCAATGATATCAGTATCAAACACTTAGAACAATTATTGATGATAGCACAACGACTGCACGGTTGGTGCGGTGGCTGGGCAACCAGCTGCCGTACAACATGTTGCGGGTTCGATCTCCGCACGGAACAACACTTTGTGTGATCCACAAATTGTTGTTACGGGTCTGGGTGTCATGTGTGTGTGAACTTGTATGTTTGTAATCGCACCCACGACACAGGAGATAATGCTAGTGTGGAGCAATTTAAAAAAAAAGAAAAATAAATTGTCAATGACATAATTTCAACCGACTAAAAGTCATTTTGCTTCAAGTGAATTGCTCTGTAATAGCCTGCATGGTTGGTGCACACTCCGTACCTGCTGCGTAATCTGTATCAAGTTTGCAGAAACTGAATATATTATAAAAAAATTAAACTGAATTAAAAAAACATCGCTGCACAAATAAACATAAAATCTATGTACCTCATGCTTGTAATGTGTTGTCCTCTGTAATATTGTCTGCTGTATGGTGTACATGAAATGATAAATCTATACATAGGTATACCTAATAAAACTGTGGAATTTATATTCTGTACACTGGAAATATTAAAAATATAAATAGTAGGACTGTTACTAGCTAGACAACGAACACAAAAATGTAGTTAAAATTGTTTGTCTGTCTATCTGTCTGTATGTATGTTCACGCATCACGCAAAAACTACCAGTCCGATTACGTTGAAACTTCTTATGATTATACTTTAATATCCTGGGCACTACACTGGGTATTTTTTATCCCAAAAAAGTACAGACACGAAAAAACAAACTTAATTGTGCGACTTAATCCAAACGCAAATCTAAGTTTGTCAAATATTATGTTGCCCGCAGTGCACTTTACGCCGTAACCGAAGGGTAGATGGTTGAAATTAGCTGAAACCGATATTATAAATGTGAAACTATGTGAGTTTGGGTGATTATATATCATGATATGCTTGTTACTCAGTCACATCAAAACGGCTGAAGTAACCGGGATGAAATTTGCAACAGAAGCAGGTTATGAACTGGAGTAACACAGGCTTTTTACCCCTTGACAAATAGGCTACTTTTTACCCCATTGGAACGCGGGCAAAGCCGCTGGTAAATAAATAGGAAAGTAACATAGTCCAATAATCTATAAACCAATGCAATCACAGTAACTTTAACCACAAATAAAGTCAAAACTAACTTTAACTTTAACAATAACATTAGGAATATATACTCAATTAAGTAAATGGATAGTTACGGAACGTGTGAGCTTGATTCCAGTTAAATGTAATGTCGCTTTAATTAAGTACGTTGAAGAAGATTATCGTTTACATTGCAAGGATTTTCTTTCAGGTAATGAGGTAGACAGCGGGATAGTCTGTGGGTATGTGGTTAGAGGTGTTAGGAGAGGTCAAACTGTTTTAATACTGGTTGAGAGTTTGGTGTTTGGCATAGTAAGGAAACCAGTATTTCTAATTACTCCAACTCGTCTTTCTTTATTTAAATGTGGGAGAGCTATGCTTTGACACGAATGGGCTAGCTTGACTGAAGTGATACCAGGCCTCACAGAAAACCGACGTGAAACAAGACTTATGTTGTATTTCGAAGTGTGAGTGGGGTTACCGTCCTGAGACCTGAGTCCCAATTATATAGAAATGTAATTGGGACTCCACTGCACTTCACTTCAGGATTCGGGAATTGAGGAGACTGGGGTTCTCCCCAGTCTTCAGTTCCCAGTTCTTCTCAACAATACTCAAATACCTAATCCCTGAAAGGCCGGTAACTTACTTGTAACGCATCTGGTGTTACGGGTGTCCATAGGCGGCGCCGATTGTTTACCATGAGGTGATCCGTCTGCTCGTTTACCGTTTTTATCCATAAAAAACTGTCAAACATAACTAGCTATCGTATTTCCGGAGTATTCGTGCAACAATAATCCCTAAAAATAATTGTTCATTATGGATTGTTCCAGGTTGCACTGCCAAGGTAATTGGGCTGTGTCCTGTGTCCCATTCGACTTGGATGTAAAATTATCAATCAATTGGTTCAATCTCTATATAGCAAGTGTCGATTTTCTATGTAGAACCAAAACACCAATCTAATACCTTCAAACAAACATACAATGCAATCCCACTCATCAAAACTAAAATCCAAACTTCGATTCATCCACTTCTAATCTTGAAACATCCAAACCGATTGAACAAGCGAGGGTACTCGATAATCGTTCTAATCGATACATCGGTAGGTGTCTAGCGAATTATCGAATCGAATAGAATATATTAATACGTGAGAACGGGCCGAGTTAGTTTGGAGATGTCTGCCGTTCTAAATCAGTGCAACAATGCGGCTCTGGGTTGCTCTGATTCGCTCGTAGGTGAGTGTTTGATTTGTGTGGATGGGGTGTTTGTTTAGAATAATTAGTTAGTCATATGCAAAAAACATGCTATTTTGTTAATGTATTATTGTTATAATTTAGGTTTACTTTACGTATAAGTGAAAGTTGTGTTGAAATGGCTACCAATATTTCTTTAAGGAAATCTATCAGTGAAAATGTCTGCTAAATGTTCATCACAAAAATTGTTGATAAGTGCCACAAAACGGTTCTTTACATTACGACTACTATACTATAATTAAATTTTACATATGATGGCATTACGATATTTCCAAAGGGGTTTTAAAATTGATTCCAATTATAATATGTATTAAAATTGTAGCCAAACACCACATATACAACTCTGAAAAAGTCAGAACCTTTCTACTACAATTTATTACTACTTTTGCCCAGGGAGCGCTTGAATCTGAAGCTTCAAGTTCCAGAGTCCACCCTTAGCGACTGACGCCTAGTCCACAACAATCGAACACGAAGCGGAGACGCGCGGACAGTAGACATCACAAAGTCCGTTCGGATCGGCTTATCTCTCACTGCGCATTTCCCGCTCTGCCTGAGCCAAGTATGCGTCATTCTGCATACAGCAGACAGCGTTCTATCTCGTCTTAATATTTGTTGTGTGTCGTACACGTTGTGTATATTGTATCTTATTTTATTGTTGTTAGAGTTTAAATTGGCATGTCTGTTTTATTTTACGTTTTTAGCGATATGTTGTGTAATTGCCTTGTTGGCCGAGTGGTCACAAGTGCGACTGCCGGGCAAGGGGTCTCGGGTTCGATTCCCGGGTCGGGCAAAGTATTACAGGGGTATTATAAAAAAAAAAATCTGAGTAGTAGCATGGAGTCTGGAAATGTGCCCGGTATATGGCAATAGGCTCACCCCCTATTACATGGGACTCCTAACATAAATAGTGAAAAGTAGGTGTTACATTGTACAGTGGCATAATGTGCACCTCTGCCTACCCCTTTGGGGATAAAAGGCGTGTTGGTATGTTGTGTAATTGCTAATATATGCAAAAGATGAATTAGTGGACAAAAACTTTCTTGATCGGTCTTCTCCATGAAAAATGTTATAGGCACTGACTGATCATTGACTATTCCGCTTTGACCATTTAGAATATTCTTTCAAATGATTTTTTCCTATTTTATGTTGTTACTAAAGGTCGTATTCTAAAATCGAACAAATGTATTCTTTTTTTTACATCATCGAGATTCGACCAATTCAAATTGAGAAATCACTTGTCTATACATTTTGTCTTTTTATGTCTATTTGTCCTTTTTAGGCTCTTGCTGGGCGATTATGATACTATGTAATCATATTACGTTAATTGTAGTTACTGTGTTAGTTAATCAGGTGCCACGAAAATGTTCCAATGAAGACATTGGAAGAATTTGTCAATTCAGCATTACGTTTAGGATACAATTTTTCCAGTCGGTAGTGGAAGTGTTTAAGTGTTTTATCGGGTAATTAGATCATAAAGTAAGGTTTTTTAAGAATATCCTTTTCATTTAATGACTTTTATTTCACCTTCTTATTCATGACTTACCTACCTATCTATGATACCTTTAATTAGTCGTACAGGCTCTTTATCTAAATAATTTCGAAAAATCCCTTACCTAAGTCTAATATTTATTTGACCTAAGCGAACAACAAATTTGAATCACGTTTAATGCCCTTAATCCTCGATCCCGATCCAGATCCAATTCGCTCATCCCGTCTGGCAGCGCACGCGCATTCGCTCAACCGCTCGTGACTTTCACAGACATTTTATTACCATAATTTAAAACAAATATCTGATTGTGTGTACCGGGCATTAAAGTGTTAAACTGAGCAGTAGGGGTGCTTGTATCCTTGCTTTTAAGGGTTTAGGGAATTTAGAAGGACCTTTGTGATTATATTTTAATATTAATTTAAAGCCGATCAATAAATCATAATGAAAATTAAGAACATTATCCATCGGTTTTAAGTCATGGGAAATATAGGAGACTAACCATCTCGACGATTACATATCAGTTCTTATTTTTGAACAAAATCTATATTTGTTTAAATGAAATAATACCTATTTCTTTATTTAATCATTTACAATTGATAAAAACAACCGTCCATAATTTCACACACAATTACTCTATTTGCAGGTGTAGACAATCAAAAATAGCTCAATAGGTTTATTATCAATATAGTCAATTTGGAGACCTCTCCTGCTAGCCCTGGCTGCAGCAATAAACATTCCTGGCGCGAGTCACGGCGCTCCAGCCATCACGCGGCACACATGGCGGCCGCGGGCACACTGCACACCGACACTGGCCGTGTGTGTACACCGCCTTATAGTAAGGGAGATGGACCTGGAAAATGTTTACGTTCAAGTTAGTGCGACTAAAACAAAATACTTTTAGACGACTAACAATAAAACGATGCCAATTTGTCAGTGGACGGACAGAAAAGTGCTGAAAAAAAAATTTATGCATAACATAACATCACGCCTTTTATCCCCGAAAGGGTAGGCAGAGGTGCACACAGAAGTAACACCCACCTTTCACTATTTATGTTATGAGTCCCATGTAATAGGGGGTGAGCCTATTGCCATATACCGGGCACTATTCCAGATTCCATGCTACCACTGTTTTAGTTTTGTATTGGATATATCAGGTTATGCGTAAATATTAGCAATCTGAAAAAAAAATGAAATCTGCACACTTTGTTTTGAAATAAATTAGTTCCAATTTTATTACTGAAAATCTGTGCATAATCTATTTGGTATCACGTTCACTTTTCAAAATACACATTCAACCAGCCAATACCATTCCTTCTCAAAATAAAATCCACGCTCCCAACCTACAAAAGAGGTAAGAACTGTCGTAGGCTATACAAGTGCTTCGTGCCGCATGCCCGGGGCACGGATCTTGGACGCAATCTTTATAAGGTGGTAAAACATATATTTAATGCTAAACGTCCGACACGAACAGGCATTTTGTGAGAAACGGCCCAAGTGTGATCTTTACACTTGCTGCTATTAACTTGGGTAGATGTATAGATTGTTCTGGAGATTAATTTTGTACGTATGTAGTCGATCTAATATTTGGTCCTTTTGAATAAAATGTCTTCACATCATATCCAGACCCAGTGTAAATATTATAAGTTATGAAATATTATTAATTTGATCTGGATCTGGAAGTTGCTGTAGGAGATTTATGTTTATGTTTCTTAATTTTTAGTTTAGCAGTAGGTACTTAAATGCTTTATTTTTCATTGCAATTTAATGGTATCTACGTTACATTTACTGGGTGGTATACATACCTATACTACAAAATCGATATTAAAACTCCCAACTCTACAATATTAAACAAAATTCGATACCTAACAAATGATTCGGCATCACAACTATTTCCAATCATCCACCTTCGCAAAATTCCGACGCCCTTATCCAATCCTGGGTGAAATTAAGGACAAAACAATCGTTTATATCCCAAGGAAATGGGACAAGCGAACGAAGTCCAAGACAATAAATCTACCGATCGTAGCCCATCCAGTCCAGATAATGTATTTCAGTTCGGACCTTACACTTACTTCGGTAATTTGCGGGAACCTTTGTGCCCTTAAGATATCTCGACAGACAATTGTACGGGGGTACTCCGTTTTGTTTGTTTAGAGTTGGTTTGGTGTGACTGGTATCAGTTTAGTGTGTTAAAGAGGTTGGTGTTTGTGAAACTGATTTGAAGCAGAATTGACAATGGGTTTTATAAGTAACGATTCGATATAATTGTCAAGGTCGTCCGGTTCCAAACGGATATTCATAAACTCTTTCATCAAGGAGTTTAATTCTAGGTAAGAATTTGCATTTTACAACCTTATGTTACTCATCAGGTAATTAAAAAACTGACAATTTTAAAATTAGACCAAACCTATTATAGATTATCGACCCTTTAAAAATCATGATGACTGACTAAGCAATAGATATTGACACGCAATATTGCCACGATCGCCATCAATTTAAACCCAGCTACTGGTCATCCCCAAGAACATCTCTATAGAGATCCCTAAACAAAGTTATCGCCGCCTACGTGATATATCCCCGTCTCTAGGAAGGGCTAAGGTCTAAGCCCATTTACAAATCACAAACACTGACCACCCTACTCACCCCATAACAATTATATACAACCCTTTCGTCCACCTTGCGTGGACGGTTACATTTGAAATATTCGGATTATCTTTAATTGTGTTACTAGCTGTTTAATATTAATGTGCTGAAGTATGTGTTTATTTGGACAGTGTTAAAGACAAGAAGTGATACGTGGTTGCTCTGCTATGGACTATGCTTTTTACCGACTTCAAAACAAAGAAAAGCTCATATCATAATGATATACCGTAATGGTCACGAAATTGTAAACAACTTAATATTAGGTAGGTATCTATTAAGGTTTTAATGAATAATTCTGTTTAGTACTTTGGCTTCGACTTCTAACCAATCAGTCGGTGTCTTATCACTTATCAGTACTAATATTAGTTATTTTTTGCGTTTTTGTTTTTTGAGTTTTGGTCAGTACAACAATATAGTGAATGGCGCAAAAAATGTGCCAATCATATCTAACTAGGTAAGTATGTCGCGGAGAACCTAACGGGTAACCGGGGCTCCGGCTCGACGTGCAGGAGAAGGAACGGGGTGGTTTTTAGTCAGTAAGAGTCTGACACTCCCTCCCGCCTCACCCAGGCGGGAGAAGTCATTCGATGATTTTCCCCCCTTAAAAAAAAAAAAAAAAAAAAACTAGGTAAGTATCGGGACAGGAGAAAATTGTTTGTCGTTTTGGAATCTGTTGGTGTAATGAAAATGCACTAGTAGGTACACCCAAGGTTAGGGCTTTAATGTCTAAGCAGTGCTGACAAAAGAGTGCCTCGTTAGCCGAGTGGTCGCAAGTGCGACTGCCGGGCAGGGGGTCTCGGGTTCGATTCCCGGGTCGGGCAAAGTATTACTGGGTTATTAAAAATCTCATTAGTAGCACGGAGTCTGGAAATGTGCCCGGTATATGGCAATAGGCTCACCCTCTATTACACGCGACTCACAACATAAATAGTGAAATGTGGGTGTAACATTGTACAGTGGCATTAAGTGCCGTAATGTGCCTACCCCTTCGAGGATAAAAAGGCGTGATCTTATGTATGTTATGTTAATGCTAATAAAAATTACAAAGACTTCTATTTAATTTTATATATTAATAATTTTCCTGAGACATACTAAATTAATTATTATGTTTTCAGCTTGATGGTAGCGGCGTGATAGTTGCTGGTTATGAATATGAGCCTCTAGCATGGCTTGAAACTAATCGAGTTCTTCGTCAAACAGTTACCTGAGCAAACCGAAAACATAATAATTAAGCCTCTTTTCAAGAAATATTTTAATTTGCCCATTACATTATTATCATAGAATATTTATCAAGGCCGAACAACATAAAAAAGGCATTAGTACCTTGTATATTCCAAGAACGGTCACAATATATTCAACGGTTAAGGACCCACCCCTTTCCTTGACCAAAGCATTTGAATAACTATCACAAGTTAATTCTTCAGATAAAGACGTCTGCCACTTTGGGTGCGGCCGTTTCCGCCGGATGTCCAACTTGGACGGATATTCAAACTCGACCGGAACTAGATGGTATTGCGACATACATTTCGAATTTCGAATGACTATTGTTCAAGTTGGTCCGTATTTGGTGTGTGACTTGAATGTATGATTTTGGTTTTAGGTGTATGAAAATTTAATTTTGTTATTGTGAATGTTTTTCTGTAAAAGGGTTAGCAAAGGTTTATTTTATTATCTCTTTTTAACTTAACTTAAGAGAGAGAGATAAGTTCAAACACCTACAGACATTAAATTTTATACTGTCTCTTCGAATTTAATAGCTGAAAAAAAATTGCCCTGAAAAGCCTTTTCCCGCCCTGAAATCAAACTAATGACTACTTTCATGACACCTACAACTCCACTAATGACTTCATCACAGCTGAAACATGACAAGAAATATGCAAAAAGTCTAAAAGAAAATTTTCTACCTTCTTCAAAACCCTATCTACTATCCATCAGAATAAACTGAATCTAATCAACAGACGGTTGAAGTGGGAATGAAAACTAAAGCTTAAATCCACTCAGTAATATCCTAGATTAGTTTGAGTAGCCAAACAGTAGCCGTAGAAACTACGTAGAGACATAAAACTTCATCGTTTCTCACACTTGAGTCAAATCAAACAAGGTACAATATCTGGCAATAAATATTATTACATCGACTTTCGAAAAGGGACAATTTTACGTAATAAACTTTTTCATTTACACTCTTTAGAATAATTTTACATATGAAGTGTGCTCAACGAGTACTTACTGCTGAACAACTGTCTTTTCTTACACGGAGAAATACACACGGCTCAAGGTAGATTGATAATTTCAAACTGTAATTAGAAATTATAAGTCTGGGTTTCTTTGCCATATTATCTTTCACAGTAGATTTGTGAATGTAGTCATAATAATCTTAAAATTAGATATATATTTAACAATTCATGATCATGAGCAGTAATTGCCCCGACTGTTGATTGGTCTTAAACTCGATTGTCTCTTTCCAAAGGCGAACGTGCAATATTTATCGGCGGGTACTGTATCTACTTGAAACTATCTCCCAATTAAGGCATTTCTCTAATTATGAAGCGCTCACTTGACCGAGGATTTGAGGGGGAATCGTTTGCTATGGAAGTGTGTAGGATTTAGGGTTTGTTTTGGGGCAAGTTGTGTTGAAAATAGAAAAATTCCTTTCGATTTATAATTTGTTTACAGATGAAGCACATCATTTCTTCTGTAGCGATTATTGGGGCAAGCGAGGATATGTGAATTTCAACAATTGATCACTTTTCAAGGTCATTTATTTATAAGAATCATTTACTTTTTTTATTTAATGGATCAGTTTCAGTCATCCCAAAGGATGACTGGCAGAGAATGCTGTTAGCATTAAGTCCTCCTTATGCAATTGTATAAAACTTAAATAAATAAATAACTGTGAACCACACTAGGCTAGTACCATATTAGATCAATGACCGACAAATAGATTTATTTATTTAATACTTCTGTACATAGAGGTATAGCACCAGACGGACTTAATGCCTAGGACATTCTCTGCCAGTCTGCCTTAGGGTGGTAAAGAGACATAATATGGTAGATGCATAAGCTGTGTAGATCAATAATCAATAGTTATTAGTTATAATAAAAATAAACATAACATAACATCACGCCTTTTTATCCCCGAAGGTGTGTGCACATTACGGCACTAAATGCTACTATATAATGTAACACCCACTTTTCACTATTTATGTTATGAGTCCCATGTTATAGAAGGTGAGCCTATTGCCATATACAGGGCACATTTCCAGACTCCGTGCTACTACTGAGATTTTTAAAAACCCAGTAATACTTTGCCCGACCCGGGAATTGAACCCGATGCCCCTTCGACGAGGAGACGAGTCAGTAATAAAAATAAAAGAATTCAGTAAGCAATAACGAACAAAATTGAGCATAGCCTTATATTAAAATCGACTACATTGCAAATTTACTTTCGAAAAAAATGACACAGTTTCACTTCAGCAATAAAAATGGAAAAATTGCAAAGTCCAAGTCACTTAATCATCCAACTAAAAACGTTTGCAGCTACCTCATCTATTAATACAGAATATTCATACGTCAACGTTTCTTACTGTCGGACAGGGGTCAAGATATGGTCAAATTAATATTCATACGACAGGCCCAGGTGGTCGTCACTGACTGAGAAGGGTGGCCTTAAAGACTGGTCACTGTTTTGAGAGTATGGAGATAGATGGGACATTGTGATGGTGAGTTTTCTGCCTATGTGAAGGGGGTCTCTGTGAAGAACTGTTTTTGTTGAGGTTAGAACAAATTAGAAATGTTTATTTTGAGGCTCGTTGATTTACCGTGTTACTATTTAACTGTAAGTGGAAACGAGCTGTAATTATCACAAAAATTTGGCAATGGAAATCATGGTGAGAATAAAGTCATTTCATTGAATTTTCTTAGAACGTTGTTGTGAGAATGTGGACAGTTTAATATTAATTTATATAAAAATAATAAATAAAATATATTTATTGACAAAAACCTTCACGTTACATATTTGTATGGCTCTAGACCACAACAGGATTCTCTGTGTCGTGAGAAGTGCAAACTTTGATAAATTAGATGATTTATTGAGACATGTATTACCAAAAATTTGTATTATATGATGGTCAACGCAATAATACTTTGCATTACAAAACCAACATCCTACCAATAACAAGCTTACAAAATGAAGACAGAATACAACAATCACGTGTGTCTTATCTCACTTCGTACCGTCTAAAAACTTTCACAAACTCTCCCTTTAGACACTCCTGTCTTCTCTACGCAGTTTTCTTACTCTCTCAGCTAGTAGGTGCCCAAGACAGTCGGGGTGCGGGTTTCGTCCCTCTTCTTATCTCTGCCCACGCCCGAGGAGTTGGCTGATGGATTAACTTCATTGTTCCACCGTTGCCGAGTGACGCGGAATTTATAATTATACTGGCCCCTGTTTTATTTAGATTTACAACGATTTACGTACTATTGTTTGTGGTTGATGAGTGTTGCTGATTTTTCTTTCAAAGGCTTCGATTTGTTCTAATGTGATGTAGGTGTTGGCAATTTTTTGAGGGTTTGAACAAAACATAACATAATATCACGCCTTTTATCCCCGAAGAGGTAGGCAGAGGTGCACATTATGCCACTGTATAATGTAACACCCACTTCACTATACATGTTATGAGTCCATGTAATAGGGGGTGAGCCTGTTGCCATAAATTTACCGGGCACAATTCCAGACTCCGTGCTACTACTGAGAATTTTTTAAAAACCCAGTAATACTTTGCCGAACCTGGGAATCGAACCCGAGACCCCTTACCCGACAGTCACGCTTGCGACCACTCGGTCAACAAGGCAGCTTGAAGAAAACTTCAAGAAAATTTTCGAACATTAATCCTATGTGTTTGATTACAGGTTGAGAGCTAATTTTTTAAATTAATTTACCAGACGGACATTAAAATAAAATTTAGGAAACTACCCTACTGTTACCTAACTGCCTGATAAGTAAGGCAACAACGCAATAGAACAAACTGTTGGCTCAAGCATTTAATGATGGCATTATTTATAGTAGCTATTATTTTAAAGTACCTATTATCAATAGCTACTGATCCTCAAATCAATTGTATCACCTATATAAATGTATCACTATCAACACCAAACAAAGGGCGTATAACCAAACATAATAATCTATAAATCTCAACAGAGTAAGCAATAATTAATAATTTCCTCAGCAACCTACTTATACAAACTCGATAGTTTCAATATTTGTCCTAGTCGGAGTGACCGCCTACCTGAGTACCTACCAAGAGGCTGACCCTTATCAAAACAAACTAAATTAACTGCTTCGAACGTCTTGCCCGAGTTATTGTTCGGACCTCTGGCTCTTGTCCGCTCGCCTGTGCCAAATTCGAAAAACAAACGTTCGAAATACGGTACGTATGCAAATAATAACGGTAAACTAATTAGGGAGTGTCGGGAGGGTTCGGGTGTCTTCGGACATCTTCGGATCGAGTGGTCACGTCTGGGAAGATTTTAAATCAGTTTTGGTTTATAATATGACCTTGTGAATCGGAGACTATGCGGTGTTTATATAAAGAATTATTGGTGTTTTTGAGGCATCTTGTTTCGTCAATTTCAAGCTCGTCGTCTAACGTCTAATGAGAACCTACACGGTATTATACCTCTAATGTAAAACGATTATTCTCTGTACTTATGACTTTTTACAGGATTCTCGAAATTTGCAATAAAGAGGAGCGTGGAGTTTGATCATTATGTTTATGGTAAATGTAATGGTAAAAACTGGGTCTGCAAACATTAACCCATTGATTCAGATATAAAAAAATTTGAAGAAAAAATCATTAATACTACATTCATCCAAAAACCCTAACTCCATACATAAACTTCCTTCCACTAATTATTTTCAAGAACTCCACACAATTCGAGACATAAAAAAACAAACGAAAATCTACCCTAACATTCGTTGACTTGTAAAAACGCATTGTCATTGAACATCTACAAACGAGTGGCCGCAATTTCCTTGGAAAAGCACTAAGTCATCCCTTAACCACACATGTCATCCGAAATACGTCCTTACTTCAATTGGAATAGGAGTGAAAGTGAGGAATGTCTGACTTTGAAATATATGGGTGATTATTATGTCGAGCTTCTTGGAAAATTCGTGCTGTCTGGAGGAGTGGAAGTTAAGATATTTTTGTCGTTTTGAAGATCTGAAACTGTTTTCTAATTACCAAATACTATTAATATTTCTCTTTTAAAAGCTTATTATCACAAAGTATGAACTGAAACTAGGGGCAATGTAATAGTCTAATATCTTAGTAATCATGACGTGTATAGTGATTACAATGTGTACCTTTTTTGGGAAATAAAATATAGCATCCAAAAAGCATCTATCCAGAATACAACCAAACATTTCTTTAGTAGGTCACCACCCGAAAGCTCCACGTGATAATCCACCCTATATTTTCACCTAAAGGGTAGGGTGTGCTGTGGCATAAATGATCACCGGCCAACACTGACGAAGACAAATGACACCCGATGTCGAAGTTACACAGAGATAAGGTAGGCTTCTTAAATTAGCCGCGCTCACTTCAAACGTCTTGTGTATTTTTCACTGTCTTACGTCGAAAGGGTTTGCCCATTAGTCCGTAGGGATAGTGAGTTTTATTGAGTTGGGTTTTGTTTGTTTGTGTGTATATGTATGTATAAGTAGGTGGAAGATAATGCTGGTTCATTTTCTTTTTAAATAATGTTGAGTTAGCATTTAGATTCGGTGAAACAAACATGAACACAGATAAAAAACTATACAAATACAAATTAGGTCACTCTTTTATTGCGACACGGACTTGTAGTGTGTGTCACTGAGAAGCAATGAGCGGGACGTGTTGTTGTTGAGGAATAATTTTAATTAAGTGTCTTGAACTAACTTGCACTATTGACTTCTAGGGCGAGATGTCACACATACTACAGACTTTTTATAGGATAAAGGGCGATCGGGTGATCAGCGTCATCCATGGATACCCTCATCACTGGAGAAGAAATAAGCACGTTACGGTAAAAACGAACGCTATTTTCTTGAAACTATGCTTTTTAAAAAAACTTATATTTGACAACTAGTCATCGACTACCTTCAAAATGGAGGGCGAGACAAAATCAGCAGAGACACTCTGCATCACCCAAAGGTCTGGCTGGAGGAGAATGCCCATGCACAAAAAAAAATACAAATTAAAAATAATAAATAAAATAGCCTAATCCAGACCCTTTCATTTTGACCTCTATTAATCTTCCAACATACCTACTAGTAAATAGCTCTATTTAGTCTAAGTCTAGCATACATTAGCTAAATCCAAGACAGAGTAGAACAAGACTACAGTAATGTAGTGTTTATCTAACACCACATTATATAGTGGTAAAGTTCACACAAATCACCTTGGCGACCACATAAGGCATGGCGCAAACAGGGCCTGCTCTGTAATTGTCCGAAAATTAGCCCCAACCGCACATAAATACGTTAAGATAATCTAGTTAAATGTTTGGTACAAGCTATAAGATGTTAGCGGTTAATGATTTCAAGTTAGATGTTAAAGCAATAAGATATTAGAGCCGTGGTGGTCCGGAGGTTTAAGACGCCCACTTCTCATGGATTAGGGTGCGGGTACGAAAACTACTAATAGCTAGGACCAATGGGACTTTTCCGAGTTATATGTACTTTCTAAGATTATTTAGATACCACTAGCAAAGGGTGAAGGAAAACATATAGGTAAACCTGCCATCTAGCACAACTTCAGACTAGCAGCTATTACATTTTCATAATAACAGTTTTTATTATTCTATTGTATTGCTTATATATGGTGATATTGAATTTGTTCCTATTTATCTTTACTGAGGCTAAAAGAATACTACAATTTTGACACCCTTAAAACAATACATACGTTAATAACTTAGACCACAAATCAAGCATACGAAGCGGGTGGCAACTCAAATAGCGAATAGGAATATCAAGGTGGAGGTAGGACTGTACAAGGATAAGTCGTGGGGCAGTGTTTTCCAATTTGAAGTGGGTAAGTTGAGTGTCCAGTTGTAGTGGTGTTAAGAAGGGATAGAAATGGCTAATTTGTATTTTATTTGTCAAGCGTTTAATTGCCTGTTTTTAAATGGAGAAGGATTGAGCATTAGTCTTGACGCTAGCTCTAGGCGGGTTTGATTTTTATAGCAGTAGCTTTAATTATGTGAGCACCTATAAAAATATTGGGTTCTTTATAGAAAGAAAGAAAAAAAAAACAGTTATTCTTGCGCAGAACACATATGACATAATTAAAAAAACAGAAATAAAAGCTAAAAAATGAAAAATGAAGAATGAAGTCTTGTCCATGGTCCACAGACTTATTATTTTACTGAAATCTTAAAATACTTAATATCTAATATTATCTGTGGGCCATAGACAAGGAACAACCTACTTACTTCATATCTACCTCTATTATCTAGTTGCATTTCGTAATATTGGTTAAAGGATTATAAATAAAAGTTTAACTATAATAAAACAATACGAAGCCTATAGAGAAACTTACTTTTTTAGTAAAGAAGGTACCTAATTCATAGATGGAATGTAACTTTTTTAGAAATAGTTTGTCTGAAGCCATAGTAGGCCTGTAAACTGTTCAGAATAAGCAACTAAATCGTTTCCAAAGGTTTTTGTACTACTTATGTTACATTTCACAATAAAAAAATAAGTATAAGGCACACTTTTTAAAGTATTATTGCATCAAATTTGAACTTTATGTGGTTAGCTTAAGATGTAACAAAACAAATTGAATATCTAAAATAATCAGTTTTATAGTTTGCCTAGATATTTTATTACATTTTAGTTTTAAGTTTTCTTTCAGTTATATTTCTTTTGTATTCATTGCATGTAACATTTACACTGTGTCTAATGTTAAAATTCCTTTTTCTGTCACAGGACTGCAGGAAGAAATCCCTTAACTCGTTGAGTACCGTCATTATAGACACATTTAAAGAACAATAGGTTGCGGTCACCGGTGTCCGCGCGGTGTTTGACAGTTTAATGGATATGCAGTACCTATGCTTGTAAAGTGTTGTCCTCTGTAATAGTGTCTACTGTATGGTGTACATGAAATGATAAATAATAATAACCACTAAGATACGGTTGTAGTGATAAGCACAAGATATCTATGATTTGACGGAAATTGTTATGTACCCGCAATTGTTGCGTCACAGCATGTCGTCAGTTCGTCGTCGTACTGGTTGGTTGTCTAGGAACGAAGAAGAAAATAAGCAGCGTAATACATGTTGGTATGTACGGGTGCAGATTGGACTGTTATTTTACTTTTTTGATCGAAATACTAGCTTTAAAACCTTGTGATTTATTCAATGATAAGAAAAAATGAATTGTTTTTTTTTTATAATAATTAGAGGGGCCTACGTTTGGCCACTATCTCACCCGGCGGCAAGCGATGATGCGGCCTACTATGGAGCACATCTGACCATAAGAAACTTCTTCAACTTTAACACTCGTACCTTGAAGACACCCAGGTTATACGCTTCAGGAAACAAATACTCTGGCAACGAATTTCACTCCTTACTTACAAGGAAGCTTGATGCGAAGCGCTTCAAACGAGTGGGTGGTACGTTGTGTGGTCTTTATTTTAAGATTCTTGAAGATTTTCTATGCGTAGCCATTTTTCGTAAATACTATTATTTTTGTAGTCTACTCTATAAAATGAATAGATCTACACTACGAGGGCATGCTCCTTAAATCTTAGAGCCCGCACCTCAGGGTACCGCGGCTGAAGACGTCCCACACTCCCAAGTGATAACGGTGTACCTGCTATATTGTAGATTATCAAGGGTCAGCCCTTTGAAGTTTTGGAATTGCATCTTTGTGGTGACCCTATGAAGGTGTGATAAAAATAAATATTATTTTCCATGGTTTTTGTAGAAGAATATTCAAAAAAAGAATAGAGTAGAATAGAATAATCTTTACTGTACACCATTAATAATATAATATATGCAGAACTGGGAAATGACAAATATAAATAAAATAAAAATAATAATGGGCACAACGGCGGTCTTATCACTTATAGTGATTTCTACCGGACAACCTTTGGGCGGATATAATGTCAAAGAAATATTTAGACGGTATTTTTAAATATTAAGAATATGTTTGCTTTATAAATAGGTCATGACTGATAAATGAATACAGTGAGGTTAACAATAATATTTTGATGACTGAAACAAGGAAAACCGAAAATAATAATCTCATACTCTTATATTTTTTTTTATTATACCTCTAAGTATTACATTATTATATAATAGCTGAATAGTTTGTTTGCTTGTTTTGAACGCGCTAATATCTAGAACTACTGGTTCGAAATGAATAATTATTTTTGTGTTGGATAATCCATTCATCAAGGAAGGTTATAGACTAATAACCATCATGCTACGAACATAGGAGCCGAGCAGAGCGGATGGAACCGCGCGAACGACGAGCTTTTCGTAAAATATTTGTGTGAATGAGACGAAGATAAAGAAAAACCGTAATTTGAATCCAACTGATTTAACTCACTACAGAATAGGAGAAAATAACAAAATAGATTGAAGTAAATTTTCACTTCGAGACTTCAAACTATTCAATTCTCCATTCACACATATTTACATAACTAAATCATAAAACGAATTCGCCTAACTAAAACTCCCTTACACCACTATGCTAGTTCCCCGACAATCTAACCCTTCCAGTGACCACCACCCGAGGTCAAAAGGGGGATGGGGAGGCGAGGGTGTTGGTCAAGGAGTTACCAGCTCATCCCGGGTACCAATACATTTCATATTCCGATGACAGCGGCACAATAATAACGCGGTCCGCCCGTGTAAAAGCAGGACATAGTTGATGTACAGGGATGTTTCTTGTGAATACTAGAAAGGGCTTGAGAAATTGATAGGAAATAGGTTTTTTTTTAAATAGTCATATTACGGAATATGAAATTGATTTCCATTTATCATTTTACTTTATTGACTAAAAAGTTTTGTTTTTGTATGTCTTCTTATAGAATATACTCATAATTATAATATTTACGAAGATGGATTTAAATAATAATATCTGTTATTAATAAAAAATTTAAAAATATTTGGTTTATTTCATAAAAATAAGTGCCTATTACAAAAATATATTACAAAGTACTATTAGGAATTACTGAATTTATCCTAATACTGAATAACGAAGTACTAAAAGTTTATGTGTAAAATTTTGCTCCAAAACACTTACGCACTATTTCCAGACGCTTTATATCCACAAAAGCCCAACAGTTAGACATAGTTGGATTTGAAGACGTTCGGAATTTACGAGTGGCCTTTACCTTATGGGTGTCGAACAGTCCGGCTTATAGAATGTTCTAAATTCACTAGATGATTGCCTAGCAACGGATGTCTTACATAACTGCTTCATCTGACAGTTCCCCAGTAATTTGCTTACAATGTATTGATGAATCTGACAGTCAAGTTGCTTACAATCTTCAGATTATTAACGTGGATCTCTTAGAGATATTGGTGATGCTTTGGTTATTCTTTTGATTTTATTCTGGTTAGTTTTGTATTTTAAAATAGCTAAGTCATCATCTTTTCTGTTAATATTATACCTAAGTATTCAATGTCTTGCTGGCTCAATTTTTAGATAAGGAAGAACCGCTGTCAATATATCCAGTGCAAATGTAACTTTGTGATTTTGGAGCGTATATGCAAAACATTTTTTACAATGCTTTTCATGTAAGAAGATAAAAACAATAGGAACTTAAAAGAAAGTAATATGCAGCTCAAATAAATATCAGCATAGCATCGGGTAAAAGATACTATTCAATAATAGCAACTATCAATAGTATGATAATAATTACGAAGGCCTCCCCTTATTGATTTTATTGTGTAAGAACAAATATGACGTAATGATCAAAATAGTCACTTTTCAAAATTTGAACATCCTTATTGAAATCCATAGTCTTGTTGCCAATGTACATCTATTCAAAAGAATACAAAAATTATATAAATTATGTAATGGACACATAATTGCCTTTCATAATCCAAACACGCTATTTCAAAATCCGAGTCCTATTATTGTCCATGTCTTACAGACGAAGGGGGCGTCCATAGTGTCCGAGCATCTTCGCCGTATGATTGAGTTACACAAGTGTGTGATCAATTTTGATTTCAATTTACATTTAGCCACGAATTTCGTATTCTGTTTGGCTAAGTTCTGAAGTTCTATGTTGAGTTGCATCTCTGATAAACATGTTTTGGTTGAAACTTGATTTAAGTACCTGAGATTCTATTGGTTTGTATTCTGAAGCTAACTCATATTGTTTACATATACAAGTATTATTTATACTTAGTGTCATTAAACTTAATAAAACTTTTTTTTTATACTTTATAGGTCGACGTTTGACCACCATCTCGCCTGATGGTAAGAAGACGGTACTTTATAATGATGAATGTGCTACTATCGAAAAAAAACGTAAGAACATTTTCGCATACAATTGTTCATAATGTTTGTCAAAAATACGTCTAAAACATACCAAATTCAAACACCATACAACAGACTATCGTCACTAACATCAAAACTTCGACCAATCACAAACAAACACACAACAAGCAGGCAACCTAACAAAATCATTGTCACCGATAACGTCGACCGAAACTAAAATCTACCATTTGAATACCACTGTCTTTAACTCGAAATATACAGATAGATTTATTAATAACTTGAGGGGGTTGGGTGCCACCCAACTATGCCTCAGGGGACGTAAGGGGGCAAAACTTGGCTTACGTTAGTCCTGCACCGGACAGGAGTGGTCATAACTAAGATATTTTGACCGTCAAGCAATTTCTTGGCTCTGTAACATCACAGGATGTTCCCAAGTTATTGTTTGGAATTTTAACACTGTAATTAATACAGTAATAATATGACTAATTTGATTAAGTTGTTCGATTTGTTTGTTGTTGTGTGTTGTGATAATTTCTTGGAAGGATCCGTTGGGAGTGCTTGGTAATCAGAAGTATGTGTGCGTACTCGATAAGTCTTTGAATTTATAATTTTGTTAGTAAGTCGTTCATTAGTAAGGTCGTTGGGCTGTTCTCGTGTGGCAGTTGTAGAATTATTACTCAATTATTATTTTCAGGTATAGGATGCTTTAATTCATTTTGTTGTATCTAATAACTGCTAAGTGCACATAAAAAGTCAAAAGTCAAAATCATTTATTTCAATATTAGACCAGAAAGGCACTTTTGAACATCAACATATTACGAAATATAAAATAACTTTATGTGAACCAACGGTCTACAACAGTTAGGTATTAAAATAATTATGACAACTGATGGTAGTGATGATGATTATCATGTTCATCATAGGCAATTATGACGTAACTAATTTTATTTTAACCTGTATTTGTCTTTGTATTGTAACTTTCGTGAGACATACTAAATAAATTATTATGTTTTCGGCTTACTCACGTGTATTTGTCTTTATTAAAAATAAGCATAATAAAAAAATCCTGTATTTTTTAGAACGCTGCCCATACTAGGATTCTCTTTTATATCGTGGGTACCTTTACATACAATTTCACGTACCTACACAGACACCCAGACCCTGAATAAAAGTTGTAGATCATACAAAGAGTTGTGTCCGTGTGGAAATCGAACCCGCGCCACGTTACACAGCAGCTAATTATCCAGCCGCCGCGCCAACCATTCATTCAATTCAAATTCTCAATCTAAAAACAAAAACATAACCTCAAAAAATAACCAAAATACGAACACAGTTTTCTGAACACCCTGTACAACATCACGAGCCACCAAAGACCGTTGAATACGATTGTAACTACAAACGTCTGTGTATGGGATGATATTAAATTCCATCTGACCAGGGTTCTGCGCTAATTTATATAATATGCTAATTTGGTATAGTTTCTAGTCGCACTTAATGTTGGCTTTTAAGGGAATGTATGAGACTTGGATTGTTTGGTGCCGTTCATTTTAGTTGTGAGATTTTAAAGATTATTTCTCTGCTCTGATATCATTTGTAGTTGATATATTTTTGAAGCATTTTTTTTAAGGGGGGAAAATCATCGAATTACTGCTCCCACCTGGGTGAGGCGGGAGGGAGTGTCAGTCTCTTACTGACTAAAAACCACCCCGTTCCTTCTCCTGCACGTCGAGCCGGAGCCCTGGTTACCCGTTAGGTTCTCCGCGACTATTTTTGAGGCATAGGGGCAAACGACTAAATGGATCATCTGATCATCGATTAGGACCACCTTTGGACATTGGACACCCACAACAACAGGTACAGTATCGTTTTTTTTTTGTTTTTTGTACTTATTGGTTCTTCAGTTCAGCAAAGCTAAGTTTTTAATGTTTTAAATAGTCATATACCTAAATAGATTCTTACGGTTTGGTTTTATGTCTGATTTATTCAATAGTTAGCTCGAACTCGAATGTGGTTGTTTATAATATTTTATCAAGCTATCGATTATAAAGTGGATATAGCAAATTATTCATAATAAAACTTACTATTTTAGCACTTTGACTGCCTCGTTGGCCGAGTGGTCGCAAGTGCGACTGCCGGGCAAGGGGTCTCGGGTTCGAATCCCGGGTCGGGCAAAGTATTACTGGGTTTTTAAAAATTCTCAGTAATAGCACGGAGTCTGGAAATGTGCCCGGTATATGGCAATAGGCTCACCCCCTATTACATGGGACTCGTAACATAAATAGTGAAAAGTGGGTGTTACATTGTACAGTGGCATTAAGTGCCGTAATGTGCATCTCTGCCCACCCCTTCGGGGATAAAAAGGCGTGATGTTATGTTATGTTATGTTATGTTATTTTAGCATTTGCAGTACCTAAGCAAGTAAAAGTAGTAAAGACTAAATAAATATAATATAATGAAGTGTACTGGAGGAAGTGTGTAGGTGGTAATGTAGGCAAGTAATGATGGACGATAAAGTGAAATAGGATAAAGGAAGTAATTGTAATAATAATCTTAGCAATGCGTTATTAAAGTAAATGTAATGTGAAAGTTACTGAACTAATATATTCACAAATATTGCTCGGAGCTTCCATTTCAGAGCGTCTAAATTATGCACCTGATAATTCTACATGATTTTTCGAATGCCAATGTCGATTCCATACAAATTTTTTTTTCTATAACTTGTTCAACTAATTATGCAATTGCACTAAGATAGACTTTTGAATAATAAAAAACTAGAAGACCAATTCACGACATAAATATTCCGAATCCTTTCGTTTATTTGGAAAAGCACATATGTATATAGTTACGACAATATTAGCTCTAAGTTACACCCTAACAACATTCATGTATTTTCAATCCCTGTCACTTGTAACTTTAAAGTTACAAGCACAAGTCAGACTAAGTTTTCCCGGACATACGCTAGCAATGCTTAAGATCCCCTGTACTTAAAACTTGAACAGGGCATTTAGGACTTGACTGATCGGCTTCAACTTAACCTTAAATTAAGTAATTTGTACACTTAACTACAGTTTGGAGATTCTTACACTGTTTTAGTTGTGTAGAGTTGGAAATGTTTAGATAGATAGATTTTGGGTTGATTTTATATATCCTAACTGCACGGTTGGCGCGGTGGCTGGTCAACTGGCTGTTGTGGGTTCGATTACCGCACAGAACAACTCTTTGTGTGATCCACAGATTGGTTTTCCGGGTCTAGGTGTCATTTATATGTGATATTATATGTTTGTAAATGCACCCAGTTTTTTATTTTACCACGACCGTAGCAAAAAAGCACACGGCCCATCTGATAGAAAGTGGTTACCGTGGTCTATGAACGCTAGCAACACATGGTGCATTACATGCTCCTTGCTGACCTTTTATAAACCTATTTACTATTTCTTGAAAAATCCCACCGGGAAAATCTTGGCAGGGAGTTCATTCCACAATCCTCTGAAATTCCTCTGAAACCGAAATGTACGGGACTATTTTGGCTCTAAAGTGTGAGCGTAAACTTTCTGTCAATTGGTGGCTTAGTATTTTATTTCATTATGTATCGATATCAACTTGATTTTACTGCCTTGATGATTACAAATATTGGAATGGAATATTGAGCTTTTTTGGGTTTCAATAATTCTAGTATAAACATGGAGCTTAGTTTATGCTCGGTATGCTATGATAGACTATTGTATAGGACTCAAAAGATTACTGTTGACATGTACTGGTATACATTGAATATTTTGATCTCTGCTTATACTTCTTTGAGACTTAAGATGTTTTACGTTAGGTTAGGTTAGGTTAGGTTAGGTTTTGCGGGGAGGACACGGCGCAACACACGCTCGCCGAGTGTGTAGCTTGGGAGGAGCAGCGCCGTGTCCTCAGAAATGAAGTAGGAAGCGATCTGTCGCTGCCGGCCGTAGTGCGGAAGATGGTGGAGAGCGCAGAGTCGTGGGACGCGGTGGTGTCTTTCTGCGAGGATGTGATGTCGCAGAAGGAAACTGCGGAAGAGGGAGATCTTACTGACTTCCTTTCCCAACCGCAGAAGGCGCACCGGGCGTAGGAGAAGGGCCGACAACGCCCTCTTCCGGCCCCCATGAATGGGTCCAGGGGCGAAGGACTTGGGGAAGTCCTCACCCCCGATTTCAAAGACCCAAGTCGAAGGCGCGCGCGGGTGTCGGCGTGCGCCTTTGAGGCGATGCACGTGGTGCACTGCTCTGTGCAGGTGACGGGGCCCTGACTTACGGGCCGGCACTGTAATGCGGGGCTGCGGATTAATTTGGACTCCCGCGGCCCCGCACGCACGTGCGAGGAGACACTGGGGTGGTTTTAGCCGGTAAGAGTCCGGCACACCCCTCCGCCTTTCCCCAGGCGGAGGCAGTCCATGAGGATTTCCCCCCATAAAAAAAAAGTTTAGGTTAGGTTAATTTCAATTTTCTGCATTTCCTTATTATAAGCTCTGCCAACCCTAGAGAGTTCAAACGCTCCAAAAGTTGCTAAGTCTACATCCAGAGTCAATTTGGGTAAGAGTGATACCCAGGGCCGGCTCGAGTGGGCTCGCACTAATGACTTTCACTTCTACTCGCTTCAGGTGCCAATCGCTCGTTACCGATCATCCGTTTTATATCAACAAACCAACCTAACAAGGTCTTACCCAATTTACCGTTAAATTACCAATTTCAATCAAAACTCGGCTCCTTAAAGTCGATTTTACGAAGTTGCGAAATTGGTTCTTGAGTCTTTCTTTTTGGTGGAAGTTTGAGCTGTCGATATGTATTTGTTAGGTAAAGAAAGTGAAGAGAATTGACGGGTAGGTTATATTAATTTAATTAGAACAACAAAGTTATTAATTTATTATTATTTTTGACAAATAATTAATCACACCTTATTTGGTTAAGCAGTTTAAGGGTATAAACCTGGGTGTCTTCAAGGCCCGAGTGAATAGGTTGCTTATGGGAAGACGTGCTCCATCGTAGCACTTACCACCAGGCGAGATAGTGATCAAACATTGGCCCATCAAATATAAGAAACAGCATGTAAGAGAATAAACATTTGCTAACCGATTAGCAGTATTTTTCTTCAGTTATTATTAATAACTTCGAAAGTTGTAGCATAATATGAAACATAATAATCTTCGGAGGGGCATTTAAAAATGCACATCATACAATGCGATACCCATTAAGGTACAGGTAGGTACAGGTAATAGTAAATGGTATTAATAGCTATAGGGAAATAGTTATCAGTATAGTTATTAATACTATTTACAATTCCAAACTATTTTTCGCTACGAGATATCACAAAACTAAAAATACATTTTAAAATACAAATATTCAAACCGGATTCTAATGACTTGAACTTTATGCACTTTAATATGAATTATGAGAGAACTCAAATTAACAAGAGTTTTTTTTTTAAAAACGTTACCCCACACTAGGATTTTCTCCTGTGTCCTGGGTGCGTTTACAAACACACAAGTTCACATACACAATGACACCCAGACCCGAAACAACAATTTGTGGATCACACATAGTGTTGTCCCATGCGGGAATCGAACCCGCGACACGTTGCACGGCAGCCGGTTGCCCAGCCACCGCACTAACCGTGCAGTCTACAGTACATACAAATGTACTGTACAAACAGTAACTACGTCTATTTAGTAGATATTTACTTGAATCATACTTTATATTAATGCAGTTATGATTATCTTGCACATTTTGTTCTACTTGCTACTTTAATCGCAAGATACAGGGTCCTACTCAACAGTTTTAAAACTTGTGCTAGAATAGTTGAACCTTAATTCTAGTGAATATGATGGTGAATATGTATGTATGTGAATATAATTACCAGATTTTCTAAAGTAGGTACATACGTAATATCACGCCTTTTATGCCCGAAGGGGTGTAGGCAGAGGTGCACATTACAACATTTTTTTTACTGCTTCGTTGGCCGAGTGGACGCATGTGCGACGACTGCCAGGCAAGGGTTCGATTCCCGCGTAGGGTAAAGTATTACTGGGTTTTAAAAAAAATCTCAGTAGTAGCACGGAGCCTAACCTTCTCAGAATTGTGCCCGATATATGGCAATAGGCTCCTCTTACATGGGACTCATAACATAAATAGTGAAAATTGGGTGTTACATTGTACAGTGCTATTTTTTTTAATACCTACTGTCATCATAATGGTATAGCAATTCTAAGCACATTAAAAATATTGACTTTTTAGGTTAACACGTTAACCTAAAAAGTTGGCAGTCAAAGCCTTAATCTAATCACAGATGTTACAAATGATGCTCGGGTTAGAAATAGTCTTCGATTTTAACTTTCCCACCACTGTTTTTCAGCTGAGTGAGTTGTAGGTACTTAATTTTTAGAACATAGTTGCTTTTCGATCACAAAACGGACATTTTCCATACAAGACAAAACAGGGACATGCAACAACCACCAACGGAATCACCTCAGAGCTACAACATCGAACATTCAAAGTCTATACTTACTGATATCTCTTAACCAAATCAAAATCATTGTCATATAAAACAACATCCTCTGTCCAGTGATTATGGACAATTTTCTCAAGCTCACATTTCTGCAAACGCCCGCATCACGACGGAGCGTCGTGCGAATAGACCTTCATTTCTTGGGTATTGCTCTAAATCACGAGTGGGATGGGCGTATCAAGATCGGTCGGTCGTCGGTCCTACGATGTGCGTTGTGTTATTCTGGTTGATTTTGGTGCTGGAGGATTTAATTTTGATTTCGATGTAAGGATTCAACACATTTAAAACAAAAACGAGCAGACGATTCACCCGATGGTAAGCAATCAGCGCCACCCACGGACACCTGAAGCACAAGAGTCACAGGTGCGTTGTCGGCCTTTTAAAAAGGAATAGGTTTAAAGGTCGTATCGATTCGTAAAGCTAACGTCAACATAAGAAAATCAAGTCAACCTTGGAATCAAAATCGATACCTCTAAATAGGACAATTATACTTACAAAGTAAAATCACACATCCACTAAAATAGCAATAAAAATTCGCTAGGTATGTCCAAACCAAATTTCTTCAAAATGTAGATAGTGTAAAAAATTCATTACAGCATTCTTTAAACCGTAACTATACGAATAACAATAAGTCATTATCGTCTTCATCATCATCAACAGCCTAGGAGAACATTTTAGTTTTATGAATCACCACGCTTGCTCAATGCGGGTGGTTGATGCAATTTCAAACTTATATTTAGAGTCATAAGTCCAGGTTTCCTCGCCATATTTTCTTTCGCCATTTGCCAGTAGTGTCTTAAAATAATCCTAGAAAGTACATATAACTCGAAAAAAGTCACATTGGTACTCACCGTTGGTAGGTTTCAAACACGCACTCTCATGCATGAGAATTGAGAAGCAGGCGTCTTAAATCTCTGGGCCACCACGACAATAAGCATATGAATAATATATAGACAGTAAACCGTAAACCTCAAAATTAAACATACTATACTAACGTATTACCCTTACATTATTTTGATCACAATAAATATTCAGAATAAGGCTCTAAGTAAGTCATTGTGGATTACCACAATGTATTGCGTTTGGCAAACTGTACTCTAGGAGTTGTTCCGTGTCGCATTACCTGAGTAATTATGTAAATTACTAAGAACAAATACTACGTTATCGTGAAATATAACAGTGTAGTTTATAGTAAACTAAAATACCCTTAGGATATAAATATGACAGAAGTTAAAACAAATATTGAGTCAAAAACGTTGCTAATAATTGTAAATGTGTAGATGATATAAATGTTATTGATGGAAATGATACAAATAACGATTTGGAAACTGAATTGATTGAGATAAGGTAATTAGATCACAATTAACAAAATAAGCGTAACAATAGACAAACAGAATCAATTTGATCAGAAACAAACAAGACGGACGTATAATCACACGACGACCCATAACCTCTTAAACAACGCCAACATCGGTACGGAATGTAAACAGCGGGCCATCTCCTGAGGCGCCATCTATAATTTTCTAACAATACTCTGAACATGTCCAAAATAAATCGACCCATCTGAAAAACTTACTACCCCCTTCTTACTTTCGCAATCATCCTGAGTGAAGGGAGGGTGATAGGTCAGATTAGACTGGTTTCAAAATACACGCTCGATCGATCTAGGATCTATCCGTGGATATTGCATATTTATCAACCTTTGACACGGGTAACAACGTGGAAGTAACATCTTCATGGGCAAAAAGGATACAAAACAAACATGTTTAGAGGTGTTTGAACTTGTCCGGCGTATGGGAAACGCTGCACTTATGATGTGGATTTATCGAGGAGCATTGTGGTGCAGTGAATCGGTTTTGAGGGTTAAACAACGTTAGTACTTGCCTTAATTGAGAAGTTTCATAGTGTTTGTTTTGGGCTTCTATCAAACTTTTATAGGTATATTTACCTCTATAATGTCTACAATAAGTGCCAATGTTAAGAAAATATTAAAATATCAGGAGGTTTATTTGTGTGTACATTTATTTCTCTTTGTAAAATACTTTAGGTACTTTTGTTTTCGTTGACAAAATACACATTAATCTCCATTAACTGTTTCTAAGATACGGAAATCATTCATTCGATTATTGTCTTGGGGATGTCACACGTCCATTTTTTGTTAAATGATTAAGTATTTATGAAAAATAAACCGAAATAAACATAATGTAACTTTTTAAAAGGAAAATTGTATGACATAACATTTGACATAACTGATTATTAGGTCGATAAGATTGGTGTCAGTCTGCATTGAATAATACCTTAAGTTGCCCTTAGAATTCTCCAAAATAGTAATTTAAAGATTATTTCACCTGAGGCCCATTCCTAGTCTCCATAAGGCCGGTAATGTACCTACTTGTAACGCATCTGGTGTTGCGTGTGTCCATGGGCGATGCCGATTGCTTACCATCAGGTGATCCGAAAGCTGGTTTATCACATAAAAAATGCTAAAAATGAACCAACGAGTAATGTAGCAGTCACATCTGGCTTCACTTAACCAGGGCAGCTATTTATCGCAACGTTCAATTGTTGAACAGTTAAACAGCAGGTTACAACAACATTCCATTATTTCGTATGAATAAATTTCAGATTGATGATAACAAAATAATATGAATTGAATTGAAACTACTTTTTGGTTAGACAAGGTCCAATAAAGCTTAGTATCGTTCATCGAATTATTGAAGAATTATGCTAATCGTTGGCAGAATATAAACTAGGTGGGTAACAAAACAAGTAAACAAGTAATACGACAGATTGGGTGAAACAATCCACTAGGCATGAAGTAAGAAACTGGAGTATGTAAAGTTTTGGTCAATTTTAGGATTTGAATACGAACGTGACTTGCGTTGCAGGCTGATTAATCTTTGAGTCTCCTTGCAATGAAAGAAGATGGAGTTTCGTTATTAATATTATTTGAATCTCTGTTATCCAAAGACAATCATATAACAAGGTTGATCAGTAATACATAGTATACAGTAGTTTAAGTTTTCAACTGGTATTGGTCTTAAACAGTACACCAATAGATAACAAATATTTCTGCAATCTGCGAGATGCGGATGTACAACAAACCTGCAGGTTATTATAAAGTTCGATAAATCACCAAAGAAGCCAAATTTTGGATCATCTACTGTCAGTTAAAGTTACCCGTGTATATTTTTGACATAAATCCAAAACCGAACATACACCATTCCACTTCTAGTCGTATACTAGGCACATCACGCATTGGCCAGTAAGTGGTATTGCCCAAGCCTGTTTGATATTCGAACGTGACACGGCCGGGCCCACGGACCAATTTGCTATAATCGTACTACAGCCATTACGGATTAACCATTTTACATTACAATTCTGGGAACTAGAGGATTTTTAAAGTTTTTGTCTTTAATCAGTCGTGGCTCTGATTAAGTAGGAATGGTAATCAAAGTGCTGAGGATTTTGTGAATGGATTTTTCGTGTTGTATTGAGTACGATGGTGATGATGCATTTGAAGTTATAGGATTTGTCATGGGAGAATTTATAAGTTGAAGATTCTGATGTTACAAATGATATTCAAGCTACAAAAGAAGATGTGCTTAATTCTTCCTTGTGTTCTTTGTTCTTTGTTTAAAAAAACATCGCCCCGCGCTAGGATTTTCTCCTGTGTCGTGGATGCGTTTATAAACATACAAGTCCACATACACATGCCACCCGGAACAATCATCTGTGGATCACACAAAGAGTTGTTACGTGCGGGAATCCACCCGCGACACGTTGCGCGGCAGCCAGTTGCCCAGCCACCGCGCCAACGGTGCAGTCGATGTCACACACATCGACTATCAGTCAAATATCAGTAAAATGACATATGTCGGAATACTGAAACGCTACTCAATTTTAAGTCATGCTTAAGTATAGTTCTATCTCTACAAATTCTTTGTAAAATGACAGAGATGGCACGATATTTGAGCACGACTTAAAATTGAGTAACGTTTCAGTATTCCGGCATTAGGGCTTGTTTGATAATATTTAACTATTCACTTAACTCAAGCCTTCATCACATAGGGAAGCGCAGTGGGCAAAATATACAGGGAAATTTAATATTATTCCTGATATTAGTGTCTGAATATTGGATTTGATACTCACTGAACCAACGTGGCAGTCACTAACCGTACCTATCATAAAATGTAATAACAAACTACATTATTGAATCTTAACTACCCATGAACATAAAGTAATAGACAATTACCCAGCTAAAGCAGACGAGTAATAAAAAAAGGATAAATTCAATTTGAACAATAACTAACAAGGCATGTAATTACATGACATAATGACGTATAATGAAGGCATAACGTTGGTATATGAAGACAAAATGAGCGTTGTTATTGGCATGTTTATTGTTGTAATAAAGAGTTATCGGTTACGACGGTTTTTAGTGGAGTGTCGTTAAAGGCAAAGGATTATAACATTTTTTTACAATGAAGATCAAATAAAAATATGTCAAATTTTTGCTGTTTCGTGGAATAAAAGTTATATAATAAATACAATATTTACTAATATGATATTTTTTTGTAATGAGACTGAATCTCTTTATTATCACATACCAAAACATGTTTTTAAATACATATAACAAGCTTATGTATTAATTAATTGCTATGCTATGACATCGTGATCGTACTTTTCTAGAGAAAAATACTCCTAATAAAACACACATCAAGCATAAATACGTAAGAGTCAGCATGTAGACGAACAGTTCCGATTCAACCAAATAAATTTGACTTCATTAAGTAGACAAGACAATTCAAAAAACGTTAGTTTTGGTAAGAGGATCATTGCAGTGACCAACGACGCATTCCCATATCACATACAACTCAATGATGATTACCTTTTAATGATACGAAATCGCCTGCAAAACAAACGGGAGATCTCTAAACAATAGGATGGAGATACCAGTGATTGAAGACCTGTCTGCCTCCTTTGAGCGTTTACATTCAAGGTTAAAGAAGGGTTTTGAGGAATAGAGTTAGGGATCTTAGTAAATTGGTTGATGTATCGTGAGGCAGTTAGTCGCTTTGTTATGTGGGTGGAAGAAGCTTTGGTTGGGTTTTAGAAGCTATATTTCTGGAATAGATTCCTTGTCTTGGTAGATAAAAATACCTACTATAAAATTAAATGCTAATAAGATATAACACACGTCTTTATCAACAGCTTATTTCTATTCATTGCTAGATAAATCATTGCTGCTTTACGAATCAAAATATAAAATTAAACACGCCATTCTGATTAACATCAAAATTAATTTTGTGCACTTACTGAACAGTGGTTCTCTCAGATTAAATATGTTCCCAACTATTTTAACTTAGTTCCTAAAAGGTCATATCGTAATCATATTCCTATTCAACATTCCAAGGGTTAACGTCTTGAAACCACGTACCTACAACAATAAAGCTAATGTAACTCTCACTATTAACCACTACCAACTTGAACATGTCAGAGTTCAAACAGTTTAGCCTCATTTCGTAATCGTTCCATACATTCACCTTCTTTATAACCATAATCGTATGTAAAGGTTTATTTATGATCGGTGTGTAGAATAACAACAACTTTTGATCACAGTCCAGTGTTTTCATATTAACTTGTTTGACATACTGAACTATCTAAAAATGATTAGTAGATGACGTAAATATATTGAGGAAGCTCTACTAGTTTCGAGTCACAGAGGGACTCTTTCTTATGAGCAGCGTGCGCGGTCGCGATGAGATCACGCAGCCTACCGAGCCTTTCGAGTCCCTCTGTGACTCAAAACTAGAATTTTAGAACAATTTGTGATTATTGTTAGAATTACCCGCATTTACTTAAGAGTAGTTAGAAATTAATAAAAGATTTGTACGTGCCTAAGGGCAAAACATGTATTGGACACTGATTTTAAACAATGAACATCTTGCATGCTTTTATGGGTATGAATGACACATGATAATGTTAATAAATTATACATATTTATCTTTAAAGAAACATAATATATCAGAAAATCTTTGATGATTTTTTTTATAGCATAAGCCGGTAAACGAGCAGACGGATCACCTGATAGTAAGCAATCGGTGCCGCCCATGGACACCCGAAACACCAAGGCGTTACAAGTGCGTTACCGGCTTTTTGCGAATTGGGAATTTGAGGATTGTGGAGGATACGGGGAATCGGGAAACTAGGGAGACTAAGGAAGTAAATGGGTCTTCGGTAACCTCACTCACACGACGAAACATAACGCAAGCGCTGTTTCATGTCGGTTCTGTGAGGCCGTGGTATCATTTCGGTCGAGCCGGCCGAAGCATGGCTCTCCCACACTTAAGCATGAATTACCAAGAAAAATGAAGAATTTAAAAGAAAATCATAGCACACATTTTTAAACACATATCAAAGTACTTGATATCACCACTAAGGCATCAACCTTTGTCATTACCATATTATAGTGAGTGGGTGACGTGTTATCATTGCCAAGATCTTTCTTTATCATTCCCATCGCAATATGATTACCATGTAGCGTGTATGCTTGTAATTTTTGGTACTCCACGTAATCAGTTCGGAAGTTATTTGAATACATTTTATTACAATTAATGTTCATGTATTGGGGTCGGAGATTTCATTAGCGTTTTTATGGGGTTTGAGTGGTGTGTGATTGGTTTGAGGGATTTGAGTTGAAGCGTGGTTGGTTTGTGTTTGATTCGTTTTGCATTTAGACTCAATACATATTGAGTAAACATGGACATGAACCTGTTATTATGGAAACACGGTACATGCATATACCTATGACCGTGTTTCTTCAATGACTATAGGGATGATGACAGGTTATGAAAATTAAAAATGTAATTAGTCCATCAGTTAGGCAATGAAAAAATATTGGCCACGTATTTTTTTTATTTTGTTGTATGATAAAATTATACTTAGATAAAACGAATCAAAGTTTAGGAGTGGGGGCTAAAACGTCATTTCTTAGTATAAAATGTACTGAGAAGTAACGTCATGCGACATTTCAAATCAATATATCTTCGAAACTATTCGTTTCCGTAAGAAAATAAAAAATACGTGTCTAATGTTTTTAAATAATCTACCAGACGGACATTAAAATAAAAATTAGTCATATACCCCATTGTAACCATAAAACTCTTTCAGTACGCACCTATTTTAGACGAATTTAAAACAAGAATAGCCCCAAACCTTGGCACCCAATAGAATAACGCAAAAAGCCATCACAGAAAGCATGAAGCAACAATCTCTCTACAAAACTTTAACAGTAGCAATTCTTCAATAATCTCGAGTCTAGTCTTTCAAGAAACCAAGACAGCATGACGTGAAGATCTGTCGTCAGTAATTATAACGTTCCGAGATACCACTGCCACCCCTCGTTAGGGGGTAGTCGTTAAGAGGTGGGTGCTGCATTTTTACAAATTGATACAAATTATTTGAGCGAGCACCCGCTTTGTTCCAACGATGCTTGTTACGACTGTGGAACGGCATTTTATTATTTTCGTACGATTGACGCGCAGTTGGTTAAGGAAAAACCCTAGTTTACAGCGGTTTTTCTTTTGGTTTTATATATGTAAATTTGTCTTGATTTTCAGATGTTCTGGCGTTTTAGAATTTAAACATATACGTATGTTAACACGTCGTAAGTTCAACTACAGTTGAACTGATAGCTAAACTTACGAGTGGAAAATCTGTTGATGAAAACAAAACAAAAATAATTAATAATAAGTTTTTTTTTGTTATTTTTCTCAACCACTACAACTCCTGAAAACTCGGGATCTACACAGTAACCCAACTGCTAAGTAGTCGAAATCCGTGCATCCCAATCATATTCCTAACTATCTTTCATCCTACATCGCAATTTATCGATATGTGTCTATCTAATAGTTATGTGATTAACATAACAACATAGAAATTACTCATTAAACCCTTCAATTCCTATAGACACTTACCACACAAAGATATCTAAATACTCCAAGTACATATGTATTTTATAAACTCGTACGTCGACTACGAGCGTCTTTCCAAAAACGCTACAAGATATTTCAGTTCAGTACACGCCGCTCCGACCCTCTCATTCCTTAGACCCAGTCCGAAACATCTTATTCGCGCCCTCATAAAAGTAACTGCTTTGGCTCGTTTTTATTTCTACCTCTGTACCTGTACGGCCACAGTATTTTAATAAACCGACCCCGCCAACGAGCCAAATGCGACTTAAAACTATGAAAATAGGATACATTTTTGTTTAGCGTACACCAAATCATGTCTTGCCCACTTGTATCTAGGACAAGACGATTCTGAAGGACAGAAGAATTTCAATTACTTTATTACGTAGTAATGTATTTTTACTTTGAATTTAAAGGAAATCAGTTACGGTATGCATTTATTAAATTACATGTAATTGTAATTTTTCACTAGAAGAAATTGTAATAAAGATGTTATGAAGGCCTGGTCTTTTGATACTGTGATAGGACGCTAACAAGAGGATAGTGGGGATTTTGTAGTAGAAAAAGTATTAATAATAATTTGTAATAACAAAGAAGTACAAAGATAACTGCACGGTTGGTGCGGTGGCTGGGCAACCGGGTGCCGTGCAGCGTGTCGCGGGTTCGATTCCCGCACGGAACAACACTTAGTGTGATCCACAAATTATTGTTTCGGGTCTGGGCGTCATATGTATGTGAAATTGTATGTTTTTAAACGCACCCACGACACAGGAGAAAATCCTTGTGTAGGTAACGTCTTTTTTAAAAAAAGTACTTTTATGAATTTATTCTGCTCTTTTCCGAATTGTATTTGCAAAGAATTTATTTTCAAACAGTTAACTGTTAGGAATCAACAAGTGCACAGTTGTATGTGTATTAACATTTATAACTTAAAACAATATTATATCAGTAACAATTTTGTTTAATTATCTTCACAATATTGGTTCTAAAGATACTGACGTAGAACTGTATACAAACCGATAACATCATTAAAACGGCACTGATACACCATACCAATACAGAAATATAACCCTTTAAAATCTTCAAAAGGCAATAATTTTCTTAAGCGAAAAAAGTATTGTCAACGCAAAAAGGTTCCAATACATTTTCCGCGGACCAATCCAAAGAATTACTCTCAGAAATTATTATGGCGGCTCGTTAAGAAATCCGGATTAAAGAGTTGAGAGGAAAAAAAAGGTAAAATGTCGCCGTAAGTCCAAGCCGCAAAATTCTTAAACGCAGTCCTTGGAAATGGGATGATTACTTCATCAAAACACACTTTAAACGTGTTACGTAAATCTAGTACCACTCGCCCCCTTCCACCCCTTAAAGGGTGTGTTGGCGAGTAAGGAGGCAGGGGGAAAGTCACCCCAGGAAATGGGGGGTAAGACGATATGGGCGAACGTGAGCGCCGTCAAGAAAACCTTGATTGCTTTTTTAATTAGTTTTTTTTTCATTCCCCCTTTTTCGCATCCCGACGATCGTGCAAGAAATATGTATTCGCGTTTTTATGTATGTGTTTTTTATACCTCTATATTGTTTATCAATTATGTGTTTTAAAATGCAATACGTTTGTTTATTGGCATTTTCGTATTCAATTGTATCGTATACTTTTTAACACACGTAACACACAATTACAAAAACAACTTGTCTAATCAACCCTTTAGATAAAATACGTAGGTTGACAGGTTGAAATACAGCAAGGGTGCTGGTAGGCTTAAAGTAAGGGTTACTCCAACCGCTGTCAAGAAAAAGAAGAAAAGCGAAACTGCAAAATAGCGGGTCGCCCGACCCATAATCAATTTAAAATTATTATCCGTTTTCCCCCATCAACAGTGTAAAATCAAGAGCGTAAAAACGTCGAGGAATGTCCATTAGTCGTTCATAATATCGTCGCCATAATGAGGGGAGAGTGGGCTAAATCAGAACAGTGGCGCGACCATAAACGTTCCGGCACGTACTGCAGCCGTTTCAGACACATTTAATACAGTTTTGTGCGTTGTCTGCGAAAAATATATTAATTAGAAATATTTTCATGTACAAGTAGAAGTTTAGGGTCAATATTTTAATAAGTATTTTTATCATATACATATTTATTCATTATTAGTAAACCTTTCCACTATTTTTGTGACTGTTAACAATATTGTTGGGTTTCTAAGAACAACTTTTACTATTTCTTCGTCTTTATTTCTACTCAGTTAAGGTCAACGGTCAAGTTCACATTATTAAACAAAGACTATAAAATAAAATTCAATCAGCTTCTGCTCATTGTAATAGACAGCTGTTTAAAAGGTTGAATATATTTTTAACGGATTCTAAACACAAAAAGGGCCTCACTTTTTCTAAATCTTAGATAAACTAGACCTGTGAGATTCGTGTGAATCTGTGTCAATGTGTATGTAACACTTTATTTGTTTTTCATTGCGTCTCACACTGCTTACCTATTTTGTGTTCCGTGTCACTTGTTTATTACACCTAATTAGTATTCTCGTGTATCTATATTTTGCGTAGTATAATTCAAATAGATTAACATATCCAGCTCTGAAAAAAACGTAATCTTTTCGACGTAAGACGTGACCCAATAAAATTTTGTCGTCGTATTTAGCGGAAAATAAATTAAGAATTCATTTTGGTCCTGTATGCTGCACACATCCAAACTGTTGTATACTGAACTCACACACACAACCGCTGAGTTTTAAGTCTCGAGGCGTCCCCACTAATTTATACGTTCTTTCGCTTTCATTATAATTATTATTCTTGGCAATTTATTTTCGCACACGAGGGGGCAGTGTCTCCCTGGGGGAGGCTGGGGTGGACTTCTTACAAATTCCCGTTTTTCGGTGGAACTTAACGCACCCTTTTCTTGGCCCTTTTTGTTTTTCATTACATTAACTTTTGAGATGGGGATAATGTGTTGTTAGTGTGTGAGTGTAATTTTTGCGCGTAATGAAACGTTTTCTTTAATCTCTCGTATCGTGTTTCTAGTATGAACAGTAATATGATCCGAAATGTACACACCGAACAGAAAACTTTGCGGAAGAACATTTTTTGTAGCTCCGAGCGGTTCTTGAACTTTTAAAGTTAACAGAAGTTTGTAGTACGCTCGAACTACGAGAAAAAAAGTAACTTTTGTCGAAGTAAAAAACATGTATAACACCTCAACTACCCGACGACTCTCCCCAATTTCACTCGAAACTTTAAAGTACACAATTTACGTTCACATGCACGGGAAACGACGAAGAACTTTCACAAAACAAAAGCGATTACTACAGACTTCGACTACTCGAAAACAAAACGCAATTTTCTCTTAAGAAAATGAGGGAACTCTTTCTCCCCATTGAAAAATCATCAACACCCACCGCGTATGTACCCGCCGCCGACCACCCTCATCTGGGGGGGAAGATCTACGCCGCCGACTTGCGTACGCTTTAATTAAAAATAAAACATAAGAACGATGTAACTGGATGAGCCGAGGAGCGAAGGAAAAATGAAAGAGAAAGCCGTCCACCCCCTCTTCTGGAATGAGTGAAGGGAGGGTACGGGAAACCGCGTGGAAGTCAGTCGCAGAGCGACCGCCGGGGGGATCGGACCTCCCTCCGCATGCTGCTGTGTCACAACGGAATGACATCACTTTTCTTGTCGCTAATGAAGAGAACGTCTTGGATGGTTGCCTTTTTACTCGTTAAAGGCTTTTATTCAGACCATGCGTTTTTAGCCTCCACTAATTTATTTAATTAGCTTTTTGCTGGTCCTTCGCCGAGCGCAAGTTTAAAAAATAAATCTCTGAGCTCTTTAGAGTCCGTTAGCATTTTACATGTCTTGAGTAAAGATTGAAATTTATTCTGCAAGGAAATCCTTGTGAGAGTCAATTTGAATAATTCTCGTCTCATAAATAATATCGTGAGCAGCGACATACGAATGGTAAAGCGAACCCGTTCGTCTTGACAAAACAAAACGTCCACGTCTCTCGTCTAGACATTTTAATTTTCCTATCTTTACGTTTTGCGACATCGACAGATCAGACTCTTTCATTAGACCTCCCCGCATATGTGGAAGGAAATCTTTGATGTAGACGTCGTTAGTGACGCGAACGATAAGAGCATTACAGTTCGATGTGCATTGAATATTGTACTGCGTCATTATTTCGTTTGAGATTTTTCTTTAAATAGAAAATGTTTGGTTCCATTTCAGCTCTTTGACGTGTGTTGAGTTTATGATTAAGGTTGTTTTGATGTTTATTGGAGATGTATATATTAGTGAATCAATTTGTTTTTAATTCAAGATACCTTTTGCATTGATAGTACTGTAACGTGTACATAGGTTTAGTAAGGTCTCAGTTCTACTTCTATTTGTTACATTATTATCATCACTACATAGTATAAAACAACTTTCTCTGTCTCTATGCCCCTTTGTATGCTTAAATCTTTGAAACTACGCAACGGATTTTGATGCGTTTTTTTAATAGAGTGATCAAGAGGAAGGTTTATGTGTATAATACATGCATACTGCACCCGTGCAAAGCCGGGGCGGGTCGCTAGTAGTGTATATATGAAACAAAAATATACGTGGGTGAATACAAGTTAATTGTATTCACTTAAGTACTATTGATTATTACCGGGCTTATTCAACGCAGAAAAAAGATAAAACAAATTTTGTCTCAATTCCATTCTAATTAATTGAAGCAAACGTATTGGAAAGTTGTTTTTAAGCACAACTGGAACTCGTGTAACAATCCAAACAAACACTAACGAATATGAAAACAAAACAGAATCAGCAAACATCTCAATAAAACCCAGATGTACCCACTCCGCATATGCTCTCACACTTATTCAAAAGTAACTCGGTTGCGGGTACTCTCATTCAATTTTCTAACCCATTTAAGTCCCAGACGAACTGCTTGCACCGAAAAAAAAGAAAGAAATAATTCCTCGACATTCCCAACCGTAGATTTTCCACGATATAATTTCATAAGCAGTCGGCGTATGTTCGTTTTGCCCCATTTTCCCCTTTTGAATTGATTAGGTCGGGTTCATATCGAGTTATGAATGGAGTTCGGATGTTTTAGTTTTTTTTTTGTTGGTATATTGCAAGCGAATTGGGTTTTCAATATTTATTGATAAGTATTTATTAGTTTAAAGTGTACGGATTATTCTTTCCGACGTGGTTTGAATACGAGCTCACGTTGACCAAGGACTTTGTTTAAATTGAATAACTCTCTAATATCAGATTTTTATATAATTTTTTTGAGCTTAAATGTGGAATTGATGTAAGATATCTTTTTTTTTTAGTTAGTATTCGTATCTACATATTATTTTATTGCATTTGAAAATTGCATTATGTTAAGTATTAATACGCATATAAATTTGAAAATTAACTAAATAACGGTTAATAATAATTTGGTACCATCTCAACGGTATCATTTGGTACCATCTCAACGGTATCATTTGGTACCATCTCAACGGTATCATTTGGTACCATCTCAACGGTATCATTAGATAACTGGTTTTGCATATTGAGCGGTTAAATAACCTCTATTTATTTTTTCACCCTGATAACGTTAGCTAATTTTTTATGAATACTAAAAATCTATTTAATATTACTGCTGAAATCTCGAATTCGAGTTAAGCACATTTTAATGGCGGTGAACACCGCATCATTTAAATATAACTATAACACTTAAAATATATTATTCATAAGATTGTATAAGAAAACTGCGAGGGTGCCAGCATTAAGCTTAGCTAGGCCTGCTTAATGATCCAATTCCTGTCATGTTCAGGAAAGGGTTTACCCCCTAAAAAACTTGAAACAAACGCCGCAAAAACCGAAGACGTTCTCTCTATCGCACCACCCCGGGGAGAGTGGGGCAAAACCACCCCACAAGGAGGTACGTTGAATAATTATAAAAGAAATAAGATAGACATTGACTTCGCCACGTCAGCCCGTAGATGAATAATAATGGATTTTTGTTTACGTGTGTATCAGCCTTTATGAGTCGTTATAAGCTTTTATGAACTGAAATATTGTTGCTTCAATAAACAGGTTAATAAAGTAGGCAACAGATTTAACGATTTTACAGCCTTTGATGTTCGCGTTAAGAAAAAAATGTACGTTGAATTGAATTTTAATATAAATAGATGAGTTTTTATTTATAATCGTGGATTATGTGGATTGGGTTTTCGTGGAAATTAATAATTAGTGAAATATTTAACGCGAACGTTTTATATTTTGGGTGAAAGTGATAGAATGTTTTGAATTGTGATCGAGTACAAAGTTAATGACTGTCTTACATTTTATTTATGAACTCTTGCAATATCATTTAGAACTAATAAGTATGAGAGTTGTAGTGCAAGAAAAGTAATTACTCTTCAACTTTGTTTGAACGCAGCTAACTGGACAGTGGGTCATATACCCAGGAAACGGGATACAAAATATTAATATGTTTACATCTTCATATTTAAATGTAAATTATGTTAATTGAATTTAAAACAACCTTTAAATGATAAATAATAATTGATCGCATGAATAATGACATAAATATAAATTTCCACGCTTGCTTGCAGGCTGAATACACTGACTTTTCGTTACTACTATATAAAGCTGAAGAGTTTGTTTTTCTGAACGCGCAAATCTTCGAAACTACCAGTCCGATTTCAATTATTCTTTTAGTGTTGGATACTACATTTATACAAAATATCACGCTACGATCATAAGGAGCTGATCAGAGCGGGTGCAACCGCGCGGAAGTAGCTAGTAAGTTATAAGATATTTCCTGTAAACCATATTGTAGAGGTATGCTTGCAAATAAATATTTTGATTTGATTTAACACTTTCATCTAATCTTGTAAAAATTGTTTTTTTTTTCATTTCTTATACACTTCTGAGAAAATCATAAATAATACAAACGCCTTTATCGCTGCGTCAATCAATTAATGCACGTAGTTCTGTGGATAAAATACAATACAAAACAACTAACTATACACACATTTCTTACATTTAAAAAGTAATTGTCTGTCAGTTCAACACAATCGAATCCATGTACAATTATCATTTGCAATAATGAGATCGGATTCGTGTTAAACTGACTGCCTCGTTGGCCGAGTGGTCGCAAGTGCGACTGCCGGGCAAGGGGTCTCGGGTTCGAATCCCGGGTCGGGCAAAGTATTACTGGGTTTTTAAAAAATTCTCAGTAGTAGCACGGAGTCTGGAAATGTGCCCGGTATATGGCAATAGGCTCACCCCCTATTACATGGGACTCGTAACATAAATAGTGAAAAGTGGGTGTTACATTGTACAGTGGCATTAAGTGCCGTAATGTGCAACTCTGCCTACCACTTCGGGGATAAAAAGGCGTGATGTTATGTTATGTTATGATTCGTGTTAAACTCCTTATGCATAAATATTAAAATTAATCAGAGGGTAGATAAACAAGTAGGTCTTCAATAATATAAAGTTCATCTCAGGAAAATCTAAAGGCGGATAGCATTGAAGCGAAAGCAATAAACAGTGGTGAGTGCGAAGAGTGCAGTGCAGGAAAAGTAATCACGGTTCAACGTAACTTTGTTTTATAGCGACCTACTGGACTGTGGGTGAAATATGTAAGGCTGTGGGTAAAATAAAAAAGTGAGTTATTAATTTTAAATAGTTCAATTTTGTTAATAGTTATTGACTTCAACAAATCATATCTGGGAGTGACATAAAACGTGTTAATAAATTAAAATTATATTTTATCACAAGTTAAAAACCTCTTAGAACTTATTGACTAATAATAATTTGACAACAAATCTTCTATTCCTGACTTTTTCGTTCATTAATTAATACAATAAATTTATCATTAATTTGTGCAGCAAAAAGAATGAATAATAAAATAACAATGTCTCAAACTATCACGCATTTAACAATCATTTTTTATATATTTCAAGACACAATAACCCACTGGGCAACCACGTTTGTCGTCGAGAAACTCCGGCCGGTGAAGCGCGTCTAGGGGAGGCAGGGGCAAAGCGGAACAGTGTAAATTGATTACGTGTTAAATTGTTAGTCTATAGGTGACAGCGACTACTTATATGCACCTTGCTCAGAAGCCGTTTAATGCAATCTAATTTGCACACATCTGAAGATGAGGCAAATTTTTGCCAGGAAATGGGATGAAGCGAAGTGATTCTGGTTAGTCAGTTATGTATAATAGATTAAGGTTTAAGATTTCATTTTGAGATGTTATGACGCGTCGAGTATGATAGTATATAACCTATATTTTGAATGAATGTGAACCTTAAAATTATGAAGTATAGAAATGGATATTAGACGTATTTAATTGCTAAAGATGTTTTCTTAAACTAGACAACAGTTACAAAATTTAGTAACTTAAGTTAATTAATATGTTGTCGGCTTACTCATATAATTGTTTGATGAGGGACTTGACTACTGTCGCTGCTACAGTCGCCTCGTCGCGGGTCGCGGAATGCTGCTTATGAATATGAGCCTCTAGTATGGCTTGAAACTATAGTCGAGTTTCTCGTAAAAAAGTTACATAATAGGTAATTAATTTAGTGTGGCTCACGACAGTTTTAATGAATTTAGAAACCTAAGTTTTTATTTTGCTAATTAACATGATTCATCTTTATAATGTTAATGTTATGTTACATGGAAGTACACATAAAAGCCCTGTAAACTAATAAAATTGTTCCTAAATGAATCAGAAAGTACCAAAAATATATTCAAACTGAAACCCTATAGAGATTTTTAATATATGTATCATGTCTACTTAACCGAGGACATACAGACTGCTTAAGTCAACGAAGCTCCAAAATCTGTTTTAAATTGAGAATAAAAGAAAAAAAACAAAGCTCGGCTCACATGCATAAAGTATAATTAAAGAGTAGAAATGAATATTTAAATATTCTGTGGAGGGCTCACTTGGAACGTCACAATGACGTTTGGGGGCGCCCAAATCTAAAAAGATACGTATTTTTGGAAGTCAAGTTCCACCTAAATATACACTGAGCTATTTTAATTTGAGATATTCGAAATAAGAATGTTATTTTTTTCCTTGTTACGTGAGCTTAGCAGCAATTGTTTGTGGGATTTATGGTAAATTAAATTTTCGTTTCTTGATTGTTATTGTTATGCTGCTATTAATACCTCAATTACATATAAACTTATTTATAAGGATTTGGAGCGGAATTGAGGTTCGTTGAAGTGTTGAGATGTTTGTGTTTTTCATAATATCACGCCTTTTTATCCCCGAAGGGGTAGGCAGAGGTGCACACAGAAGTAACACCCACTTTTCACTATTTATTTTATGAGTCCCATGTAATAGGGGGTGAGCCTATTGCCATATACGGGACACATTTCCAGACTCTGTGCTACTACTGATATTTTTTTTAAAAACCCCAGTAATACTTTGCCCGACCCGGGAATCGAACCCGAGACCCTTGCCCGGCAGTCGCACTTGCGACCACTCGGCCAACGAGGCAGCCAGCGTTTGTATTTTTATTTACTACCTCTATAATTTAATTATACGAGAACTGCGTGGGTAAAACATGAAACTGAACCATGTAATCTTTTACAAGCTCACAAGAAAGGAAAGTCAAGTACTGACTTGATGTTTTATATTATCTTACATAGAAATAAGTCTTGCAAAAGAGGACAAGTCAAAAATACTTAATTCTGCTTGATGTTATTAAGGCGGTCCGCGGTGCAGTGTGGTGCGCGGTGCGATGTCCGCGGTCAAAGTCGCGAGCAAAAGATAGTTTAATAATATGTTTCCGTAGGTAATCATACCTACATATGTAGGTACGATTTCCTACCTTCCTAATAGCTTTAATCGAAGTGGAGATATTATTTTAGTGATTAAACTGATTATACATAACTAGGTACTTTCGCGCGGTTTCACACGATCTTCTCAGCTACTATTGGCCGTAGCGTGATGTTTTGGAGCCTATAGCCATCCTCGATAAATGCACTATCCAACACAAAAAGAATTATTCAAATCAGACTTGTAGTTACGGAGATTAGCGCGTTCAAACAAACAAATAAAAAAACAAACTCTTCCGACTTTATATAATAATAAGTATAAGATAAAAGTTTGGGTATTAATAGATAGTAACTATTAAGGCTGGTTTCAGTGTCGCGCTGACCGCACGCTGACCGTCGGCGCTGACAGCCGAGAAATATGAACTTCTGGGAACCGTGCGCGCTGATAGCCACGCATCATTCAAAAATGCTACCTAGAAGTTACTACATCTCGGCTGACAGCGTTAACGGTCAGCACGCGGTCAGCGCGACACTAAAACCAGCCTAATAGTTTTCACAACTTTTACATTTTTATCCGACCTCACGCATAAACGATTTTTCGGTTTAGAATAAATAAAAACTAATCTTCAACATTGAAAATATAATAATAATATCAAAATAATATTTCCCAGTGTACCCACACCGGCATTGCCGGCGGGACAAGTCAAAGATACAGATATACGTTCAGGGGTAGACTTTGCCAAAAATTATAATTTTAATTGCGGGCCCCATTCCCCCTGCCTCCCCAGGAAACTGCAAGTTGAGCCATAAATATGAAACATACTGCGTTTTTTATGATTTAATTGCTTTTTGATATGTAAAGTGATATTTTTTGGCTACCGAAATAATGCGTTTTCGAAATTAACTCGTCGAGTACCGGTTTTGCAGACACAATTATAGAACAATAGGTTGCGGTCACCGGTGACCGCTTGGTATTTGACAGTTTAAGGAAGATAAATTCGAAGTGGTGTCTGAGTGACGATAAAACGATGCACTAAAGTAGGTTGTCCACGCGTTTCCTTTTTCGTACACAGACTGAATTAACATGTAAACTGTCAAACACGGTGTCGCTAGGACACCGGTTACCGCAACCTATTGTTCTTTAATTGTGTCTATAATGACGGTACTCAAAGAGAGTATATGAATTATAAGTTAATTTCTCTTCAACTGACTTCAGATGTGATTTCCTCGTCGGTCGAGTGGTCGCAAATGCGACTACCGGGCAAGGGGCCTCGGTTCGATTCTCAGGTCGGTCAAAGTATTACTGGGTTTTTAAAAATCTCAGCATTAGCACGGAGTCTGGAAATGTGCCCGGTATATGGCAATGGGCTCACCACCTATTACATGGGACTCATTACATAAATAGTAAATAGATGTTACATTGTACAGTGGCATTAAGTGCCGAAATGTTCACCTCTGCTTACATCTTCGGGGATAAAAAGGCGTGATGTTATGTTTATGTTGACTTCAGATGTTTCATTGATAAAATTATGTGGCCATTTTTCATTTGTATTATTTTTAATTTGGTCAGAAATATCTCGGAAAATTACTACGCACATATTCTTTCTTATCAGCTAGAACATATAGATAGAAGATTGACATCGTACTTATATTTTTCATACTTATAAATCAACCCTTAACCGACCAAATCTCTCATTTCCTCTGGAGCTTAAAAAAATTAATGACTCCCGAAACACACACGCGTAAAAACAAAAGGCGTGGGTAGACAGCCGAAAATACGCAAATAAAGCAACCCGCTAACAATTTCCTTTAACTCATTATATCTTTAAATGCGTTTCGTATGCAAAATTTACTCGAGATTTTTGGTAACGATGTTATGCATGTAGTTAAGTATGTAGATAATAGTGATGTGCATAGTTTAGATTCTTTTTTCTATCGAATGTTGATGACGGTTCTTATACCAATTTTTCTAATGAATAAAGTCAAAGTCAAAGTGTGACTTAATTGCGATGGACACCTACCTTTCTTTAAATATTATGACATTGTTACACAATTTCTGGTCATCTCATATGAATAGAGATTGTATAAGTTATTATTATGAAACTAATAATAGGTACTATTCAAACCAAAGATCCCTCAGCAGACAGTTCATTAAAATTGAAGATTTAAAAGAAAATATTGTTATTGTTTTCTAAGGTACTTAAAAATACGGAGTAGAGTTAATCTAAAGCCGAGATTACTGCACAGTACGTACTCAAGTGAAGTTAAATAGGTTTGGTTTCAGCGGTCGGCATCTCGCCGAGTAATGTGCTTCGAAGACGTTTTACGAGGGCGTACGGTGTTTTATGTCGATAGATTTCGTCGATAAAGTAAAATGTTTGAACGTTATTTTTTTATCGATATGCTATTTTGTTGTATGTTTCACATCACTGTTTTTGATGTTCTATCGATTTTAATGACGTTATTTTTATTGATAGTAAGACAAGTTATTGAAATACAGATTTATTCAAACAGATATTAATCGAATCGTAAGCATCGATCATATTGATGTGCAAATCGATAACATTACAATCGATTATTGTAAATAATTTGTCGTACGATTAAATAGATCGATTACGTCAATCAACAAATCATAGCTGCACTTGATTTTACTGTCAGATTCAATCACGGTAATCGATCAAATAGTAATAATTGAGCGTTGTCTGCGCATTCAGATAATATTCATCGATAAATAACTAAAATATTTACTTGAGTGCGTTTAATTATGAACTTAATAAGTATGAAGCGTAAAGCGAATAATAAACATTGTTTTTGTATTCGCAATTATGAGACTTTCATAAAATAATTTATTATGGCTTTGACTTTAAGCTATAAAATGGCTAAACGCATGAAAATGAGACTAGCATAAAAAAGGTTTCGCACACATTTGAATTTTTTTTTACAAACATGAAGTCTTCTTTTGTAATTATTCTTTTTAGTAATAATTATTTCGTAAAGTAACTATAATAATATAGAATTAAATTTTATCGATGTCGTACCTAAATCACTAACGGGGAGAGTGGGGGTGGGCGGCTACTCATGCAAAAATCCCGTCTCAGGTAAAATGAAGTCGCAGGAGCTAAGACAGGACGCGGTGAAATACGAATGTAGCAAAACATAGATGTAACGTAGGTACGTATATAATAATTATTGTTTGCTATTTATATTTTTCTTGAGGTTATTTTTATCGTGAACAATAATAACATCATAAGGAGGATGGAGGATTGTCCAATAAGAATTGGGACTTCAAGTTCTAGGGACAAAAATATTTATTAACTGCCTCAGCCTTATCGATCGAGTAATCGCATAAGACTATCACACAAGGAGTTTTAGATAATTATAAGGAGACACAAGGAGTACTTACTATATGGCAATAAGTTCATCCCTTATTACCTGTGTACTATCTGATTGATGATGTAACTCGCGAAAAGCGTATTGGAGTTTGTAGAGTGTGTGTGTGAGTTTTTGAAAATATTCCACATTCCTTTCACATTCTGTACAACCTAACGATAACGTCAACCTACTAAGTATATAAAAAACAACCCAATAATATCACCTCGGGATCGGGACACTCAATGTTTATTCCTTCAAACATGTCTTCCATATTGACATCGGCCTGACCACATCTAAAGATCTGTTGTTAGAAAACTTCCCAAAGTTAGAGGACCACCTAATTATATTCTGATTACCTGTTCATTTCTATGTCTGAAAACAATCGGACAGCACGACTACTTGAGACGATCTCTTGTCTTTATGAAATACTTAAGAGGACAGCTTCCTTCGTGAACTTTTTACTGGTTTATTTTTGTTTCTGTGTTTACTTTTCGCATTTGCTGTTTTCTCTTTTTTCCTTTTTCTGTTATGTGATATGGTTTTTGTTTGGGGTAATGGTTTCATGGTTTTTTTTTGTTTAGTTTGATACAGCAACATTTACAGTGTGTTACAGTCCTGGACTATATGATTCCTTTACATAAGAGGGTTTGCCATGCCATCTTGACCATAGGCAGGCGAGATGGAGAAAGCTTTTTTTTAGGTTTTTCTAAGGCACTTTCCAAGTACACACTATTTAGCAGTCCACTGCCAAATATCTGTTCAATATCTGTGTACTCTCTTATAAGTGATTTCTTACTACACACCCGGAATAAATAAGAGGTTGACAAAATTGTTCTAAGTACTTTGCCATTATCACACAGCAACTGTAATGTCTGTCACATATCGCTGGGCAAAACTTACTACTGTGTGAAGTCCACCCAACGTCAATAGACTTCGCGGTAGGCCCAAAAGCAGATGGCGAGACAAACTGGACATCTATGAAAAGGATTTTCCGCAGAAAAATTTTACATAGAGAGAAGAGAGAGAAGTAGAAGGAGGGTAGGGTAGCCTTTGCCCTGCAGTGGATGATAATGGCTGAAAATAAACAAAATAACATAAACTGTAATGTGTTTAGTAGCATATAGCTAGGTAGTAGCTAGGTAGGATTGTGTGTAAAAACAAACTATACACAAACACGAAAAAGTAAGTTTTCAAAGCATTATATTTTTAATACAAGCATTGGTTCCTTCCTACATTAAGTGCTATAAACCTGTCAATTATCTTCAAAGTAACTTCCTGTACAAAACATTTGTGTTGGGATATATGAAACAATCGTGAGCTCGCTCCATAAGCTGAGCTGTCGATATCAGTTAAGTTGTAATGGACACCATGGCCACGCCTTGAGCGTCCTTGCTTTTGGTTTCTTCCTAGTTCGGGAGTTTTTGATTAGGGAATCGTTAATTTTTTTTGATAAAAATGTTACTGTTAGTTGATAGACATAACATAATATAACATCACGTCTTTACTCTGAATGGGTAGGCAGAGATGCAAATTACGGCACTTAGGTATTGCCACTTTACAATGTAGCACCCAGTTTTCACTATTTATGTTATGATTCCCATGTAATAGGGAGTACCATATACCGGACACAATTCCAGACTCCGTGCTCTTACTAAGATTTTTTTTTAAATCCAGTAATACTTTGCCCGACCCCGGAGTCGAACCCGAGATCCTTTGCCCGACAGTTGCCTTTACGACAACTTTTTTTGGTTGTGTGAGTTATGAAAATTAAAATAAACATAAATCAGTATCAAATTGTCATAAATATCATGAAAGGCAAAACGTTCACAGCCGTAAAAAAAGGTTTTATGTCAGCATATGGTGTACACATATTTTTGTGCTTTTACCATTAGGATAGATAGAATCTTAATCCTTTTCCTTACTAATATAATAAATCGGAAAGTCAGTTTGTTTGTAGTTTGTTCTGCTTTCACGCCGTAACTACTAAACCGATTGCTTTGAATTTTTGCAGACGTAAAGTTGGAAGTCTGGATTAAATAATAGGGTACTTTTTATCCCGGAAAAAATTGATATTCCCAAGGGAAAACAAAACTATTGTTATAGATGGCGCTGTGTGTATTTTTATATGTCGCATAGGCTACTTTTTATCCTTTGTGACGCGAGTGAAGCCGCGGGTAAAAGCTAGTTATAATATAACTAATTCTCACTTCACAAAAATTCATTGCTAAAAGCTAATATAGACATGAAAAAATCAAGTGATAAGTCAGTTCATTTTCTACCAATATAGAAATGTGTAAAACAGAAAACTACTAAACTAGGAACACACCGAAATCGCGTGCCAACACCCACTCAACTGACACATCAAAACAGAACTGATACGCAATATTATTTTTACACTGACAGCTATGTAGGGATTTATGGAACGATCTACTTTATAATAGCGGCAATGTACACAAAACAACGCGAGGAAATTAATATTGGCGTCCATCTATGTAGCCATTATCAGTTTGTCGAATAGTGTTTTGATTTTGTATGAAACTGGTTTTTTAATATTAATATAAATGCTACTTCATTAATCGAGTGACCACAAGTCACAATAAACAGAAAGGGGTGCAATTTTCACTTTCAAAATCGGTAAAAGAATTTTTGAGCTTAATTCGTTTTTTGAAAATTCTCAGTTACGGTAAGGAATTTGGAATTGTTTTGAATTGTAATTTTGGAATTGGAATTGTTATCTACTTATATGGCAAAAGGCCCTTTTAATATTGACATAGCCAATGAAAAAGTGGGTGCTAGATTACACACATCTATATCTCTATACATAGATCTACTCGTTCAGAAATATAAACGTGATTGTGTATGCAAATGTCATTTTGAAATGTAGAGCTTACACAAAAAAAAATCATCCCACAGAGCCCTAAGTATTTATTAACATAGACACAATAAAACATTCACATTACGATATTTTACACAAAACAAAAACCGAACGCATTTATTTAAATTAAAAAAAGTAAAACACACGCCAGCAATATACTTAACAGCATTCACACGACGATGCCCAGAACACACTGTATTTTAGGGGTCCGTAGAAAACGTAGAAAATATAAAATTTTGGATGTGAAAAAATATTTTTAAAACAGAATAGGAATATAATTTCTTAATATATTCTGCAATTAAGAGCTTTTCGTAAATATTATAGTAGATTGTGCAAGAAAATAGCGAACATACATTTCACTACAACTTAATTTTCTGAATATTACTTGGTACGTTAACATGCAAAATGGTGAATAATTTCAAAAACAGAAGTGTTTCGTTCGAAAGAATAAAAAAACGCAATAAGCATAAAACAAACCACATTAGCACCAAACATCAAAATATGAAAACAAAAAAAGAAAACAAGCGGAACCACAAACCGCCCACGACACATTTCGAATACAAAAAACGCGTTCTTAAAAAAATTTGTTTCCGCGTGCCGTATAAAGCACCCCATTCACAACACAATAGATGTTTTGTGCCCGTTTTGTGCGGTCGTATCGCATGACCCGTCTGACGTGTGACAATGCCGTGTATGGGTGCACTTACTGAATTGTTTTTGTTTTCTATTCAAGTTTTATACTCTTTCTCATATTTTTTATTGTATGCGATATTTTCTTTCCGTCGGAGAGCGCAATTTCAGTTCCTTGAGACATTCTTCATGCTTAACATTCACGTAAAATTGTGGCGAAGGAAAATGTGTAATGTATATCGTGGGTGGTAGTTTATTTGAAGAAAATCTTTAGAGACAGTTTCGAGGAATGGGAGTATAAATAAGGCTTAGAATTATTTGAAAGTTGATCTTCCAAGAAACGGTTGACTAAGAAAATATTATACGTTAGCTTGTTTATTAAAATGGGATAATATTTTGGGTAGTAATTAGATGAATTTCAACTGTAAAAACGTTCCGAAATCATAGTTCAAATTGTAATAGTATGCATGTTGGTAGGTATATGGTACGCAGAAAAATGAACATACCCCTAACCTGAACCGAAGCATCCTTTACCGCACTTAAAGTCAAGAAACTCAGCTAACACTAATATAATCCATTTTTCTCAAAGAAACAAACAGAAACAAAATATTCCCTCCCCAAAAATTGGTATCGGAAATACATCGGAAACTAAGCAATATGTAGGGTATACGATTCTGTGGTATCGGGCACGGTCATTGGAGCATTGGGGCGATGACGTCACGGCCAATCGATAATGTTGATCAGCGATAGATTATGATTGATTTCTGGAACTGGCATGTGAAGTCGAAGGATTGGATATAAAAAAAATATGACACAGAAAACTGATTCAAATATATGTCAAGAAGAAAGAAAACTATTTTATAGCTATAAAGCCTTTGGTCCTATAGAACATTTTTTAGCGCAAATCCTTCACTAACGTCAGTCACCGATGACCTCTACGGCGTTTAACGTGTTAAGCTAGGTGATACGCAATATATAAAAGAGGTATTAAACGTAAAGTTAACCATTTCTTCCATCCATATAAGTCAATAGATCTCCTCCTCCTCCCCTATTACATGGGTCTCATAACATAAACTGAAAAGTGCGTGTTACATTGTACAGTGGCATTAAGTGCCATAATGTGCCCCTCTGCCTACCCCTTCGGGGATAAGAGGCGTAATATTGCGTTATGATAGCAAGGATATGCATACATCAGTCTCGGTGCTATTACTAGAACTTTTCGTGATTACAGAATACCCAAAAAGTCTCGTAGTACTTTTCCAAGCAAGGAGTATTCAAACGATATTAAATTTAGAACATATAACATTCGACAGTCATAGACGAAGTCAACCCCTAAACAAATTGGGGTTATAACAGGCACTGTTCTTACCAAGTATGATTGGTATCATTCTAAACTTTTCTTAACCCATAACTTATAGGGTTACACATATAAGGGGCTGGATAGGTGATCGACTATTGACTACAGTAGATTCTCAACTTTATAACCAGAAGGCTGAGGTTGAAAATGTAATAAATAAATTTTATATTTTTGGTTATAGGTTAACTTGCTGGTGTCTGTATGAGAAGGGTTTATAGGAAAAGTTGCCAAGTTATAAAATTATATGATTTAAGTTTATTATTTTACTTGTCATATATGTAACTTGAGATTTGTAAGAATCGTATCAATTGGCGTTCCATAGTCTGCCTACCTCCATGGGAGACAGGTATGAAGTTATGTATGTATGTAACTTGATGAAGTACTTATTAATGTTTAGGAAAATGGTTTTGGGAAACGAAATATCCTTGGAATTGCACGAGGACTAAGTAAGCGAAAACCAGGCTGAGTATTTTTTTTCCTTTGGTTTAACTCAATATAACTTTAGTCTAACGTCAGATCATTCAATTTTATCCCCCAAAAAGATTGATTAGGTACTAAAATGTATACACAAAAGTTAACACACACACACACACCCTCACACACACACACACACACACACATATACGTGTTACTTGTGCGGCAACAAAAAAATCTAGTTCTGGGTCCTATGCAACAGGGAGCGATTCTAGTCAATTTCGAAATCTTACTAAACATAATAAAACAACATCGACCGTAAATATCAAATACCTCCTAAACCATTGCTGTATTTTATTGTACTACTACAAAAGTCTTCAGGTAATACAATTCAAAGGATACCAACCTCTATTGACTGATCAGATTGTAATTACGTTACGCAGTAGGACACACATTCCTAATGAACTCAGATTCTGTCATACGAACTATGTGAAAGACATTTTCAACCCTTGTGGGTCGGTTGGTGGAGTCTTGTTAATGTTGTGAGATTGGATACTGGCTTAAATTCAAATGTTGGTAGTATTTAAATATTTATTATTGACCACACTGCCTCTTTAACTAAGTGGCACAAATGTGACAGCCAACCAATAAGGCTAAGAACTTAAGGCGCGATTTTTTCGATAGAATACAGATATTTATGTAAAAAATCAAAACAATTTTCACAGCGTGTTTTACGCCCGCGGCGGGCTGTTACAATTTTTTGTTTACGACTCCCGCTGGACCGGCCGCTAGCACCCGCGCGCTCTTTGAGCGGTTGGCGGGCGGCAGGCTTGGAATTCAACTAATTGTTGAACCGCTCGCCCATGTTGCGTTATTAAGTGCGACGGCTGCGGGATCGCAGGAAACTGCGTCCTCTTGAATTTTGAAAATTCCGCCTCCCTTTCGCCACCGTGGCGGTTGCGGGAGAAGAACGCGCCTTGACTCCTTAGCCTAAGATGGCTCAAGTTTCGGTTTTTACAATTTTATGTCTCAGTTATACTGAGGAGTTTCTACTGCTAAAACTCAAAATAGAATTGTGTTTGGTGATAAATATACCCTTTGTCACATGAAACCCGAAACAAAACTGATTATATTTGATTAGATGACATGGAATTAGATTTGGTGAAAAGTTGCTTTAAAAGAAACTGTAGGTAATCTATTAAGAAACCCTTTATTTATCATTGTCGTGAAACAAGAAAGTAATCTTAAAATAATATAATAAGATCATGGCACAATTTAGTATTCATTATGACCTCATTAACGCGAGTAACCCCCAACCACGGAGGTGTTAATTGGAGCGCCGCGATTAATGATCGTGTTGATGTCACGATGTGTGAAGCACTTTTGAATTACGAACTCACATTTGAAATTCGAATCTATTCAATTTCTTTTTTATTTTCCCTCTGTTTTTCAGTGTTGAATAATATAAAAATAAGTAGTTTATAAAGAAAAAAACATTTTTAAATTATGTAAGTTTATGCACTTTTTTTGTAATTCTTTGTAAATCAGTAAGAAATATAAGTAAGACTTTTTATTTTATTTATTTTACGCACTTCACGCAAGGTAGTGTAACATAAATAATTATTATGATTTAATTTGTATTTCTTTACACTGTTGTAACTGTAAATGAAACAAATAATATTATACATAGAATTTATTAGTTCTGACTGATTGGTTCATTCACAATACTTAGAACAATTATTTTTCGTCGAATTCATTCGTTCGATATTCAAATTATTGACCTCTAAAGTGCGACTGGCTAGCTATAGGTTAGAGGTAGAACTTTTAGAGAGTTTATACATTGGCTGACATGTCGTTACAGAATCGTTTTGATAAATCATTTTCATTTAACATCACAATAAAGAAAATGGAAAATGTGGAAGTCAACAATTTTTATTCATAGTTGTGTTTATTGTTATGGTCATAGTTGTAAATCAGTATAAATGTGATCTGTTCTATTTAGTTTGTGGAAAAAAATAGTTCATGTAAAACTGCAATTCAGCCTTACATTTTTAAGATTCGGTGCCAACCCAAAATTGGGAAAAGACCTTAAACGATTGGAACTATGGGTATACACTATATGTATATATACCTACTCAATATCTGTGTCATATTTTTATTATTATTAGTGATTTGAAAATTTAATTAAAATTGTAAAACTTTGTCCCTATTAAGTATATCGTAATGTAAGTACAGATTTAATATAAAGGTACGATTCTGTAAACAACAATGCAACACAGCCACGCAACCCAATATATGATCCTCTTAACAAATTCACACTGCGTTCGTAATTTGGAACGTGTTTGACAATTGAAACAGCGGGTATCGATGCACCAGCCGGCAGCGCCATCTGTAAGGCCATCAGTTTGCCCCACATTCCCAATTCAATTAGTTATTTGTATGTAATGTTATAATAAGAATATTGAATTGGAATATGATAATATTATGTTACTTCTAACGGTTTGCCTCGTTGGATGAATAGTCGCAACAGAGAGACTTCTCAGTGGCAAGGCTAAGGAGTTCTGGGTTCAATTCCTGGTTAACCGCGACTTCTGAGGGATTAAGGTAAAGGTCAGGAAGGCTTGGGTTCGATTCCTATTTATTTATGTATTAATTTGTGTGCAGTACACAGACAATATACAGTAAAAAAATATAATAAGACATAGGTACTGCATATTCCTTATGAGATTTTATTCTACAGCCCTGCTAGTTCCTCCTCCTTCCTCCTAGTTTCATTATCATATCAGCCACAAGACATCCACTGATCAATAACCTCCTCTAATAACTTTCAGTTCGAACAGTTGAAATCAACCTAGAGGTAGTACAACATCCTATGGCTTACTGCGACGATTATCATGATGCCTAGTAAAGAAATCCTACTCTTGGTAAATGGTATATATACGTACACAGACAAGTATATAGGTACCCTTTTTGAAACAGCTTGTATATGTATGTTTAAAAAATATGTTCGCGTAAAAGACCTTTCCCATCGCATGATAAAGTCGCGTGCAGTAATCAATTTAATGAAAAAACCCGTGTAATATGTATTTTAGCAAAACGACATGACATTGAAGCCAAATAGCCAGGTTTTGTGGGAAAACTGTCATATGACAGCACCATGTCAACTAAAACAAAGAAATGAGGTTGCAACTCGTATTTATGGTTTAAATAAGCGATGACAACCTCGTTGCTACAGTAAGTTGCCAATTAGAAAATGTTGTTTTTTTAGGGTTACGTATTGTAAAATAGGAAAAATATAACTTATTTTTTTATTACCAAATATTTTTATTTTTTTTTTTTTATCCTCAAAAATGTAGACAGATTTTTGCACATATTATTTATTTATTTATTTATTAACACTTCTGTATAACAAACATACGATGGCGGACTTAATGCCGGGTGGCATTCTCTAACAGTCAACCATGGGGTGACGCAGAGATGTGCAACAGTAGGTGTAATAGGTATAATGGTTTATGTGAAGCATAACTGTAAATACATACATATATCCGTATATATAGGTATAATGTAAATTACATAAGATACATTATCAATATTACTAAATAACAATACTATAAAAGTAAATAAATAAATTGGAAATAAAAATACATATAATATATATATATATATATTTATACATATATATTAAATACAATCGCCAAAATGATAAATTAAGTACGTGATGCGTCTGTCTGTTCCCTCTGCAATAGTTCACGAATCTTAACTTTAAAACTAAGCCGGCTGGTTGCCGTCCTGACATCCGTGGGCAGCGCATTCCACAGCAGAATGGATATTTACATATTACGTAGTTCCAAACACTCAAATTTTGCCAGTTAAGTACGCAATGAATCTTAGTGTAAAGTCACAAAGGGAAAATCAAACCTCCGAATTAATATACAAAAAAAAACATTAATATTTCACCTCACTAGTAAATCCAACCCCAGAACCCATACTTGCCAGGCGACTTACGACTAATCGATCAACAAATCAGTCAAACTACTTACAAACTGTCAACAATAACCCCCAACACACACTTAACCATTTTTTTATTTGCATTACGTACCATTAGCAACGTATAATTTCGAAAATGCAATATTAATGTGGTAATGCTCATGCGTTACCTGTGATTAGCAATTTGCAGTCAACTATTTATGCAGATACACCCCATAAAGGTACCACGAAGGCAGGGAAGGGTTGTGTTAATGGCCGGTAAGTGGAATCCGTATCCACATACTTAGAAAGGGATTGTAATTGTGTGGATTTATTTCGCTTTGAATATGGCTATGCGTGTATTATTTTTGACGACAGAATCATGTTTTGAACGGCGGAGTCAGAAAATTTTGAGCAAGGCTTTGGCAAAAATATAGGGTTAATGAGCCAATTGCACACTAAACATATATTGAGTTACATATATTGACTTACAATTTTTTAATTGCGTATAATTTTAAGTGTGGGAGAGCCATGCTTTAGCGTGAATGGCCCGGCTCGACTGGAATGATACCACGGTCTCACTGAAAACCGACGTGAAACAACGTTTGCTTTGTATTTCGTCATGTGGGTGAGATTAGCGACGCAAATTATACTTACCACCTGTGACCCGTTTTCTTTTTTATTCCATAAAAAGGTCTGGTACAGAAAAGCCAGAAAATACTGTTCTAACCCAGTTTTAAAATCTCATACATCAGTGGAATTTAAACCCTTTTATGCAATTATCACTGCTGAACATAGACCTCATTCAATTACTTTCAAACTGGCCGGTTCAAAATTGAATGAAGGCTGATTCGCCTTCATTCAATTTTTAAAATAATATTCACAGACAATAAAACAACAAATCAGTTCAGCATTATACCAACACCGTATTCTATAACGGTCACACCCTTGCATTTCAAATTAACATTCTAAATTCAAATGTCTGCGGTAACGACCCTTCGGTCACGTGATCCTATCCTTATGGTCGTACGTTATGGAAGACATGACGGGACTTGGAGGGTTAAGGTGGAGATACATTGTAGGTAGATAATGTTGTAACTTTTATCTCCGTACCTGTGTGTATATGGGTTTATAATCTTTGGAGAATATTTGGAGATTATGTAATACATTGAGGTAGGATGGAAGTATCGGTCACGTGCCGCCGTGTACTACACAGAGAGGTTTGGTAGACATGTAAGTCTCCATAGGGAGGTGCTGTAACAGGCGCCATCACGGTGCGCCCACAGTGCAACCGTGAGGGCTCGAGAGCTGGTTTACTAAGAGGAAGAGGACCCGGGCCTCCTTCAGGTGCGGATGGTGGCCACTGGGGAGGTTTTAGTGAGGTAAAAATCTCACACTCCCTAGTTTTTTTCCCCAAAAAGCTAGGCGCCTTTTAAAGATCCCCCTCCTCCAACAAAAAAAGGATTAAAGTATTGAAGGTTCTTTACAAATCTTTGTACTTCTATGAAAATGAACTGTCATTTGCTCTTTATGAAAAGAATATACTTCTTTTCATACAACACCAACGCACTTGCATCGCCTCTAGAGTCTACAGTATGAATTTCCACTAAATTTCGTATATCAGATTGTACTACCAAATCAACATTGACAATAGCAGATCTTCAAATAACCTAAAGAACTTTGTCCAACCTTATATTAACGAAGACTCAATAATCAAGATAACCAACTCAGCGAAATTAAAAAAAAAACTTTTCATCTATCAAATTGCGATTCAAATGGTTCACAACAACCCTTGCTTTAAATACTAAACGCATATAATATGCACTGCTAACATTGCAAGGAATATTTTTACTCTCAACTAAAACCTATTCGTGACTGAGTTTAAGGCGTTTATCATTATAATTGTATGCAATTTCACGATGATTCATTAAGGAGTCTACACATGGGGCTTTCAGCGATACATTATGAAAAGGCTCCTTGCGTGAGGAACGCGGGAACTCGTGAATGTGTTGCTGGTGGAGTAGTGTAGATACGTCTTATAATATCATTTTATTTTGTTTCGTGTGTAGGTAATAAAAATGTTAATTATTCTTAAAGTAGACTAAGTAAATATTAAAAAAAAATTGATGATGACGTATTGATGAAATTCTAATTTTAAACGGTGGATTTAGCAATGACAGTCGGAGAAATAGTTCAAACTAAAACATAACTGGTATTTAAAATGCTATAAATAGTTTAGACGAAGATTCTTATTTTACTAAAAATGATAATATTATAGGTAAGTAGTACACATAAGTTCCTACCTAAACAGAAGAAAGTAAACGTTACGTAATATAACGAAAAATTGCATAATATTGTAGGTAAGTCGTATCCATACTAAGCCCATCTCACATGACGGATAGAGGCACCCGGGCAATTCGTTTTAGTTTCATTTACGACATTCATAATCCATTCAGGCTTTCATGCACTATCTATACAAATATTAGTCGCCATTTTTCTTTGCATTACAACACTATAAATTATAGAATTTTGTTCTTTATTTCATGCGTAAAAGAAGATAAAATTGTGTCATAGCATAAAAAATATATTACCTGTATGTCGCGTGTGAGCCGTCAAATAGTAATGAATATGTTTTGTGTGTAAGTTTTGATTAAAACTTTTTGTCTGTTATTTGGTTTTATTATTTTCTTGTTAGTTGTTACAAAACTATCCATAAACAACGAGAATGTATTAGTTGCGTCAAGCTTGTTAATATAAATAAATGACATACAATTATTAATTTCTAATAATAAGAAAATATACTAATATACTATATGGTTTATTATGACTATCGCTAAGTAGCCACAGGTTACTCCAGAAGAAAAAAAAATGCCTTGACCTGAGGGGATGATCTCCGAGTCGTTTTCCCATTATACTGTGTAAGAAAAATGCATAAACGAGATTTATTTTCAAAAAACAAAACATTACATCACACCTTTTTATCCCCGAAGGGGTAGTCAGAGGTGCACATTTCGGCACTTAATGCCACTGTACAATGTAACACCCACTTTTCACTATTTATGTTATGAGTCCATGTAATAGAGAGTGAGCCTATTGCCATATACCGGGCACATTTTCAGACTCCATGCTACTAGGTACTGAGATTTTTAAAAACCCAGTAATACTTTGCACGACCCGGTAATCAAACCTGAGAGCTCTTGCCCGGCAGTCGCACTTGCAACCACTCGGCCAACGAGGCAGGCATTATTTTCAAAAATGTAAGTAATTGAATGTTCCTGTTATGTAATGTATGTATAATTAGAAGTTTTGTTATTGTATATGTATTAGTTTATTGATATATAAATTTTATGGTATCCATTTTAGTTTTCTATTATATTTTTGTTTTATATTTTATATGAGCCACAGTTGCTTAAAATAAAGGTATACACAATAAATAATAATCAAAACCCCTCATAACGTAAAGTACCTACTTACACCTCCAAAATGCAAAACATACTATAAAGAGAAACAGTTCAAACTCTACACATCAAAATCCTAATTTAACAAACAGAGAAATCCTTTCGACACATGTTCGTGAGTCGTGGGTGCTCTAATTTATAATAGGTTTAACATAATCTCTGTCTGTAGCGACCGCAACACGCGCGTGTGCGTAACACAAATAGATTAGTGTTAGGTTCGTCTGTGATTGTGTTTGGGTGAAAAACTGGTGTTGATGATTAGGAGTACGTGTATATTATCAAAGCTATGAAAGATAAAAATATGTAACAATAAAATAGTAAGGTTTTTTATCATATTAGGTATATCTCTTATCAACAGCCAATAATTGTGTCTTGTAAGACCATGGATATCCTCTACACAAGAGAAGTTTGACAAAGTATCCACTAGGGTTGAAGATTTAAGTGTGGGAGAGCCATGCTACGGCATGAGTGGGCCGGCTCGACCAGCGTGATACCACAGCATCACAAAAAACCTACGTGAAACAACGCTTGCGTTGTGTTTGTTGCGTGTGTTGCAATTACCCCCCCCCCTCCCAAATCTCCCAATCTCCCTAAACCCTGAATCCCCAACAGTCGTCAAATTTCTTATTCCCAAAAAGCCGGTAACGCTTTTGGTGTTCCGCCTGTGTGTTCATGGGCGAAAAAGAAGAAATTTAAAAAAAATCGCAGTTTAAAAGCTTTAGGTTTTGCAGTTCCTTAGCCGGGCCTTATGATGCCTTGCAGGAGAAGGATCAGTAACAAATGTATTCTCAAATATAATCAACATAGCAATTGATATCAGGTACTTTGTCTACCTTGGATTATTAAAACGTCGTCAAAATTTAACTACTTATTACATTTGACAGATATTCATCAACTTCCCATTCTAGAGCATCCTTACATCCTTCAAAAGTAATGATAACGACCAAAATACCAAGCCCATACTAAGGTCCTACAAAGTACAAAACCCGCTCTTCAGCCCAGCGCAATCTAACGAGATGCGCACTAAAATAATAACTCGAAAAAATATAAAAATATAATAGAATAAAAAACAAAAAATTGGTTAAGCGGCATACAACCGAATCCGAAACGTTCTGGATTGCCCTCGAGATGATAGGTACGGGCTCTGAGTGTGGCCACTAAGATAGAGTTTAAGTGTATGTACCTTGATAACTAACGAATACTATAATAATCACAAATATAAAGCTTATTAAGTATTATTAGCTTATTTAATTACTTATTTAGCTTAATAAAAGGCTTATTAAGATAAGACTCCACGGTTGCCGCGGTGGCCGCGCAACGTGTAGCGGTTTCGATTCCCGCACGAAGCAACTCTTTGTTTAATCCACAAATTGTTGTTTCGGGTTTTGTTGTTGTTGTAAACACACCCGCGACATCGGAGAAAATGCTAAAGTGGGGCATCATATACACGTATTTTTTTATTTATTTAACACTTTTTGTACATTGCTTATACAGTGGCGGGCTTGAATGGCATTATCGAATTCTAATTCTACAGGCTAGTACTCAAAATCGGACTTGAGCCTTCGTGCCCGACCACAGTATTAAACTGAGCTCCAGCCTTTTGCACTGGGCTTTTTGTATGTCGTAGCGTAATAAATGATGTTTTCTTTCTTCTTTCTTTCTTTCTTCTTTTACACGTGTCGCCAATTATGACGTATATAACGTGAAGCAGCGCTACGTGGCCGGACTATGCACGACATGTCTCGCAACATAGCGCGACATGACACTACCTTGTGAAACAAATTTTCGTGATGTTGCCAGATATGTCCAGCGAAGTTATGGGAAATCGCACAATATATCGCCGATACAAGCCGTGGCCCATTTGTCCCTATTTGTCCCTTAGTGTCTCCTTGGCTTAAATTAATCACGAAGTACCACAATAAAACGGTTTTTTACTAAACCTATTTCGTCATTTAGTCATTGCGCTATATTCGCTGTCTTCATGGCCCGATGCTAACAAACGCTACGACTGAAGCAAATCCTTTTTTTTCATACTCCTCTCCTTTACCGGGAAATGACTTTCTGACTCTTAATCTCTCTCGCAATCTCATTAAAAATTCATAACTCAAAACTGCGAAAAAATGAAAATTCGTTATAGGTCTCCTTCGTTCAAATCTGAGGCTGTTGCGAGCCTTTGCACCGATAAATACGAAAAGGCTTGCTTTGAGCATAATTATTTTCCAACTAAATCTGTTGGAGAGAACTAAATTATGTTGTTAGTCGTTGCGGGTTTTTAATAATATTCTTCTAACAATATAAGGTATTTGTCTTTTGAAAACTTTTCCCAATAAGTATTGTATTAAGTAATAGCATTGATCTGTTAAGAAACATGCTTGCGCTAATCAAAAGCTAGCACCGTTATAAGGTCTTAACATAAGTATTCTATTTGTTATTTTATCAGTTTTTAATACCTGACTAAATAAGTAAAACGAAAATTCAGAAGACGCTAATGTTATATTTAACCGAGGCCCAAAAATTGATGAATTATGTAATCTTTTTTTTTAATTCATACTCACTCATAAATCACAATTAAAATCTAACACGCACACACTTACAATGAAATCCTACAACATACTTCCTTTAAAGATGTGGTGCACCGTATATTATCGTGTATATCCTTGCTTACTTATCCATTTAGTAGAATAGTATAGCGACTACCAACCACACTTTATTGTCGCAGGAAGCGAGGTTACTGCCGCGTCGCGTCTGAACAAAAAGTTGGAAGGAAATTCACAAAAAGACTCGTCCGTGGGATGCACATTTGCAGATAATCTATTCTTTCTTCCAACTTTATTTGTGTTGTCGTAAGCATTGTTTTGTTAGGTTTTTAATAAATAATGGTTTTCTTTTTTATTTTAATACAAATATGCATGGTTTTTATCACATTACTTTTTCCCAGGTCTAATGGTAACTATATGTGATTAATATCTTAGTTTTGATTGAGAATTTAAAACTGAGGGGCATACTATATTTTTTTTTTAAACAAGTAAAGTAAATGTTAATACGGTTTCATCGGATATAGGAACCTATATTAAGCAAAACCTGTGTAATGGCAGATTTCGATCTAATTGTGGCCGAGTGGTCGCAAGTGCGATTGCCGGGCAAGGGGTCTCGGGTTCGATTCCTGGCTCGGGCAAAGTATTACTGGGTTTTTACAAAATTCTCAGTAGTAGCACGGAGTCTGGAATTGTGCCCGGTATATGGCAATAGGCTCACCCGCTATTACATGGGACTCATAACATAAATAGTGAAAAGTGGGTGTTACATTGTACACTTGTACAGTGGCATAATGTGCACCTCTGCCTACCCCTTCGGGGATAAAAGGCGTGATGTTATGTTATGTTGTTATCGGAATAAGGTTCAGATGAAAGTATTTGCCTCGTTATCTTTGAAAAAGTAAATGTGTACGAGTAGTACCTACATACCTACCTATAGTTGATATCAAATTTTACAAAATTGTTGGTTAGATGTACCTCTATATCGTTGTCATTTTGATATAGAATGAGCCCTAAAGCATCACTAATTAGTATTATTCGTGACGATATAAAAATGTAATAAAGATAGCACCATGTCAAAACTCTTTCACACGATACCCAACACACATCCCCATGTTTCCAACAATGTCAGGTCTATTATAGGCTATCAGGGACCTAATTAACGGAGGTTCAATTATCTCAGCGTACGATAGGTAGGCGGCGGTAACTGTACGAAACATTAATAAGACAATCGGTTACGCGCCATTGCGCGTGACTTCGCACTTTAATATGAGCGCCTGCGCAGATTATGTAGTGTCATGTGCTAAAGTTTTTGAAATAAATTGTTAGAGTTTACATAACATAACATCACGCCTTTTATCCCCGAAGGGGTAGGCAGAGGTGCACACAGAAGTAACACCCACTTTTCACTATTTATGTTATGAGTCCCATGTAATAGGGAGTGAGCCTATTGCCATATACCGGGCACATTTCCAGACTCCGTGCTACTACTGAGAATTTTTTAAAAACCCAGTAATACTTTGCCCGTCCCGGGAATCGAACCCGAGACCCCTTGCCCGGCATTCGCACTCGCGACCACTCGGCCAACGAGAGCAGTGTTAGAGTTTATTTTTACTATTTTATGTTTTTATAAAAAGGGCATGTAATTCGAAATTCATGGCCAACGTACACGTTCACACCTAGACTCAAAGCGACAATTAATAATATTTTTGGAACACATAAAGATTTACTTCAAACAAGAATCAAACCAGAACACAATACATGAAAAAGTGTTATCATTGGATTCAGCAAAAAAAAAATGCGATAGCTGAACGACGACAATCGTTACGCCGCATATCGTGTAATGCTGTTCAATGAATACAAACCCTCGACTCCTTTTCAAGTAACTATGTGGAACATTATCTGATGAGAGTTGATATCTATTATATAAAAATAAGCCAGGTTTTCCTTCCTGACCTTATAACTCCAGAACGCACGAATCGATTTCCACGGTTTTGCATTTGTTGGAAAGGTCTCGTGCTCCGTGAGGTTTATAGCAAAGAATGTTATATAAAACGAACCCATCAGGGTGGCAAAACGGAGTTCGCCGAGTTTGCTAGTATATAATATAAATATGACAAATATGACTTGGGTGTCTTCAAGTCCCGAGTGAACAGGTTGATCCTAGGTAGGCGTGCTCCATCGTCGGCCACATCATCGCTTACCAGGCGAGATGGTGGTCAAACTTCGACCTACTAAGTATAAAAAAATTATAAAATACAAAAAATCACAATATTTAATTGTCACCTGACAGCTGCCACAACACTTGCGTACAAGACAGTACAAGCTTGATACAAACACGTTTGTAGACAGGTCGCCACTTAATAGCGCAGTGTCGTGTGTGCAGCCTAATATAAGCAACAGCGTGCACAATCACTACTCCTGTTCAACACGGAAGGATAGATAACAACCCTATATTCTATATTTAGTTGAAATTGTTGTAGAGAATATTTCTCCTTCATCGATTTTATTATTACAAAGGTAGTACTTATATATAACATAATTGGTGTAAGTGATTAGTATATTCTTGGAGTACGTACTCCTAGAATAGTTTTCCTCTTTGTCTACCCCGTCGGGGATTAAAATATGCGATGTTATTGCGTTATTGGTTCGTTGGTAGAGTGATTGTATGGCAACTGCCGAGCAAGAAGTTTCGGGTTTAATTCCCGTGTCAGGAGGAGTATTATTGGATTCAAATCTATCACATATCGATTATACTAAAATAGACAGAAATTAAACGTTATATTTTAGTAACATTGTAGCAGATGACGCCTAATACCAAAGACAAAACCAAATTTCAACCTCGGCACATTCTGACCTTTGCAAAAACTTAATTTCAAATTATTAGGCTTAGTATAAATTAGTAAAATAGGTACCTAACTACATGACACCATGTACCCATTGCATAATAGTTGCCATGTTCAAACTGAGTAGGTCTAATTGTTATTTATTGGACTGTGCCCTCGAACGTGGGTTGCCTCCCAGAAAGCTTTGCTGCAGAGACCTAAGAACATCGTACGTAGGAACTTATGTAACAATTGATTGTTATTATGCAACAGGTACCAGCTAGTTTTATTCATTAACATCATCATCATAATCGGTTAGAAGATAGTGTTCTCTTTTCTATATCTATACTTCTATACTAATATTATAAAGAGGAAAGATTTGTACCTATATTTGTATGTTTGTAATGAATAGGCTCAAAAAGTACAGGGCCGATTTAAAAAAATCTTTCACCAATAGAATGCTGCTACCTTCTTCCAATTTGATATAGGCTACAATTCATTTTGAAAAAAGAGGGATCATTGGTAAAATTTGAACAATGTAACCGAAGGTATAGTAAAATGAATCTTAAAATGTCTTTCGTCGAATGCGCTGCCGAAACTATTAGCGATAGAACAAAATAATGTACAACAATATTGAAGAACATCATAATGTCTAGAGGTATAAAAAACTCCACGGTAGCATATGTCCAACTAATGTAGTTATGTCACTACAACAATCCAAATTTCCAAAAATAAATAATTGTCTACCCCGTGCGAAGCCGCTACGGGCTGCTAGTAGTTCATACATTGGTAGTAAAAACAATTGAATTGTCATTCGGGTGAAGTAGCTTTAGCTTTAAGTATGGGCGAGCTATGATTCGTCATGAATGTTTCAGTTCGACCAGAGTAATACCGCGTCCTCACAGAAAACTGACTTTTTAAAAACACTTGCGTTGTATTTAGACATGTGAGTGAGGTTACCGGAGGCCCAATTTCCCCAATTCCCAAATCCCCAATAATCCTCAAATTCCTAATCCCAAAAGGCTGGTAAAGCACTTGTAACAACTCTGGTGTTTCGGGTGTCCATGGGCGGCGCTGATTGTTTACCATCAGATGATCCGTCTGCTCATCCACGAATTCCATAAAAAAGATACGAGCTTACCTAATAATAATTTCATAACATCACGCCTATTATCGTCACGTAGGCAGAGGTGCACACAGAAGTAATACCCACTTTTTACTTTTTATGTTATGACTCCCACGTAATGGGGGTGAGCCTATTACCATATACCGAACACAATCCCAGACTCCGTCCTAATACTGAGAGTTTTTTTAAAAACCCAGTAGTACTTTACCCGATCCGGGAATCGAACCCGAGACCCCTTGCCCGGCAGTCGCACTTGACCACTTGACCACTCGACCAACGAGGTAGTCTTTATAATATACTTATTCAATAATTTTACCGTAGGAATCTTATTAGATTTCTACTCATTTTCTTACTCGTCTCTTGTTATTAAGTTAAGTTAAACTTGCAAAAGTAGGCATAGGTCAAATCTTCACTTCACTCCACTCCAAAGATTAATATCAACTGTAATACAAAACAATTATTTCCACAAAAGCCATAAGGCCATAAGGAACGCGTTGATACAAACAAACTCTAACAAAAACATATAAATTAAACATATTTATTCGCGGCTCGAAATATGTGCACGGAAAGATTAAGGTTTAAGTATGTTAGTATATTGCATTAATGCAATTTAATCTGCGCGCACGCATCACGAACTCGCGCCCACGCGTGTTCACTTCACACAAGAGACAATGTTTGTATTCCTGTTGAGGTTCAAAGCTGTGCTAAACTATTGTTTAAGTTTTCTTGTTTATTTTATTCATTTATTTATTTACATAAAGTCACAACGGTAGAAACAAAAAACCAATTTAGAGTAACTGGAACTTGTTAAATATTATTTGTGATATTGGTATTTGATTTAGGAATATATCAACATTATAAATGATGTGAGCCATAACTTTCGTTACTTTGAAATACCAGGTTTCCAGAAACTTATATTTAGCAATAGTGGCCACTCGTTCCCGAATACGTGATGGCGTGATGACTTCTTTCGTCTTCTCAATCTTTGAAATAAAAACAACCTTGATTTTATACGTATGCATGATCGGACCTTACGATACTTGAAAGGAAGATTAACTATAGATGGTATAATATAGACGTGGTAATCAAATCAATACTTATCAATTCCCAACATTTTCACAGTTCTACCCAATATCTCAAGTCCAATCGCCTTCACTACACAACCAGCCTAACCAAAGCATGCACACGCTAATGTAATTTAAACAAATGGCCGGGACAGTGTGTGAGAAACCTGAGATAATCGCAGTGACGCTTCGGTTACTTTATAGCACTTGATTTGTTCCTATGTAACGTTGTAACTTGGAACATACTCTCAATTCACTTACATTTGCTGGCATTGTGTTGCACTTTGACAAGGTACGGAATGATAGAATAAATTGTAATGCAGTACACAAATTTGATGCGGATGTTTTTTGTATTTTTTTTTTATAATTTATTTACACACACATGTTATATAGCATGCAGACATGGGGAGTAAGCGGTGTCTACAAAAATACAAATGCGACCAAGGTAACTGTGGGACTAGGCACAGCCTGTATCTTGGTGGCCCAAGTAAAATTCCTTGTTTTCAGAATGGTCGGTCAGTGTGATACTCTTAACTTAAATTGCTACTTCTGGCCTTTGCAAAAAATTCCCTGACAACTACTTAGTAGGGATTTTTTTTATTCTAAAAGTAGAACAGGCTTATTCAGCACGGTATAGGATTCTCCTAATCACGTGGAACTCGTAATACAAGCGGCCAAAAGCGTGTCTTACATTTTTATTCAACCTTTGAATAACCCTTCGGAAATTAAAATGGTAGACGATATGTGTTGTTCTCTATTTTAACCGTAAATTGCTTTTTTTAAATTTTTTTTAAATGTTGCCTCACATTAGGATTTTCTCCTGTGTTGCGGGTGCGTTTGCAAACATACAAGTTCACATACACAATGACACCCAGACCCGAAACAACAATTTGTTGTTCACACAAAGTGTTGTTCCGTGCGGGAATCGAACCAGCGACACGTTGCACGGCAGCCGGTTGCCCAGCCACCGCACCAACCATGCAGTCTTTTTTTTTTTCAATTTTTACTTAAAATCCTTCACAAACCACGACTGTACTACTCCAGGAAGACTCATGTCCCACGTCTGTCATGTCCCAGTTATTACACACACATATTACACTCCATCCACGACATAAGTGGGACACTTAATGATACCCATCTAATAGTTTAATGGCGTCCCCATAATTTTTAGATAAAATCTCCAATACATTTGAATAATTCATCATATAAATTATGCGTACAATTTTAACGGATACTAGCCCACATCAACTCATATCGTAATTATTATTATCATCGTTATAATTCACTCTTAAAGGTAATGTCACTGGAATCAAGTTCCGCAATTATTATTTAGTGTAATTGCTAAATATCGCTATTTTGTACAAACATTCTTAACTTCTTTTCTTTTTTGTTCAAAGTAAAAATCAATCATTTCAATAAGACCAGGAAGACAGTTTTATGAGGAAGAACCTCTCTGTGGTTCGAAACTAGTAAAGCCTTTCTCAGTGTATTCACGTGAGTAACCCGCGATTTTAGTTAAAATGTTGAAATATTAAAAAAATGACAAAGCCTTTTCTAAATTCTTTAACTACACAATTTCTAGATACGCAATGCAATCTTTAATGAGCATTCACAACAATTAGAACACAAAACCATCAAATCAAAACAAACAAACCGACAAACAAGCATATCTTCAAGAAACATCAAATATCTAGACCACAGCGTCTATCCAACCAAATTCAAAGGATTACCCGAAGATGCCTCACGTTTTACTCTTGATACAATACTGGCATATAATCCCGATGTCCGGGACGTCTTGCAAGACGCTCAGACAGACAGCCTCTGTGCAAACATCTTGAAATTGTTGATTGGCTACCGAGACGCGGCCTATTTGATTTGTACACATCGCGTTCTTGTACGATTGTATGTTTATAGAGGTGATAATACCAGCGCGATTGGTGAATTAATGTAAATTGACGTAAAAAAAAATGATTAGAAAAGTATCACCTTACCGTGTTTTTTACCAGAACCAGACCCGAGCGTGCGCTCAGAGAGCCATCAGACCACCACAGATGGAGCCCAATAGGGCTGCAATTTCTATTTTTGCGCGTTTACTTCACAAAACGCATTAAATTTCGAAATAAAAGCTATGTTTGGTCAACATGAGCATTAAAGGTTAGTGGAATATTACCGTTACTGAACAAAAACCTCATCTGGGATCGCTTTAGTAACTGGAAAGTTTGAAAATACTGCTGCCGGTTGCTTAGTATCTGTAGTCCTTTTTGCGAATAAAATAATTGATTGGGATATTCAGCTCTATAACAGACTTCGCTCCATATGTAACAATACAAGTAATATGGTAGGCAGTGATCAAATACGTGAAATTTGCGACGTTCTCTGATCGTCAGCCTGTTCGGAAATGCGCAGCGGACAATGAGATGTGTCTAGTGTTTGTACGAAGGTTTCGTTATGGGCATTGATTTTCAAAGAAACTTTTAAGGACTGTTGCACAATGTCTGAATCAGTTGCTGTTTATTAAGGATCTGTCTTTATGTATAATTATTGAGTTGATGTATGCACACGTAGTATGGAAAATTGATAAGGGGACTCTTATTGTTAGGCTTTTAAAGCCTATTTTTACTAGTCCGAGTTTTGCCTCTGATTTGGTGATGAGTATTTAATAATTTATGTTATTCTTGATTATTTAGTCAGTATTTACAATTAGACGTAAATTCAAGCGTGGAAGCTCCTGCTTCGGCACGAATGGACCAGCTCAACCGGAGTGATAACAAGGCCTCAATGAAAACTGACGTGAAACAACACAATCTTCCCAATCCCTGAATTCCCGACAATCCTCAAATTCCTAATAACCAAAACACCTCTAGTGGTCCGGGTGTCCATGGGCGACGCCGATTGCTTACCCATGAAAAAAGCAAATGTAAGAAAAGGAAATACGTTTTTTGCAAGTTAAGTCAACCCAAGTTCTTATTGAACTATCAATAATTACGTAAGCACCTCTCTTATTGCTATAGACCGTTATACCATGCGTGTTTATGCTCACATTAATAATACCAATCTGTATAAGGATTAGATCTCCCTAGTTTGGTAACTGCGCCGGCTGATAACTCCACGTATCTACTTCGTCGTGCAAACTTCTGCGTTGTCCAGACGTATTGGGATAACGAAATGTTGTATTGGTGTTGGTGTTGGTATTGATATGGATATGATTCGTGTATCATAATTGTGTATACAAGTGTATTGACATTTATGTTATAAAATTCGTTAGACATAATAATTTAATTATTATGTTTTTCAGCTTACTCGTATAAGTATTTGACGAGGAGCTCGAATAGTTTAAAGGCATGCTTGAGGCTCATATTCAGGTACAGTATGTATGTATGTTCCGCGATCGCGACTTTCTACTCTCGTCAAATAATTACGTAAGTCGAAAAACATAATAATTAATAGGGTGTATGGATGGTTGAAATATTGGTGTATTGACTTCATTGTATTTTGAATTTTATTTACTAGTAGATACAAAATATTAAGTGACCAGATAAGAATTATGAAAATGATTGATAGTTTATTTTGATTGTCAAATGAATCAATAGATCTTTTCATTGTTGGAATAACTAGTTAATTTTTATACAATTCTGTTATTCAATCTTGGATAATTTTGTACACACAAGTATTTTTATAAGTAAATGTTGCATCGAAGCCAAAATGGAAACCAAAATGAACAACTAGACACAATAATATCCACCCCACATTTTAATCATAAAAAATCCGGAGGCGAGTAAATAATCCGTCGTAGTAGGTACTAATGCAACTCATACACCGAGTTACTCGATATATCGAGCAACGATTCTCGATTACGATAACTCGATGCTTATATCCCGCCGGCTATCGGATTCATATCCGAATTAATAATCTCGATACTGTGAGATGTGGGGACTTGTTACGTGTGACGACGTTAGATTTAGGAGCTACGAAATATTTAAGATGGTATTGTGGTTAAGAATTTAAAACAAACTTCACGATTTTAATGATTCATAGAAGCGAAAGTGAATTTATTAATTTTGACAACTTTTTTAAGCATTAGATAATTATTGAGACAACGCCATTGAACAGTAAGCTAAATAATACAGTATTATTCCTAATATTGACAAGATATTCATTACTTGTAGTAAAATGTGCAACAAAAATTAACATTTCGGTGTAAACCGGATGAAAAATATTCGTTACAAAATTATTTGCAACGATTACAATTGTTGTGCAAATCTAAACATTGAAATTTAGAAAATGTTAAATTATCTTTAACCTTTATTTTAGATTTATTATTTCACGCTAAATTTTAATACTACAACCCCATCTACTCAAGAAAGCACACACAAAATACACCATCCTTACTCCCATTAAATTCGAACATCCACGTACAAATATATTAGACGGATTCAATTTCCGCGACACAATATTATTGATATATGATAGCGTTGTACTAATGTGTTTTAAATGTGTGCCCGTCGACTTAATGCCCCACCAGTTTATAGTTCATAGGATATTATTTTTGCATTTCTCTCGTGGACTGTACCTGTTGGAATGGGAGTGAACAATTTAGAAGAAGTTTACTTCGTTTAGTATTTATACGTGATTCTGGTGACTGTAGTATAGTCACTGTATATTTTGGGCTAAACTCTTGTCGGTATCGAAAAAAAAGCAATTAAACACTACAGTTTTTTTTTATTTTTTGAATGTTAAACTGAACGTATAACTGATTTTTTTCCCAAAAAAAAAATATAACTTATTATAACATCACGCTTCATACCATCGCACATAACATCACATCTCTACCTATAGTGCATATGTGCACATTACGGCACTTAATGCCACTGTACAATGTAACACCCACTTTTCACTATTTATGTTATGAGTCCCATGTAATAGGGGGTGAGCCTATTACCATATACCGGTCACTATTCCAAACTCCGTGCTAGTACTGAGAATTTTCTGAAAACACAGTAATAATGAATAAATGTTCTCGATGCGAAATATTGATAGAATGTAAAACATTTTCCTTAAAAGAGATATTGGAAATGATCAATAAAATCTATACTGAAGCAAGTAACAAGCATGAGTCAAATCAAATCGAGAGACAACACACAACTTACGTTAACATCACATTCACAAAATCATACCTGAAGTCAAAACTATCATCTCAACCAATTCCAATCCAGTACATTAGTACGAATCCGAATACATCATGCAAATAGCACATCTGTAATGATAATTGAGTCAAAACATATTAATTTTAGACCCACATCTGCGTCTCTATAAACACATAAACTTACGGGTCCCTTAGTTTCAGGACATAGTTCCGAATAAGTGAGATATTAACATACATTTACATACCACACGGACGGACAGGGCCTTGGTAGTCGACTTTTGGTAAAGGTAGCCATGTTTGTGGGTGAATTGAATTAGGAGATGTTTTATAAAGTTGTTGGGTAGAAAGAAATGTGGAATTGGTACTATATGGAAGTATTTGGGGTAGGCCTCTGTTTAGCAGTAGACGCTTTGTGACTGATAAAGTGATGATATAAAATAACAGCAAAGATAAAAACTAATAGCAAATAACAAAAACGTATGATAAGATTATTCTTAAAAGAAAGTAATATCAAATGGTAACCTCCCTTAGAATTCTGGGAAGGTTTTGAATCCATCAGAAAATCACAGTGTGTTCACAGCTACTTGAGAAGACATAAGTCCTTCCAATATTATCTTTACAAAGATAATCAAACACGAACAGTCGGACACATCCTAAATCTATCCAAACGACACCAAATAAAATAAACCAAACAATAATAATTTAGATAGAAACACAAATTCGGTGCCAATATTTGCAGATTCATCCCCAGATTAGGTAGCCGTGTATGCCCGCCGTGGCGAGGATTATTACCGATCACGTGATCTGTCGCTATCGGCGCCTACGTGTGTAATACACGGATTGTTCTTGTGGTACAAGTTGAAGGTTGGAGCGGTGAAATTATTTAAAGGCAGACTTTGCATTGAAAAATGGTGATAGGGCCGAAACCCTTAAGAAGATTAAAAAAAATTCAAACAAATCAAATTATTAAAATACCCTAACGCCAGTTGGCGGTAAAACAGAACACATACACTAGTGGCACTTATTATTTCAGGGCGTTCTATAAAAGTCGATGAAGGACATTTGATAGAGACTGAGCAGCAGCGTTGCCTAATAAACCTGAACCTTTTAAATAGCGATCACTAATCTGTAACCAACTCAGTCAAGCATGATATTATGACAAACTATTAGAGCACACGATCTGGATGATAATTGTCAAACACTTTTTAGGATCCTAGTGATTTCCACGCTCACTGTCCTCCCTTGCACCACAACATAACCCGTATAATTATAGTGCGTCCCTTGTTAGAATTAATCTCAGTTGGGTTTGCGACATCTGTATTCGACAATTATGTTCATGTGAGACCAATAAAGGTATGCTTCCTCCCTTTCTGTTCAAACTAAAACGAAAGAGAAAGCACTAGGGCTCTTCTTGGTTATATTACGTGTGGATTTGCAAAGGGAAATTTGTTTATCAGTTTTGTGTTTTGGGTTAAATGTTTATTAATGGGTTACCTTTTGCTTTTATTTTAAATGGTTTGTAGTTATTTTGAACCAATGGAAGTTTAATTTATTTCGGTCATTTAGGGGTTATCATTATTGGAATAATATATTGATTAGGAAAATACTGTTATTTGATTGAATTGCAATAAATAAATAAATAAATAAAAATTGTTTATTGTACAAAAATTTCACAATATTACATTCACAGAAATGCGGCAATTACATGAACGAGTGTGAATTACGATCGATACTGACACTGCCCTCCAAACTAAGCTATAAGCTTGTATTTTGGAAAACAGTGATTCAAGCGTGGAGTATGTCACAAAGTCGCATTATATGTCACTCTATAATGAAGTGAATGTCATGAAAGTGAATGAATGAAATGGGAGGAGCTGTAATCCAAAACAAAAATAATAAAATATAAAGGGAATGTTAAAAGGACTACTTAGGTTAATTTTCCGGAATTGTGTGTGTGTGTGTGTGCGTGTGTGTGTGTGTGTGTGTGTGTGTATGTGTGTGTATGTGTGTGTCGGTTATGATATATTCGTAAGTAAACCTTCAGTTTCATTGTAATCAATTTGCTGAAGCCAATCACTGATTTCGTCATCAATAATACATGATAGTTCACCGTTGGATATATCATGTACACCAGACAGTATGCCCACATTCTTCACATTTGGCACGTAATTTACAGGTTATAGTTTGATTCGTCTAATATCTGATTTGTCTACAGAATAAGTGTAGTAGCTATTCATTAGCTTGCAGCAGTACCTGTTAATGTACCTAAGTCGGTGTTTCCTTGGACTCTCGTTGTCTGAACTATAAGATTATGCACTACCTTATCCACATTCCTAGTGCATCCATTTACTAAGCTTAGCTCCGTATCACAGTTACCGACAAAACACATTATATCTGCCGTATAAACAATACAATGGCCAACTTAAGAGCCGACAAGCAAGGTTCAGGTTCAACTGTTAGCGGTAGATCTAGCTATTACCTAATTTTAAATGTGATCAGGGGACCACGAACAGATAGATCACATCATGACAATATTTTAGAGGATTTAGGTATGTACATACAATAGCTTAATGTTTTTGGTTACACTAGCGTGTGCCTTCTGAGACTAGGTTATTTTTCAATCGATTTCCTCAGAGGTCCGAAAGTAACACTGAATAAAAAGCATTCTGTGCTTTATTAGTAGGTAGTAGTATTTATTAGTAGCAGGTTTAATAAAGTGATGATAATCATATTAAGTATACAAGTATATAATTTCTCAGTTACAAAAATTTGTTGTCATTTGTATCTAAGCATTATTCTTCAATCTTACTGCTAATCACTGTATTTAGATACTCTACTCGAAGAATTATGAACTCCCCCATACATCTATCATATTCGTGTATCCCCCGCTAGCATTGGGTCCCCAACTCACACTAAGAAGCCCAATTAATCAGAGACAGGCTAATGAGCAAATATTTCATTGTCCGGCTACCGCGCGACAAGACTGAGGGCTGACGAATCTTGCATACTAATTATAAATTTTACAATTAATATTATTAGTAACGTTGACTATTTCGTTTTGACCTAAAATACGTCTTTGAAACTGAACTTGATATTTGGCTTATTGTGGAATGAAATTGTCATTACGTAATTTAATAGCGAATTATCCATTCGTATATTTCAGCTATATTACAAGCTGTTTGTAATAGGGATGATGACATGGTATGAAAATTAAATATCTATTTAGTCCGTAAGTTAGTAATGAAAAAATATTAGACACGATTTTTTTTATTTTGTCGTGGAATAAAACAATACCTACCTAGATAAAACGAATCAAAGTTTAGGAGTGGGAGGTAGCTACGTCATTTTAGAGTATAAATCGTACTCAAAAGTACTCATGCGATATTTCAAATCAATATATCTTCGAAACTATTCGTGTCCGTAAGAAAATAAAAAATACGTGTGTAATATTTTTAAATGATCTACCAGACATTAAAATAAAAATTAGTCATCTACCCTATTGTTAATTTATAACAAAACTGCTTTTATGGAAGGAAATGGGAATAAGTTGTATTGTTGTGTAAGGAATACCTAATAATATTCGACCGATTAATCGGCTATTTGACCTATTGGACTCTAAATCTTTCTTTAATATGACTTTTCAACTGTTACCTACATAGAAATCAGTATTAAATTAGAAGTCCTATCAATAAGAATAAGTTCAACGAAAAAACTAATCAATATAAACTATTTTTGACATAAGACACCAAAAAGTCACCTCCCAACAAATACTATCAACAAAATGCTTCAACACCAACACGTCTCAAATCTTAAGTCAATTTTCTACTTCAATGCCTTAGTTAAATCAAAGGTTCACCTTAAGTCCGGTCTCCGTAACTATTTAAATAAGCCCGCATTGGATCCTTGCCTGGCAGGGGCAGAATAGCATTAATAATTCTCTTAGACGCACATACGACAATCGCAGTGCTCATATTATAATATTATTGGCGACTGTGTTGGACAACCCTACGACGTCTTGAGGAGATAGCTTAGTATAGGAGCTAGGGAGTTTTGTTATGAATTTATGTGTTTATTGATGAATTTTTAAAATGAGTGTTAGAAAGTTGATTTTATTGTGATTTGTGAAGTACAGGATATAAAGGTAAAAACAAAAAATAGGAAGTATATAAATATGAATGTACATCATGTATAAATGCCAATGGACAGGCATCATAACATAACATAACATCACGCCTTTTTATCCCTGAAGGGGTAGGCAGAGGTGCACATTTCGGCACTTAATGCCATTGTACAATGTAACACCCACTTTTCACTATTTATGTTATGAGTCCCATGTAATAGGGCGTGAGCCTATTGCCATATACTGGGCACATTTCCAGACTCCGTGCTACTACTGAGATTTTTAAAAACCCAGTAATACTTTGCCCGACGCGGGAATCGAACCCGAGACCCCTTGGCCGGCAGTCACACTTGCGACCACTCGGCGCACGAGGCAGTGGACAGGCATCCTAAGAGCGCATAGATTTAGAAATCTGACAATTACGTGAAAACAATTTAGGTGAATACTCTTTAAAGAAAATTTACCGACATTCTTCACATTAAAAATAAGGTCACAAATAAAATTTATTCACCACTTAACCAAACAATTCCTAACACCATCTCTTGTACTACAAGGGTTGTCTTAATCGAAACATGTCGTCCGCAATGAAGGATATTCGAGGCATATGCCGTTGAGGCACGAGGCGAAGCACGAGGCACCGTCACACGGCACACTTGGTAATCGGGACGAAGCAGACAAAACATTCCCTTCTACGTGCTGATTGGGTAGAGGTATGCTCGTCCGCGGGCCTTTTGTGACTTGATCTTGATACTTGATGACGAAAATGGTAAGTAATTAGTAAAGTTTTGGCGAAAATATTGGATAATAATGTAATATTCTAATTAATTAAAATCGATTTACAGAATCGGTGGAAACGATATACGTTTAAATGGTAGACTACACAGTTAAAAATCTTCAGTCACCAATCAAGTAACTCAATTACTTGATTGGTGACTTTTTTTAGCAGTTTATTTTTAAGTAATCAGGTGAGTTCCGCAGCCACTGGGTGTAATCTTGATGTACCTCTATAAATCTTTGACATCGGAGAACGGAGACCAAGTTAACCTTTAACTACTGACGTGGGTGTCTCATAGACGGCGTGTTCACGAATATAAGAATTTTCCAAAAAAACGTCCAAATAATTGTATTGTAGCTGAGATTGTAACTTATATTTTTTTAAGTTATGCGAAATATTTATATTTTAAGTTTATAGAATTTGAATCAGAAACCGCTGATTTCATCCGAGAACGTTGTATTTTTTGCACTTCCTTAATAGAATTATAATAGACCGATCAGAATACAAGTAAATATTGTGCAAATCAGTAAATAAATTAATCCATTTCGATTAATTATTAAGGTGTTTGACATACGTCACGTCACCGTTTATGGTATGAGTAAACCACGTCAGGACTTGAAGGTTAATGCTGAGAACATAACATGTTTTACTTTTAAGCAGTCATCCATGATTAACCGTGATTAACAATATTTTTTGTTGTTACATAATGTTCAATTAAAATAAAAGTTGTCAGTGAGAAGGACTATAAACAAAAACAAATACTACGTGTCATGACTATAAAGAGTATTAAAGTATCAAGTGTCGCCAATCGCAGTAGAATAATGACCACCGCTTGGGAGAGGTACAAATCTACATATTGGGGTGTGGGCATTTCTTGCAGCCCCGTCTGAGATATGTGTCTTAGCTCCCCGTGTCCAGACTGGGGTGGGCACAGGGACGTATTTTGGATACGTTGTAATGAAATTGAAAATGTCGAACAAATTTTTGTTCTTAATTTTTGATATGCCTACTTAAAAAAATGGGTATATGTTAGTAAGAGATTAAATAATAGTTGTTTTGGAAAGTGTTAGGAAATTGTTATGAAATATTGTACGATATCTATAATTAAAACTATACTAAGTACTAGGTATCTTGAAATTCAAAATTGGACGATGATTATTATCCATTCTAAGAAAATCATAAAATGACACAACAATAACTTAAACGGTTCTCAAATGAGTACCTCAATCATTTATATTTTATTATGGTAAAATTAAAATAAATAAGCCGTTTGTTTAGCCTAATTAAATTCCATTTTACAGAACTATTCAAAACCAATATTTTATAATTACTTACATCATTTTCAACCATTACAATATAATATTACTCAACACACATTTCATTTCCAAAATCCGTCCCCTACAAATAAATGTTTAAGGTATGCAGATGCGGTACCAGTGTGATAAGTTAATTCCTACTGGCGATCCCTTACCCGTATCAAAATTATAATAGAGCACGAATATCCCACAATATGTGGCCCTTCCTTTATTGAAAACTTAATGGATTTCTAAGATATTGCAAGTTATGTTAGGACAATTGTTTCAGTCGCACGTGTGCGGATCTTGCTAGTTTTAAGATAATATTTGAAGTGGATTTTGATCCTTTGCGCCTCTGTATTGAGATGCTTTGATTTGTATTAATTTTATGAACATGTATGTATGTGTTTGATTTTGTTATCTATTATTTGGTAACATAATGACATGACTACGCGAATATTAGACTTTTATTTACCTCTATGTAATGTTGTCATTTATTTCAAAATGGGTATTTGAATCTCATCATTTCGAAATCGAATGTAATTTAATTATATAATGGTGCAGTATGTATTAAAACGTAAATATATGTACGTAGCTTACAGGGAAGTATGAACTCTATAATATATATTCAAAGTCGTATCTGTACAATTTTAACTTAAGCATAGCTTGTAAAAAATTGGTCCTTTTTTCCTATATTTAGTCCTTTTCGCTCCTTAAGTACATACATATAACAAAAGCTTAAACCAAGTGCAAATATTAAACCTCTTAATATGGCAGTACGGTCAAGCCTTGCATAATGAGACAAGTATGAAGGCGGAAGTGTGCCAGATGTTCACACGTTGCTCCAAGCCGTATGGACATCATTCTACGCCCTTTGTGCCGTAAATATGGTCCCAGGTTCAGCTAAGGACCATGTTTTAGTGTGGTGTCTGTTTGGTGAGATTGTGAAGTTAGATTTTTCAAGATGAACCAATTTGATGCTATTTAACCTTGATAATGATATGTGATTCAATCATGAACTACTCTTAGGATTTTTGTACTTACCTCTATTATATATAACAAAAAATTGAGAACTTCATACATAATTATTATATTTTAGCAGCTAACTTATCTGAGTTTATTCAGTTAATTAATTACTAGTAATTATTTAATTTCCCTAACTTGTTGCCAAATCGAAGAGTAAAGATGCGTCGCATTGTCCTTGTTCAAAGTAAACTGTAAGTATAGGTCCAGTTATTTTATGTTATGCAAGTTAGGTATAACTTTTTATTGGTTTTAATGCTAACTTTCTAAACACATTCCTATAACACTTTCGTAACGAAATCCCAGCATTTTCGTCTATCTATACATTACCCAGCCACCTTCTAGCACTAAGGTCTCACCACATGTCATAGATAGGCCAACACTGTAGGCGTTGCGTGGGCGCATGAAAGTTCCTCACTTATTACTAGCTCTGCAACGGCAAATCAACGCAATTCCAATCTTATTTGACCCCTGAACCTTTGGCTTTGCAACTGTTTTGAAGGTCACAAGTCCTGGTTACCTGGTTGATTCAATCAGATACGGTTTCCGTAGCATTCGCCAGATTAATGATGATATAGAGATGTGTGTGCTTTCTACAGTTCCTGTTGTCATTTGCATATTGATTTAAGTATTCTTAATAATGTTCTCTTTGAATATCTTAAGTAGTAGTTTCAATGGTCTTTCTATGGTAATGTTTGAGATATGGTCTTTATAATTTATTTTGACGTAGAAATGAATTTGCTTATGAAGTGGATGCTTAGAGTAGTGCCAATTAAGTTGGCAGGCTATCTGCTTGATCATAAGCTGATAGCATTATAACATAACTCCTTTTATCCCTGAACGAGTAGGCAAAAGTGCACATTACGGCTCTTAAATACCACCATACAATGTAACACCAACTTTTCACTATTTATGTTATGAGTCCCATATAATAGGGGGTGAGTCTATTATCAAATAGTTTATTTCATTAGATAGCAATATGATTTGCACGAATTTTCTATCGCTGTGGTGTTGAGATTTCAGGTATGATATTATTATGTTTTTGCCTCATCGGTCAACTGGCTTGAGAGCGTAAGAGTCGATCAAGTATCGACGTAAAGAATTATTAGGGTTTTATCCGAATTTTTAACTGGTGAACACTGGGTAATATTTTTTTCTTTAAAGAAGGTTGCCCCACCCTATGGTTTTCTGCGTTACAAACCTACAATTTCACATACACATGATACCCAGACCCGGACCAATAATCTGTGAATTACACAAAGAGTTGTTCCGCGACACGTTGCGTGGCACCCAGCCACCGCGCCAACCGTGCAGTATTACGTTATATATGTGCACCTCTATCTACCCCTTCGAAGATTAAAAAGCATAACTTTATACTACAATCCTTGAGTCAACTCAAAGATTGCAGTATCGAAAACTGTTGATTAATTCAATAAGTCCCTAGACGAATCTGAGAAAACTATTCCAAAAGAAATAACTCTTTTCGAAGTAAAATCGGAATAAAATCAGAGCTCTAAACACCAAACTTAATCAATTCAAAACTACATTCTAACATAGTGGGTTGCCCCCACCGCCCGGGACCTAGGGGTGGGAATCCCGGAATCCCGAGAACCCGGGAACTTGGTGGCACATGTGTGTCTAATATCCTTACATTTGTCAGTCTGTAATTGCGAAGTGATTCTACTTTCGACTGTCCCTTACTTAAATCTTAATGTTAGTTCGGTCTATAGTTTTGATAAGGTCGGTGTTACACGTAGTTAGTGAGTCGGGCTTTTGCTGTCATATTCAGATGATAGAAATGTAAGTGACTGTGGTTTAGTGTCATTTACACTAAAGTTGTACTCGATGACACAGCAAACTTAGATCCGCCTAAAAACAAATTTTCTCAAACCTTCCCTGGACTTCCATGAACCATGTTCTCGAGTTTTAGCGATACTAATAAACAGAAATTCGTTATTATTTATAGATCACAAAAAAGAAAGATTCGATACTTTGTTCGTTTATAAATATTGAATATGATTACTACTCTTCAGTAGTTTCGAAACTATTACTAATAGCTTCCTATTTGAAAAAATATTCCAGATTTGGAAAAAAATAACTATATGCAGTAACGCTGTAAGTAATATTAAATATTTATCCCGATAGACAACATTCCTATGGGATAAAATATTAAATAAATATTCGTTATTTGTATTGTATATTGTATAGCAGACGAAAAATCTATCGCATGGCTTGCAATGTACGGCAGGGTCTATGCCGTACACATCTGCGTTTACGGACTTGGTATATGAGGGTATTTTGAAAATCCAACGCATTTCATAAGACGCTGTACGTGTCTACGTATACGTGGTATTTTAGTTTGAAATACTGAGTGAGTATAAGTTTGCAAAGCATTCAAAGATACAATGTATAGTTTTTTCGAGTCGTTATTGTCATTATGACTAGTATTTTTTTTGAAGGGGGGAAAATCATCGAATGACTGCACCCACCTGGGTGAAGCGGGAGTAAGTGTCAGACTCTTACTGACTAAAACCACCACATTCCTTCTCCTGCACGTCGAGCCGGAGCCCCGGTTACCCGTCAGGTTCTCCGCGACATTATGACTAGTATTAGCCGGAAAAGTCCCTTTTCCGAATAGAGACTTCTTTTAGCTTTTAGTATTTCAGGTCGAATGAGAAGTCCGTAATTGTTTTCGTAATATAGTAAACCTACGTTAAGTATTAACATCAAAATTTATTTCACATTTCCTATAAATTTTTCCCTACATTCGCATTAAATAAAAACGAAATAAACCGTAAACATTTAACCAAATACGTTCACAAAAACGCTGACTGCATAGAGCGTTGCATTGGCAGCCATATTGGAATCAAAAATGGCGGATTGTCAGTTGTCAGCAGTTTTTTGCTACCGAACGTGCACACTCGTGTATTTTGTTTACGTAATCGGCTGAACGTTCTTTTTGTTTGTTCTATATTTTGAATCCGTTATTTGCTTTCCCGTCTGTTTAATTTGGCGGGTTTTGTAAACACTCGATTTGTTGGTACGTACCTACGATATGTGCGTTAGTGGCTTTGAAAATGGGAGTAAATTGGTACACCTAACATTTCAACGATTAGAATTTTAATCCGAGCAGAATATTAAGCTTTTTTCTATTTTGCTAATGACTAACATATTGCGGAGTGTTCCTACGTAACTATCTTCCTGAAAATTGTACGAATATAGTCACATCGTAGTCGATAAAAAAAGCCTTGATGTTTCCCGTCGTCCAAACGTTCGCAATAAAACTGATAATTACATTAAAAACTCACCTTTCACGTAAAATTAATAAACAAATTCATTCCCACTTGAAAGGAGGAAGAAAATTTAATTTTTCACAACAAAAATATTAACATAAAATTGACGGTTGGCAAAATTCTTTTAGTACAAAACCGGTTGAATGACTGTTCATTGAATCGAAGATGAAAAGGGTAGCCGTCCTTCAAACATTGATAAATAAAAACAAAGTTTCTATTTACCTATTTTTAAAATGTCTTGTAATATTTATGCGAAGTCTTACGTCATGGTTTCATGTAATAAGGTAACGTAACTTTTATGAGTTTTTTTAGTGACGCAATGTTAAATGAAGGGTTGGGAAAAATGTTTGTTTTGTTGTCGGTTCTAATATTAGACTAGAAATTAAACCTCTACCCAAATAAGTTTTATGGAAATCATCGTATAAGTTATGAAAGAATTAAAGATAAGATCACCGCCGTAAACAATTTTTGTTACAATTCACACTTCTATATTTTATAAAGTATAGACACGTAATTCAAGACTCTGTGTGATGAAAAAGTTAAATCGAATTAATTTTCCACACGTAACCGAAAATACGGAAAGAAGAAATGTTGCAAACATGCACACCGCTATACGTCAAAAACCATAAACAGTAAACCGAACTCCATCACAATCAGAAACTTTTTAATTGCACCCAATTTGAGACCAATCGAAAAACAGCATTGTATTACAAAATTCGAATCGAATGCATTTACCGAAGTTTTGTTCGTGTAAGTTAGCGTCGCTTCAAAATAATGTACACTTTGAATTTCAAATTCTAAAATTTTTAATTGGTTCCAATTTTTAATTTTGAATTTGGAACAATTGAATGTTGTCGTTTTCATTTTATGACAAAATTCAAAATGCGTCGTAGCCATTTACGATTTTAAAACTAGAATTTGTAGGCTCTTTTTTTGCAAATACTTTATCATTGTACCATGATTTTGTTAATGATTGTATTTGCATTAAAACGATATAATATACATGTCAAATTCAAACAAATGATCGCAAGAGTATCTAAGAAATCAAAAAATAAAAAGGGCCGACCAATAGTAACATATCTATTACACAAATTATACAGGATGGATACCGTATTGTTAGGCGCGTGCGCCGTATCATCTGAGACATAGATTACCGTTTCTCGTATAATTATATAGATTACGTTAAGCACGTGTTGTGAGCTTCAGTGTTGGGAGTTATCCGGTGTTCTGTAGATTTTCGATAGCGACTATTCGTCGAAACGTATCACTATCGAAAAATTTATATTAGCTACAGATCATAGACCTAGACGAAGATTTGTCGTAGTAGTAAAGAAAATTCTGCGTTTGATTTAAACCTTATGATTTTTGATCTATATGTTAAACAATGTAGTTATGCAGAATTTTTAACCTTTTATTTCATTTCGTAAGATCTATATTTTGTTTAAGATAAATATTAAATTTGGACCATTTTAATCTAAATCTATAATCGTGACCATCCTCTCCTGGACTATATATAGGCTTTCACTATGTGATTGGGATTACCGCGTTTAAAAAGTTCAATTTTATCATGGAACTATATCAAATGAATATTATAGTCTGTTACTTACTATACCTACAGGAAGATGCGGGTGGTAAAAAAATTTGCAACTTCATTTGGCAATGCGGCTATTTTGAATATGGTCAACTGTGCTTTTTCTTTAATATTTAAAAATGTTTTGTTTTGACTTTCAAACTGACTTTTTTTTACTTTTGTGGCCAGTTAAAACCATATTAAAAATCGCTTCAAAATAGACAAACATTCGCAAACTCCCGCTAACCCCCCTTTCAATACATCGACAACTAAGAATGATACATTAGACTATACTATTAGAGATCACTATTGATGACGTGTTGCGTCCAATACGTGGCCAGTATTGAATTTAATAACACACCCAGTAGGGATAGTAATCACAGAATTCTATTAAAAATGTACCTTTTGTAATTTGAACTTTGATGTATGTAATTTGAGAAGTATTGATTAGTATTCCGTGTGATGACGATAGAAAAGATTCGTTTGACACCATCACTACTTATGCTGTGGGTATCGAAATAGCTGAGGGCAGAATCGCTCTTTGATACGTTTAACTAATTTGAAATCATAGTTCAACAGATTTATGCTCATTGAGGAGATTATGGAAAAAACTCTTGTACAGAAGATGAGGTCCATAGTTTAGCAAACGATTATCACATTGATAAGTAATCGGTCTTATTGGTTAGTGATCGGACCTGTAACAGAAAATTAAAGTAAAGGTTCTCGAGTTCCATTTACACACACAGCCACAGGACGTCCACTGCTGAACATAGGCCTCCTCTAATGACTTCCAAATAGGTCGGTTGGTAGCTACCTGCATCCAGCGGCTAAAGCAAAGTTTTGCAGAGTTTACGATTTGGTACAATACAGGAATATCCAAAAATAAAAAATTAACTACACACATTAAGTTAGTTTTCCTAAGCTAACTAAATCAAGAAATGCCACACGCACCTCGCACCCATCCAATTCATCCGATTTCTCTTCCATTTAGCACGGTATCAATATACCTCTAAACTTTGACCTTCGAGTACCACACCATGAAACCAATGAAATAATAAAGAGACATACTGCTTTTATATTTTCGCAACATCCAATTTACTGTAACAAAGGGGTTCACATCAGTTTGGTTCCGTTAGAGCAAGCATTTTTGATACCGCACACAATGCCGCTGATATTTTTGATAAATTACTGAACTAGGGGTACTGGATGTGGTTTCATATGTATTTGAATGAACAGTTTGGTACCCCCAAAACAACTTCACAACTATCTGAAAATAAGTACACATGCGCAGATAGATTTAAAGTTACAATTTAATATTAAATGTAACTAAGGTTTTTATATATATTTTTACTGTGTATAACTCACACCGTAAACTCGGATTGTGAAAAGAATGTAATAATTTGCTACAACAAATGAGTTACAAAAAATGTACAGTAAAACAGTGATGTAACCGAAGAATCTTTTTAATAAACACTTCATTTGAATGTCAAAAATGAAATGAGGAAATTACAAGTCGGTACATAATTATCTTTGCATGAATTTTGCATGAGTTAATCTGTAGCTGACCATCATCCTCATACATAACACAAACATCAAAACTCATTTCACCAATCAGATGCCACTTCCAGCAACAAAATTCTCCCAAAGCTGTGATGATATCGACAGTTTATATCATTAATAGGATCGGCTCATTTGAGCATGACTTGCCAAACGGAACGCATGTGGGGTCCGTACGGGATTTTATAAATATTTTTTATTTTATTTTTTATCTTTTGTTTTGATGGTTAATTGGCTATGTGATTGGTTAAGGTCATGTTTTGTATTTGAGTGTTTATGAGATTGTTGATGGGGGATTTTATTATTCAGGACATATTTGTATCGAATAATGGATGAACAAGTTGATTGTATATCCAAAATTAAAGCTGAGAGATGGAATTCTCTTTTCTTTTCCTAGTGTTCTATTTGACAATGTTCCGCTTTTTATTTTTTTATAAAACCACTGTCAATCTGTTACATTATTTATTTACACTTCTTCTGATAAATTTTAAAAGGCTGGTAACGCATTTATTCCTTCTCTGCTGTTACAAAAACTTACCTGCAGATATTTGCTAAGTTCTTTCAAAGAAAAAAAATATATATTTATATACTTCCAATCAATATCCATATAATCGTAGATTTTACTGATCGTCTACTAAACCATAAAAATATTTTTTGACCTTTTCACTTAGTACAATGAAAACTCGAACAGGGCTTTGATACCACATTGTGTAGGGTCCATAGATTTGCCCACATCATTAACAGTCACCCACTGAGCGCCATTGCGTGGCATATTCAATTGATTACAATGTAACTGTATCTAATTACAATCGTAATTAGCGATGACTCTGATTAACTTGAGAATGTGAAGGGTGATAAGGCTTGTTTTATCAGGTATTTTAAACATTTTTCTTTTTTTTAAAGAAATCTTTGTCCCACACTAGGATGTTCGCCTGTGTCGAGGGTGCATACATGGGAAATACAGACTGTTTGTAAACAGACAGAGTCCTAATTTCCTGAAGAAACTGGGTGTCTTCAAAGGCGAGTGGATAGGCTTATGGAGAGGACGTGCTCTATCGTGGATCACATCATCGCCTACCACCAGGCGAGATAGTGGTCAAACGTCAGCCCATCATATATAAAAAAAAACATACAAGTTCACATACACAAAGACTGCTCCGTATGGGAATTGAACCCGCTATACGTTGCACGGCAGTGCCCAACCATTGCGCCAACTGTGCAGTCGATGTGTAGCAGCAACGTCTTTCGATGTTTTATGGTGGGAGTTTCCTAAATTGTTTACCGAGTCAAAGTAAAAGTCAAAATCAAATCATTTATTTCATTTGGTCTTTTGCAACAAAGAAAAATAAACTCGTACTCGATATACGTTTTGAGTAAGGTACAACTAATTCTCAGAAATATTTGGTGTGAATTATCTCACAGTACTGCAGTTGTTTTGATCAAATCTTCATTTTATTTTTTCGGTGTATCAAAAAAAACAGCTTCTAATCGAATTTTATAAATAAATGTCATTAAACACAATATGTTCGTACGTGTCTCGATCATTGTCGAACATCTTAGCGCTAATATAATGTCTACTACCTATAATAATATATTAAGTTTGATATAATAGACTAAAATCGATCAACAACACAACAACCATACATTACAGCACTATTCTGTTAGCAGGAAGAAGGCGCACGCGCACGTTCCCACGTGCCCCCTTTGTCGGCTCGCGACAAAGCATCGCCGACAACATGCCTCATCTACAAAACCTTACCACCCCTTTAAAACTAAACTGTAAACTTTAGGCCATAAAGCTTAAAATCTAAATACAACTCCGAGGAAAAATCATACTAACAATTCAGTATCCAAAAGTGATAACTACAGTATCTGTTGAATTACTTTCAACGTTTTAGTATCAAGTCGAGAGTTGAAAATTGTATGGTTAGATAAACAAGGTGGCTTCAAAAAGTTTAGCCGTAGAGGCAGCGTTGACCCCTCATTTAAGGTAGGGCAATTGTTTATCAATATGTCTATGATTAATGTGTATGATGTGCCTTCGTGATCGGATCGCAGTCGGTCGGGGCAATTAGCGGGGATCACGATCACCCGAATGATATGTGATAGCTAATGTTGCTAATTTGTTTGGGAGGTCGGAGTATAGGCGATAATTTGTGCATCGCATTCGTTATTTGGTTCAATTGGAAGTGTGTTTGAATGTGTTATTGGGAATTTTTATAGCGTTTTTTCATGGGATAAGCCCGTAAACGAGCAGAAAGATCACCTGATGGTAAGCAATCGGCGTCGCTCAAGGACATCTAGAACATCAGAGGCGTGACAAGTGCGTTACCTGCCTTTTGAGGAACAATGCAAGCGTTGTTTAACGGCGGTTTTCTGTGAGGCTGTGGTATCACTTGAGTAGGAGTCAATATATTTTTTAAGTGTGTAGGTATGTACCTATATATTTTTTAAGTGTGTAAGTATTTACCTATATACTTAAAAATATATTGACTGTGATATTGAATGTTAGGCAGTGCATATTTCGACACTTAATGCCACTGCACAATATAACACCCACTTTTCATTTTTTTTATGGAATAGGAGGCAAACGAGCAGACGGATCACCTGATGGTAAGTGATCAGCGCCGCCCATGGACACCCGCAACACCAGAGGAATCACAGGTGCGTTGCCGGTCTATATTACCATTATTTATGTTATAAGTCCCATGTATAAGGAGTGAATCTGTAGCCTTATATCGGGCACAATTCCATACTCCGTGCTACTACTGGGATTTTTTTAGGTACATACATACCTTTATAAACAAAGGTCAAACAAGAATATTTTCAACTCTTCTTAGTAGAAATAGCAAGTCAAATGGTAGTTAAGCTTCTATGTGTGTATATTAACTTGTTGAGTACCGTCATTATAGACACAATTATAGAACAATAGGTTGCGGTCACCGGTGACCGCTTGGTGTTAGACAGTTTAAGTGACCAAAAGACAATGCATTGTATAAATTTCACGGCTCCATAACAACTTATGCCCAAAAACTTTTTAAAACCAGTGTTACTAAACCCCCTGAAATACTTAAACATAATACAACATCACGCATTTTTATCCCCGAAGGGGTAGGCAGAGGTAATGGCACTTAATGCACGTACGTAATTAAAGCACGTACAATGTAACACCCACTTTTCACTATATTATGAGTCCCATGTTATAGAGCGTGAGCCTATTGCCATATACCAGGCACAATTTCAGTCTCCGTGCAACTACTGAGATTTTTTTAAGAAACCCAGTATTACTTTGCCTTACACGGGAATCAAACCCGACACCCTTTGCCCGGCAGTCACATTTGTGACCACTCGGAAAACGCAAGCAGTCTTTAAATAGGCGAGTACTTAAACCTACCTACAGTAATAATATTATCTAACAACATACGCTTACTACCCTTTACAACCACGCAGGTTTAATAGCAAAAATAGATAATAACCAATATATCAAACATTATAGTTATAACCAATAAATATTCATAATCCCTTGCAGACATCATGTAGTGGGCGTTAGACCATTCCGTCCTAATTCTAGTCAAATAATTTCCTTTAATATTCAACTAAGTCGGCCGTTGTGCACAATGACACAGTACGTCACACGTAATGTGTGCACTGACAACGCTGCACCGACGCCATTTTGGTTTGTAGTGTCGTGTTTCTTGATACTTGGTTTTCAGTAGGGAAGTTCAATGAATAAGTTCATAGAAGAAAAGATAAAATTGTAAAAGCAGTTGCTAAACTGAAATTTAGAAGACTTACCTTTATAAGAAGAGCATAATCTATTTTCCATGAGAAGTATACTTACAATTAGTACAATAAATTTTTCAAATCAGTTTGGGAGTATTTTCTATAGCAATTATTAGGAACTCTTTTCTTAGCCATGGTGATTTTCAATAATAAGTTTGTATATCCTCCTTATATAGTCCTGTCTATCTTTAACTGGACGAAAAAGTTTTGACTATAAGATTTATTTATTTACTATTTGGACTCCCAACAAAAAATACACTTATGTATGTACATGCTAAAATATAATCCACTAGATATTAGGTAGCCTTGTGATCCTGCAACTAAAGGGAATCACATCGTGCGAATACATACCTCTATAAAAGATAGATCGAATCTTTTTCTGTTATACATATGAAACTGCAAAAAATCAAAGTTATTTCATCCCAAGTATCAAAACCATTAGATCTTTCAACGTAGGTATAGTTTTGGCGACACTAGCTCTGTGTAACGGCGTCGTTTATCCGATATACGAGAGACGCGATCAGTCGCCGCGTGTTCTACGATTATACACTAATGCGTCGCGCGTTTAATTCACTTACAACGTTCTGCGTTCGTATTTTGTATTTTAAAGGATAGTTTGTGTCTTTGCACAAATTGTAGTTTCATAATACGCTTGAAAGTTTGTTAAACTCGTGTGGCATCGCATCTTAAATGGCCTTTACCTATAAACCTTAAATATTTTTGGTTTAAAAATTGCAACATGTTTGTTTACAATAGCATTATGTCTGTGTTAATTAGAGAAGACGAAATCAAAACCTATCACCATACACTGAACTATGTTTAAGTTATCCAATAAGGCATGATACGAGTATTATTGAGTAAATCCCCAAAACTTGGATCTAACAGAAAATCTCAAGCTGGACAGTCGCACTATGAATCACTGGAGCAAAGCAAAACGCAATTTCTTTTGATGAAGTTACAGAGGGTTTTTATTCTAAAAAAGAAACTTTATGCAGCTGGCATCAACCAATAGCAGCAAGCTTCCATCACGACACAGGATCTGTCAACAACTTACCAACACTTAAGAGTACATAGCAAATTGTCACGATAATCGTAAACTCTCCACATTACTGTCACACACTTAACACTCACAATGCGTGGAATTTAAACTTTATTTGCATATTTATTTTCTATGTTCATTCCATTCTCATTTAATATCGTAGCAACAGTTGCATTTGTTTGTATTCCTGACATAGTTGGTTGAAGGTTGCGAATGCGACTGTAGGTAGGTAAGCCTCAGATTAGATTCGGCCATATAAACAGACAGGTTACGTGTTACTGAACCTTTTTTTTTTTCATTTTATCTCTCTAATGTATGAAGACTTAGCGAACGACTCGGTTTCACTGATAGCAACACTGGAGAAAGGCTTTCATGACTTTATACGTAAAAATTTAAAGGTTTTTTGAAAAGGTTGAAAGGTTCTTCCATTGTAAAGATTGGTCAATTCTAAAACACATTAAAACTATTGGCTTTGTTGCTATGCAACCAGAAAATCATATACAAGACGAGCATCAGACGACCTTACCAGGGATAGTCAAGATTGTCTTGACTGTTTCTGGAGCCTTTGCTTCTCATAGTCAAAGAGAAGACCATTATCAACTTTCTATAGTCTCCATACAATGAAAATCAATACACGAACAAGTTAAGTTAAAATCTCTTTAACTTTCTCCAGCATCACCTACATTCGCGATCGCGTTACACAACTGCTTGTACCCACAGTGCACCATGAAGTAAACACGTCACCGCGACAGCTCTGCCCGGGACACGAACCCGGGACACGTTCAGATACTACCGTATCGAGTTACTGATTTAGTGCAGCGTGTCGTCACAGCGTGGTTAGGGTTCTGTTATGGTGGGAGATTTAGCGGTTCCGAATGATAGCTATTTTGAGAGTTAGTAACATTGACGAAGATGTTGTCGATTTTTATTATGTACGTAACATTTAATGATAATTATGTTGGTTTGTTACCTTAAACAGACAAGCTAAAAATAATTAGTTGTTCTAACACAACTGTTGAGTCTGTTTGTTACGGAGAATATAACAAACGGATTTTTTAAATAAATACTTAATCTAACGGTGACAGATAACTGGTGTTTTTGTTACAACTTACTTTGACAACTTACCCTGATCTACGGTTTGATATCATGTAATAGTATTTTTACATATTAAACTGTCAAACACCAAGCGGTCACCGGTGACCGCAACCTATTGTTCTATAATTGTGTCTACAAAACCGGTACTCGACGAGTTAATCATGGTCGATAATATCAATCAAAATAACAATTGATCAAATTAACGTCAAAGTTCAACTTGTGTGTCAAAATATTTCTCGCTCCGCTCCTCTCATCAACGTAACCGCGATCCAACACACAAAGGGGCTTGTAGGAAACAAGATTAAACGTTGTATGTGATAGTTTATTCGGAACTTTATTTTCACAACACTATTTCGTATCACTTGGCAGTTTCACGCGAATTTTTATGTTCACTTAAAAGTGTGTTTAAATTATAGGCGATTAAAGTTTAAAAAAGAATGTAGTCAATGTACATTCTATTGTTTTAGAAGATCTTATAAGCACGTGAATTTTTATACATGTTGACTTCGGTACATCAGATTATGAACTTCGATCAACTACACTGTGGCTGGGCAACCGGCTGCCGCGTAACCTTCAGCGGGTTCGATTCCCTCACGCAGCAACTATTTGTGTGATCCGCAAATTGTTGTTTCGAGTCTGGATGTCATGTGTATGTGAACTTGTACGTTTGTAAACGCACCTACGACACAGGAGAAAATTCTAGTGTGTACCTCTATAGTAATAGTTGATTGACGCCGATGTATGATTTTAACTGATGCATTTGTACCGATTTGTAAAGGACCCGACATTTAAATAAGGATATCAGTTTTAACTGTACAATTTTAAAATGATTGTTACAGAAGTTACACAATATTTGTATGTTTGTGTTTATGCGTTTTTAATTAAACAGACGCCTAATTCTGAACTGTCGTTTTAAAAATTACAGATTATTTTTAAGTCATTCACTCGCATGAATTTAATAGACAAGCCTTTAACGTGTGGGAAAGCCATGCTTTGGCACGAATGGGCCGGCTCGACCGGAGTGATACCACGGCCTAACAGAAAACCGACGTGAAGCAACGCTTGCGTTGTGTTTCGTCGTGTGAGTGAGGTTACCGGAGGTCCAATTACCCTCCCCTTCACTAATCTCCCCAATTCCTGAATCCCTAACGATCCTCAAACCCCTAATCCCCAAAAGGCCGGTAACGCACTTGTAACGCCTCTGGTATTCTAGGTGTCCATGGGCGACGCCGATTGCTTATCATTAGGTGATCCGTCTGCTCGTTTACCGGCTTATGCCATAAAAAAAAGAATTTATTACAAAAAAATCACACATCCAATTTCCCAACACCAAATCCTTACCTACCAAATAATATACAAGGCAATATAATAAACAAAACAACCTCGCCTCCATACATTGAAGGCGGCAATAAAGCCGTATGGTGTCCGATTTGATAAGATTATCCGACACATAAATTTGTCAGTGATCTGTCAGTGCAACCAGCTAACGTTGTCTATCTTGGCACAAGATATGTATGAGCAACGTGTGTTGAAACTCCAAATCGATTTTGTAAGGCAATGCTATTGGAGACTGTAATTTTGCAATTGGATTCTGATACGTGGGTTTCCGGTATTGGGGTATTGTGTGTGGCGGACTTTGGAGCTTGAAATTGTAAAGGTTATGTGCATTTTGCTATGGTATGGTAGGTATATGGGTGAAGATTCATTGATAATAATATCTATAGTTGCGTCTTTGTATATTTCTGTTTGGCTCCAAAAATCTGTATCCTATACTGTTACACTGAGAACACTTTTTACTATCTCAGCTTTTATCAGTTTTCTGTTAACCGTTTTTTAACTTTAGCATACCTACACTTATTTTGAGTCGATATTTTATCAATTTAATTTAACGTATAAAAATATACCTTTTTTTTTAAATTAACGTTGCCCCACATTCGGGTTTTCTTCTGTGTCGTGGGTGTGTTTACAAACATACAAGTTCATATAATCAATGACACCCAGACCCGAAACAACAATTTGTGGATCACACAAAGTGTTGTACCGTGCGGGAATCGAACCCGCGACACGTTGCACGGCAGCCGGTTGCCCAGCCACCACACCAACCGTGCAGTCCATCATTATATTGTTTATACGGCGGCGTATATCGGATATATCATCAGCTTTAGAAGGAATAGTCATTCTATTGATTACACAATTATCACTACACAAGAATATACCTAAGAGATAAGTCTCAATCTTTATCCAAAGCGTAAAACAAAAAAACTATCAAATAATTCTACATTTGCTAACAAAAGCGAGAAAGCAAAACAAACTAAGTATCTGTTGTGGTTGTAAGTTTGTTTGCGCCACAGTTACGGCGCGTGCACATGACTTAGTGCTGCATTAGCGTCCGAGATACGATATCTTAACGCCTTGCCTACGGGCACCAAGCAGGTTATGTGCAGTAGTCGAAATTTTTGTGGACATCTAATCTGTGGTTTGATTTTTGGAAAAGGTCTGTGATCAAAAATTTTAAAATTGTTTTTGCTAAATAACAAATATAAGTCTAATGTAAACTACGGATAGATTCAATGCGTGGATAGTGCATGTGAATCAGACATTTCAAACACAAATCTACGGGTAAATGTTGAGTTTTTTTCAACAGTGTGTGTGTGTGTGTCAATCTTTTATGTCTTTTTAATAATAGTTTTTAAGCCCCACTCTAGGATTTTCTCCTGTGTCGTGAATGCGTTTACAAACATACAAATTCAGGCACACATGACACCCAGACCCGGAAAAACAATCTGTAAATCACAAAAAGAGTTGTTCCGTGTGGGAAACGAGCCCGCGACACGTTGTGCAGCATCCAGTTTCCCAACCACTGTGGCAACCGTGCTGTTATCTTGTACTAGCAATAGTAAGTTTGCCGTGCACAGAGACATTATATGCAAACTCAAAAATTATCATCTCCTATCGTCACGTTTTATACCAAAAGCCAAAGCATGCATTACATTTGAACCACATACAAACACTTTTGGGACATCTAAACCCGTCCAGTCTACCACGCACAAACCCCAAAACTGCACAGACTTCAACTACTGTCCCTATCTCCAACCAACCCCAAGCACTTGGCAGAAATAGTTGTAACACTCCGAACATAACATAAACATTGTGAGTTCATGTGATAAATACCAGTTATGGTGAACAGTGATTATGTTTCAGATCTAGTTCCGTTATTTATGGTTAAAACGATAACCCTGATTTGTATATGATTGGTCAGCCAATGATATATAAGGTATTTGTAATGTATTACCTAGATTTCGGTGGTTTTAAAAGCTGATTACAGTGCGTGTTCAGTTCGGTTCGCTTCCTTGTCTGAATGACTTTTCATCTACAACTTGAGCAACAGTTTCCACTGTTTATTTTGAAAATTGACATTATATAGTAAAGGTAAATTAAATATAATGCTGGTAGTTACTTAGCAACGTCAAAAATCAATTATCTGTACAACGTGAGTTTTTAGTATAATGCGTTAAGCGTATCTTTACATTGTTCGATGCTGGATACTGTATCAGAGAGATTGTAAAAAATATTTTTTTGAAAGAGTAACGATTGGAGTTTCTTCCTCGTTCTTTTCCATTCGAATTTACATTTTGGAATGAGCGCCTTGCTTCACTGACGGACAGACAGACAGACTATTATTTATTTTGTATTTGTTGACGTTTAAAAATACCAAATTATGGTTTAGTTGAAGTAAATGCTTTGACTTTGACTTTTCTAGTCGTTTTTCTGAGTCTTTGACGAACTTCACGAGCAGAGACAACTTATTGGTCTTATTGGACCAAACCATTTAACTTTAATATCCGATAATCAAAATTTTCGTAACAGTACAAAGAAAGAAACAAGAATCATCTATGGTTAGAAAAGAAAAAAAGATACTAATTATACAAATGTGAACTACAACCAGACTGTAAAAAAGTTTGAAAAAAGGAAAAACTCAATAATCAAAAGTCCAGCCATTAAGATAGTTAAAATGAGATAGTTCAGATCTCCCTTTTAAGATCCATTTTGTCGTCAGTACCTATGTCTCGCATTGAGATTTCGCATAGAGCACTTTCTAGATACGATATGCTACATGACTTTCACTGCTGTAGGACTAATGCTTTGAAAGTGCAAAATCACACTAAATATATAAACTGACATCTGAATATTTGAACAGACTCAAAAGTTAATCGAATATGTGGATAAAATAAACTAAATTTTAACATAGACATTTTGCAGACGACCATAAAGGATTATCTCTACGTAATAGTATGGAACCTCAAATATTTGTAATACGTTAATATAAAGTAGGTCAATTTTGTAACAAAATGTTTCAACTAATAGAGGACAAAAAAAGAATATCAATAAACCCGATTGGAGATATTCTAAAAATAATTGATCTTGCTAAATAGATAAGAATTACACATAACATAACATCACGCCTTTCTATCCCCGAAGGGGTAGGCAGAGGTGCACATTACGGCACTTAATGCCACTGTACAATGTAACACCCACTTTTCACTATTTATGTTACGAGTCCCATGTAATAGGGGGTGAGCCTATTGCCATATACCGGGCACATTTCCAGACTCCGTGCTACTACTGAGAATGTTTTAAAAACCCAGTAATACTTTGCCCGACCCGGGAATCGAACCCGAGACCCCTTGACCGGCAGTCGCACTTGCGACCACTCGGCCAACGAGGCAGTCAGATAAGAATTAGATCAATGAAATACAACCAATAACTCCCAAACTCACAGGAGCAACTACAGAATCAACTAAACAAACAAGAGACCAAAGAGTATTCACTATACCAACGAAATCAACGAGAGATCACATACTTACCATTTTATTTTAAGTTAGGGAGAGCCATGCTTCGGCACGAATGGGCCGGCTCGACCGGAGTGATACCACGGCCTCACAGAAAACCGATGTGAAACAACGCTTGCATTGTGTGCAACGCGTGTGAGTGAGGTTACCGGAGGCATAAATTACCCTCCCCTTCCCCAGTCTCCCCAATTCCTGAATCCCTAACGATCCTCAAACTCCTAATCCCTAAAAGGCTAGTAACGCACTTGTAACGCCTCTGGTGTTCCAGGTGTCCATGGGCGACGCCGATTGCTTACCATCAGGTGATCCGTCTGCTCGTTTACCGGATTATGCCACCAAAAAAAAATACCCCAACTCATACCCTAATAAACCACGAACTCCAACCACCACAAAACTAAAAAATAAACCAAGCCACAGACAAACAAATGCACAACACCCCCTCCCCCATTCCATTCACAGCACAGGTAGAATTTCTTCACACATTACTCTGTAGACGGGACTATTACGCACGACATAGCCATAATAGCCGTAATGGGTGGGTAATAGCCTCTTTACAGCACTCCAGGTGTTACGTGTGCATGAATACCCTCTTAAAAAAAGGCGCTAGTGTGAAATATAGCGTGTCTAGAATTTTTCCAGCCAGAAGGAAAATTTTTGCAACGGTTTTCGTGAGCATTTGTGTGTAAGTGGGTGTAAGATTTTGTGTCATTATTTAATTATGTTTAGAAATAGTTTACTTGCTTTCGATTTAATTACACTTATATAGCTCAGGATGACCTTAGGAGGATCTTAATTAATTTTTCCACCACTTCGCATTATAAGTATCCTTTACGATGAGGCCGTTTCCACGCTTGGCATCGGCTACAACATCAGTTTATCCGTTTATCCACCGTGTCACGGACATAAAGACTGCAGTAAATACAAGTAGGTAATGTGATCTTTACAACTTCTTGGAGGACAAGACAAAACTTCAAATTAAATACTATTTACATTTCCTTAAACTTCAAAATCAAAAATTAAACTAGCTTTATTTGCTGAACAAAGGTGTAGTACATAGTATTATTTATTTAAATAATGAAGCTTAGCAGCAAAAATAATATTAAAGGGACCACCAAATCATCGCACTTTAATCACTACACACCATCCTATCTAAGTGCAGATATCAGAACCGTTCAGCAATCATATCACGTAGTTTCCACCCACCTTGAAAGCTTGTCATAACATTATGACACAAAGCGATACTGGCATTACTAACAGTGCATTTCCCACTATAATCTCCATTCCGACCCACGCAAGATATAATACTAAATTGAATTGAGCTACTACAATGTCCGCCGGTAACTATAGGAATATTGTCCTCTAATAGAATCTGTTTTAGAATGCTCTGTTGATATATATTTACTAAGGATTTGATTGGTTAGAGTACCTTTGGTCGTATTAAGTTGTATTCAATTTGGGTCATCATCATCATCATGCTGTTAGCCACAAGACGTCTACTTTTTTAATGGGACGAGCCCGCCACAATCTTCCAAAACCGCTGCAATTTCTGTAAGCCAGGATCTACGGTAGATACAACCATGAAAACATCGGAACACTGAAGTCCGGCGTGTCCCACGGACATGAGTAACTGTCATGGTTCCCGCAACGAAGTGAATCGAAAGATATTATAAAAGGAGAAGAAAAGAACGATAGACGTCTACTACTGAATATAGGCCTCCTGAAATGTCTTCCAAGCCAGTTGAAAATAACCTACGTCTAGTGGCTAAATGCAACCGTTACTAGATCGTCTGTCCACCTTGTGAACTAATTTTTATAATGACACTAGTTCACAATCGAGTCAAATCGATAAACAAAAGTGCATTTAGAACTTAGCTACATCATTTTCTCAACTTATATAAATAGCTAGAAATAACTTCATTATTTCATAATGATCAATGGTCATAATGGTGCACCACTTTGTCACCCGTTTTGGCACCATTGATACATTTCTTTGTACCCGTTGCTAGCATTATTATAGTTGATAAAGATTAAGCAGATTGACATAAACTCTTGAGTAATTTAGTATTATGCTACTAGTTCATTTTAACACATTCAACAAACATTTCATGCTTGAAACTCATATTTTATATTCTAGAAATAAATATACCAACTCTAGCTGTAGATTTTATTCAGTCGAGCCGGAGACCTGAAAACGCCATCGCAGAAAAAAAGAAAGAAAGGAAAATATGTAATGTTTTAATATTCCCATCCGTCATGATGCGTTTCAAGTTACAAGCGGCAGCGAGAAATTACTTAATGGATACTTAATGGAATGAAAAATGTTTTATTAAGTTCTTCTTTCTGGTTTGAATAATTTTTTCACAAAACTGACACATACATATGTATTATTTGAACTAAGGCCTAACTGCTTCTTGTTTTCTTTAATCTTCAACCAGTCTGTAAAATGTGGAGACTTTAGCAAACCTCCTTATGTAAAGGAAGCATTTATTTTAGTAGAAGAATACTATGTCTCTAGAACCTACAAAAGTTGAAACAACCGATACCAAATTCTTTTAATACAATTTCTCTCTTGTTCTCCGTACATAATAATATTAGATAACACCACTTTATACTTTTCACAGTCGTTTATAAGTACAGGTTTAAAGGTACAACATTACAGTAACCTAGATTCTCTAGTGACTTGTACCACAACAGTGTGACGTGCGGACGTGTCATTAGTCGGTTGATGAATGCCGCGCGTTAATGCGCCTCCCATTCAAAGAGACGCGTCCAACTACACGGTTCGCCTACTTATTCTGATATCTGACGTCATTTATCATTGTACGTCTTGTAAAGATGTCCGGAGACCACTTATGATGTGGCCATGACGTATGTGGTGTAAATTGATATATTTATCACTAAGTGATTAATTTTTGCTGTGTAGTTCTGTAATTAAGATGTTGTTTGCATGAGTAATTTTTATAAGAATGTGATAAAATACATGGGTTTTAAATGATAATTAAACGCAGATATACTTATTGAAGATAAGATTATTGGGCTTAACAAAATACCGAGTGACAGATTAGCATATATTCGACACAAAATGATGACAAAATTATTCTGTTTTCGGCTTACGTTGGTCGCGAAATGCTGCTCATGAATATGAGCCTCTAGCATGGCTTGAAACTAGTCGAGTTCCTCGTCAAATTATTACTTGAGTAAGCCGAAAACATAATAATTTATTTAGTAATCTCACGAAAGTTACAATACAAAAATGATGACTACTCAAATAGGTACAATATTTCAAAGCTGTTATCTAATTGTGTCTAACTTTATGTAATAAATATTGTGACCTTTTATTATACTCCAATAAAACACATCTATACTTACCAAAATCTATGAGTATTTCTTCCTAAACTATGACTGAATAGAATAAGGACGCCACTAACTAAAAACGTGTGAATTAAAAAGATTTTTATGTTAAATGCATTAATGCGGGACTCAATGTTCATTTAGCTGTTCATTTTATAATAATTTCATATTTATGTCGACACGACACGTTCTAGAATAAAATGTTTGCACTAAATGAAAGCTCTTGTTTGCAAAACGTTATTGTTGTTGATCACATCTGTTTGTCTATTTAGCTGAAAGTGAGTTAGAATATGAAAGAGTAAGAGTTTTTAGAAAAAGAAAGATTTTATAATGACAGATGATATGTGATGATATGTTATGTGTATTTTAGACTGGCTCGTTGGCCGAGTGGTCGCGAGTGCGACTGCCGGGCAAGGGGTCTCGGGTTCGATTCCCGGGTCGGGCAAAGTATTACTGGGTTTTTAAAAAATTCTCAGTAGTAGCACGGAGTCTGGAAATGTGGCCGGTATATGGCAATATGCTCACCCCCTATTGCATGGGACTCATAACATAAATAGTGAAAAGTGGGTGTTACTTCCGTGTGCACCTCTGCCTACCCCTTCGGGTATAAAAGGCGTGATGTTATGTTATTATGTATTTTAGAAATGAACTTTATTATTTTAATAACAAGGTAGTTTCATTGAGAGCAGTGGACCGGTAAATACTGTACATAGTCATTTAAAACTGTGGTATATCATCAGAAGACGAAAATCGGTTACATAGGATTTTCTACCAATAAGTTCTTCCAATAGTTCATCACCTAAGTAGTCTTCTATGATGCTAAAACCTTCCAAAGAATTGGTCTATCAATTATAAATCAAACAGAATTTCCCAAATCTGGTAAACTAACAATTCAACATTACCTTACTTCACCATCAAATGCTTAAAAGACATGTAAATGTGTCTGCTTAATAAAACTATTAGTACACCCTGTCGTCACACCTTAGAAGAACATTTTCCGTGTCATTAGCCACACGTGGGTAGCTGAGCGTGTCGAAGGCTGGACGCGATAGACCGCACCGTCACACACTGTGTATATGTCCTTAGTTTTTCTGTTATATTGCATTTGGTTGCAATTGAATTAGGTTTTTAAATAGGTACTTATATTGAATTTGTCGATCTGAATAAAATGATTACTCATTGGGCTTCTATTCAACAATAGATGTCTTGTGATGTAACTGGTATCATACTGATGATAGTGATTATTATACAAGGTGTTGTTTTAAAGCCGCGTCATTTTCTAGGAGGTAACTCGGCTGTCGATTCTACCTCTAAGTCCGAATCAATAAAAAATATTGTAGGTAAACATTTTTCATTTTTCTGTAAATTACGGAAATCCGTAAGTGCGAACTACACGCCGCCGTCTTGTAACTAGCTTTATAACGCGGCTTAACAAACACAAACTCAAACATTTTATTGATATTATTCCTAATTCCATAAAACTCCAATAAGAAGAATTGTTGTCGCTTTTTCTAAAATACTGTCCAACTTAAACGATTTATTATAGCCGTATTTTTAACTATTGGCCCGAAATTTTCCCTTACATTGAACCTTTATGGCTTCTGTGACATGCCCCCGAGAAATGACACGTCTTCAAAACTACACCTTGTATAAGAAGTGTAAATCAGTAAATGAATTAACTAAGCACTACGGCTTACTCGTGAGATTGTTCGAGTATTGCTTGACTAAATTCGAATTATGAACAGGGCGCATAATGAATAAGAGCTTGAGAACTTTTACTTAGCAGATGACAGTACTTCTAATTTTGTAGTCAATGTTTTTCTCCTAAAATGCACAGGAACAGAGGTGTTGCAAAAAACTGTTTTTGGCCGCCTATTTTCCAAGATGGCGGCGCGAGTGGCCTAGTGGTATAAAATAATTGGTATTCTGTATTTCTGCTAAGTCTACTTTACCCGATGGTATTTCTTCAATTGAACCAGCACATTCAAGTTTCGATATTACAGTTAGACTCAACCACCAAATAATATCACAGTTTAATAATGTTATTTCAGTTTTACTACGCTACTGTCTAGTAAACTAAAGGACCCAGTGTTAATTACACCAAGAAAATAATTAATATGAGGCCAACTATTAACTAAATCATACTCGTAATAACTTGTACCGATTACTTGGTCTCTTGAAGATTAAACATATTAATCATTTGAGCTCGCTAATAATATTCATAGCTAGTAATATATTATTTTAATAGTTTATATATAGAAATTGATTATAACCTTATTACGGACAATTTAATTATGAAAATTGATCAAAATTGTACTAGTTTATTTAACTGTCTTGTTGCTAAGCAAAGACTTGGATAGAGACAAAACAAGGGTCACCTGATGGTAAGCAATCAGCGTCGAACATGGACACCCGAAACACCAGGGGGGGGGGGCGTAACAAGTGCGTTACCGGCCTTTTGGGAATTGGGAATTTGAGGATTCGGAGATTGGGCCTCCGGTAACCTCACTCACACTATATGAAACGCAATGCAAGCGTTGCTTCACGTGCTGTGATATCACTCCGGTCGAGCCAGAACATTCATGCCGAAGCATGGCTCTCCCACACTTCAATGTCCTGCAACACGTGTCACCAGCGACACTGAGTGAAGTAGGGCGACGTTGCTGGACTTTCGTCGACATGGCTGGCAACATCAACGCTGTGGACATAAAGCGCACGTTGTCACCTTATAATATGTTAGGCAAAATTGGCAGGATATGTCGCCGATACCGAGTCATAGGACATTGATTTGTCCCCTAGAGTATCCTTGACTTTTAATTATAACTTCTTGCTTTGTACTACACGGTTCATACATTTGCTTGCAATAGGTTGAGAAGCTCCGTGTTGCGGGAAGATTTTTTGCGTGATCTACAAACTGTTGTTCCGGGTTTGAGTGGGATGTATTATGTCAAAAATTGTTATTGCAAATACAGCCAGCAAAAAGGTGAAAATCTTGAGATGGGACCTAGTAAAAAACTAAATGTTTAGGTAGCATTATTCTGATCACTAATTAAGACATTAATCAGACGCGCTCAGATTACGTTGGCTAATATTCGTATTGAGATGTACGTACATACCTATATGCATTTGATACTTATAGATCAAGAAAATCTTACACAAATAATAAATCTTACGAGGATTTTTTATCAATAAAGTAATAAACCTGTAATCAGTAAAGATGTTGTTGTGCAACCAATCCTCAACCAACACAGGCAACGGGCAATAGTTATCGTACCTCAACATTAACTAGCCTTATAGTTAAAACAACATTCAAAACAACTCATTATGAAGCAAACAAAGCCGTTGATACACGACATTCTTTCAACCAAGTTTTCAGTTGCAATCAGAGCAATAATTCTGATTCATACCATATCAGGTACAATCATGCTGGACCGCTATATGCAGCTATACCAGGATCACTTATTAAACGTCTACATTATTTATGTCCTTACAGATTCGGTCTAATTGTAATGTGCGCGGACTTGTGCCGATTTATCAGTAGCGGTGTGCCAGGAGTGAAGTGCTGCGGAGTTGTTTCGTTTTGTGCTATTTTAGGAGGGATTTTTTATTTTATTATTTTTTATTTAGCACTATGTGCAATCATACAATGGCGGGTTTAATGACGTATGGCATTCTCTAGCCAACCGCAAAGAGAAGTAATACAGTAGGTTTTAAACAATTTTGTATATATTGATAAATGGAGGTGGAAATTGGATAGTTTTGTTTGGGTTAACTTGTGGTGTGACATTAATCATTTTTTTTTTTATATTTGATGGGGCGACGTTTGACCACTATCTCGCCTGGTGGTAGGCGATGATGCGGTCTACGATGTAGCACGTCGTCCCATAAGCATCCTATTCACTCGGGCCTTGAAGACTCCCAGGTTGTACCCTTCAGGAAATACAGACTCTGGCAAAGAATTCCACTCTTTAGCAGTACGCACAAGGAAGCTTGAAGCGAAGCGCTTGAGCACTTGAAGGAATCACTATTATATTGAATGTCAGCGTAAGACACAGCTGCGCGAAGTCATAGTGGATGCAGGTAGCGAGTTATCGTTCGACGTGGGGGACTGAGGGGAAGGCCTGTGTCCAGCGGTGGGCGACTTTCGGCTGTTGATGCTGATGATAATGATAATGATAATGATCAGGTACATTTTGGTGTGTGTCCAAAGAATAGTGTTAATATAAGTATGAACGAAAATAATATCGGAAATAAATTATTATTATTATTATTTATTATTATTTATTTAATTCAGACAGGCAGTTGAAACAACTGATAAATGCCTGTATCGTATTCTTCTATCAGTGGTTAATTCGATGTTGTGTATCTGTCAAGTCTGTTTTTGAACTGGTTAACATTCTGTGCAGCGATTACATATTCTGGAAGCCTGTTCCATGCTCCGACCACGCGATTACTCAGAAAGTGTCTGTGAGGAATATTTTTCGATAAGCTTTTACACAGCTTAAGGTGGTGGCCTCTAAGATGAACGTTTTCGTTACGTGAGAACAGTTGCTCGAAATCAGTAATGTCATAATGTCCACTCAAGATCTTGTATGTCTCAATTAGGTCCCCACGCTGCCTGCGATCCTTCAATATGGTTAAGTTCAAAACCTTCAAGCGCTCTTCATATGGATGCTGTTTCAGTGCTCGTGGTATTTTGGTAAAATTACGCTGTACTTTTTCCAAGTGTTCGATATCCTTTACGAAGTAGGGGCTCCAGACCTGAAATGCATACTCTAGGATGGGCCTGACGAAAGTTTTGTGGATCTTAAGCACCATCTCCGGAGTCAAGACACCGAACGCTTTCCTGATGTAATTAAGTAAGTAAAATATGAAAATTCTAATGGAAAACCGTAGTTTGTATCGCAATACTTTCATTACTTACTAGAGGTATAATTAGTATTTATTTTACGCTTACGTTTACTGTTGCTTGAATTACATTAAAAATCAAAGACGCTGAATGATGTAACGGTGAAAATTAATCTCATTCAAAAGTTTACATGTGAATAACTACTCTACACATTTTTAGCCTCTGCATTGTCCAGTCATCTGATTGCACAGTCCAACAACTGAGAGTTTCTATAAGCAGAGCTATTTACAATACTAATATCATTTTACACCATTATTTGTTTAAATTCCAACCTTATTATCATCTACATAAGTGTCTGATGGAGTGATTGATATAAGTTTGTATAAAAGTCGTATTTCCTTAACTGCTACTGGCCTGCGTCACATTTTGAATCATAACTAATATTTTAAAGTTAAATATTCATTTTGTTTTGATTCTTTCAAAGATTCATTACTTACTAAATACTGCTTAGTTGGCCGAGTTGTAGCAAGTGTGACTGCCGGGAAAAGGGTCTCGGGTTCGATTCGGGGTCGGGCTGGTTTTACTGTTTTTTTTTAAATCTCAGTAGTAACACGGAGTCTGGGATCGTTCCCGACATATGACAATAAGCTCATTAGATGGGACTCAAAACATAAATAGTGAAAAGTTAGTGTTACATTGTACATACAGGCATTAAGTGCCGTAAGGTGCACCTCAGCCTACCCCTTCGGGGATAAAAAGCGTGATGTTATGTTACATACTAAATAATGATTCTATTTATTTCGAAATGAGAAGAAGTAATAATCAATTATAGCCTTTTCAGTTTAAATAAAAATTTGACATCTACTATTAAAGTTACAAGAACTGAGTTAAAAATTTATAGCCTTATTATAATTAACTATATTATAGACTTTTAGTACCTATGCAATATGCATTAAGCACCTATTTATGTTTCGAAAAGTTAAAATGAGAACCAACACGAAGTCTGGGATTTCTTTTCTATGTATGTCAATAGGCGTATCTCCCATAACATAGATCTGGTAAAACAATTAGCAAAAAGTGAGTGTTACAGTGGAATGTACCTACATATATATCTGTTTTCCTTTTCTGGAATCAAGGCATCATGGATTTTATGAACAAATAATTTTGGACCCGAAAGGACTGAAGTCCGAAAATAGGACCTTTAGCCAAATGTCACCTTAGCGCTTGTCTACAGAGAGAGAAGAAATAAAAATGTATGGGGATGACACTGACAAGTTTAAAAATTTACGTCAATTCCATATAATTTGGTTTCCTATTTTACATGTAGACAAGCGCTAAATGGCATTTGGCTACAGTTGCAATTTGGATAGAAAAAACGAGGGTATTATAAAGGTCCAGGCATTTCTTAAGCTAGGCAAGGTGAAATCCTCCTCACCAAACCAGCGCCACAGCAACAGGATTCAAAGATACTAACTAAACGTAACTACCTCTATAAAACTAATCCCCAACAAATGTAAATAAGTACTAAGTGTTTTAGAAAGGGTATTTCTATCTGTTTTCTCCGCGGTACAGATAGCAAAAGACGCGTATGGTAGTAGCGTCAGCGAAACAAGCGGGCAGTGCGTGCGTGAGATAGTAACACGCAAATAACTTGCCGTACGAGATTAGACAGCGAATAGCGGTTTATGTACGGTCAACAGAAAAGGAATTTAGTTAGCTTTTGTTTCTTTGCCGTAAAAGATTGATTTTTATAGAAGTGTAGACAGATGTATTGTGATTTTTTTTTACACACATAAACATTATTGTCTCATGGATTTGCGTATACTTTTAAGAGTGTCACTTACTACGATCTGATTGACTGCCTCGTTGGCCGAGTGCTCGCAAGGGCGACTGCCGGGCAAGGGGTCTCGGGTTCGATTCCCGGGTCGGGAAAAGTATTATTGGGTTTTTTAAAAATTCTCAGTAATAGCACGGAGTCTGGAGTTGTGCCCGGCATATGGCAATAGGCTCACCCTCTATTACATGGGACTCATAACATAAATAGTGAAAAATGGTTGTTACATTGTACAATGGTATAATGTGCACATCTGCTTACCCCTTCAGGGATAAAAGGCGTGATTTTATGTGTGTATGTATGTACTTACTACGATCATTGCTTTATAATAATATGTTAAGCAAGGATCGTCGTAAGTGATTAATGAGTTTTCCACAATTGTTCTACTCTAACAGGGCACTGTCCTTGTATGCATTTCTATAGTGCATACAGGGTTGTGTGTCCATTACATTTAGATTAAAGTTATCTAAAGGCTTCGGCCCCTCGTATGCCTTCTATATAACCAGGATCATGTGGTCCTGTGAATGGTAAAAACATATAATAATTATTATTATTATTGCATCTTGTGATACAGGTATCTCTCCAAGAGAGATGAACTCAGAGATTTGACCATAATAAAATTATGACATGTTACCTACCAATATACCGATTAATAACCTGAAATATTCCTCAACTGAACAATAGAAGACTACGACCAACTAAACTTAGGATTCAATCACAAAAAGTTCCAAGAACATTAGATTTTAACCGTTGCATTTAAGGTTTATAATTACTTAACGGTAATTACCTCCTACATTGCATATGCTACCTATTACGAGCACATACGGCTAGTATTAATGAACAATTCTTGTACTATAATCCGAACTGTCTTTACTTCCGTATCGATGCCTGCAATGTGTAGACATATTCTCCTTACATGCATTAATAGTTTAAGTATTTACTTGTTAAATTATTTATATTATGGCAGTGGCATAATGTCCGCCTCAGCCTACCTCTTCGGGGATAAAAGGCGTGATGTTTATGGATGTATGTAGGAATGTATGAAATTATATAGTGCATACATGCATTTACACACACATACACACAACACGTAACTTCCTATCCAGTTGTTTTTTTTTGTTATAATGCCCCACATTAGGGTATTTTCCCCTGTGTCGTGGGTGCATTTACAAACATACAAGTTCACATACACATAACACCCAGACACGGAACAACAATCTGTGGATCATAAAAGAGTTGTTGCGTGCGGGAATCGAACCCGCGACACGTTTTGCAGCAGCCAGTTGCCCAGCCAATATACCAATCGTGCAGTCAAGTGTATCAGTCTGTCGGTTAAGTGAATCTAAGTCTTAGATTTGATTCTTAAGTAGAAGAAAGTAATTTTCCTTTTTCTATTTTCTAAATTGTCATTGATAGTACAGAATCTATTCTCATGTCATTTTAATTGTAAGAGCTTCATACCAGGATATGATTGGCTAAAAAAGTAGATGTTGCTTGTAGATAATTATAAATGTTTCATATTAAAACTTTCGTGAGACATACTTCCCAATTAATTATTATGTTTTCAAACAGTTACGTGAGTTAGCCAAATACATAATAATTAATAATTACATTTTTCATGTTGAATTTAACATCCATTTTTTCCCGTAGCTGTCATAAATCCCACCTCATAATCATACAACTTGCAATTGCTACTCAACCAACACATACACTGTCAAAAATATCACAAACACATACTAAAATCTCAAATCAGAACACACATTTAAACAATCCATTAGAGACATCAACACACAATTAATGTACAACGGCAACGTTGAACGTTTAACGTAATGTGTGATAAGTGATAAGGCGAGGGGACGTTCCCAGGGGATGATAGCATTACCCCCATAATCGGTATATGGGGACGATAGCGTTGATGTGTGTAACACGATGTTAGGTTTATAGAGGTTTGAGGGAATTTTGATGGTGTGATTTTGTTGGTTGGATGATTGATATTGGTAAGTAAATGCATTTTGGAGTTACTGAGCCGCGAAAGACTTAACGGGTTGTCGGGACTCCGGTTCGAAATACAAGAGTAGGCACGGGATGGTTTCTTGTCAGTACGAGTTTTTTTTTTGAGAGGGGAAAATCATTGATTCAATGACTTCTCCCGCCTGGGTGAGGCGGGAGGGAGTGTCAGACTCTTACTGACTAAAAACGACCCCGTTCCTTCTCCTGCACTTCGATCCGGAGCCCCGGTAACCCGTTAGGTTCTCCACGACTCCAAATCGGCATCAGCCCCATCCGTAGTGGCCTGATGGCTCTTTGAGGCGCGCGCGGAACGCGACACGCCGTACGCTCGGGTCTGGTTCTGGTCGGATGGTGAGCCACCTATGCTCGCCGGCCGCAGGCCCGCAGTTACGGTGGCCGGAGATCGTCCCGCGAAGTATCCAGCATAGGGTGTGTTTTGTCAACAATTAGAACTTCTTTTTCTGTAGATTACATCCAAACTTCAATGTCAACATAAACATATAAATCAGTTCCACGAATACAATCAATCTTGGTATTAAACGAAACAACATCACAAAGACACACCACTTGACGTAACACACAAAAACAAAGACGAAAAACAAAGACATAAGCAGTCGCAATTTTATACCGAATCACATCCTCACACAACACATACTCCACAAAAATAAAGCCACAAAAGTCACAATAAAGGACAACCAACAAAAAGTACCACTGAACATTTTTCACCATAAAATCCAACAGAAAAATAAAACTCACATGTGCACGAAAAATCCATATCACATTCATGACTTAACTATAATGCTCTCAAAAGAGGTTCCGTGTGAAATTTATTCGGTGTGAGCCCCGTAAAACAAAAGTACGACATAAATTGCCTGCTACGGGCCCCTACACGTTGGTCTCGGCTTTTCCGACATATGAGAAAACATTTTCCGTGTTACGTTCTGATGAGAGCTCTACTTTACTTATTTATTTATTTTATATTTTATTTTTATTAATAATGTATATTTTAATTCGTGTGAATTTGTTGCTGCTGTTGAATTACAAGTAAAATTGTGTTTAAAAATCAAATTTTTTATTAAATCAATTTACATTTTATGTGATGTGCTTTTTATTTCACACTGAGATAATTATGTTTTCTTATTATCTGAAAGTAGAAAAAATAAGCATTTTATTTATTTACCTATTATAACATAATAAATTAGCGCTTCATAATAGTTACTTTAGAAATAAAAAAACAACTTGCTTTGCTCTGTGATACTGAGAACTAAGTAATTTCCACGAACTTTGTAGGTTTCTTCTGGTTATTACTTCGTAGAATTTTAATCATAAATTAGAGGGAGAAAACCAATACAATTATATTAAGTGTGGCACTTCCAATCATGACTGTCATTGCATTGTTTGTTTTCGTATTTGTTCCTATTTTCTTTACATATTAATGAACTTGTCTCCAAAATTTCTGACTTTTTTACTTGTTTAATGATAAAATACGTTCATTTCACCATATGACATTTTAGTAGCTATTGAGTAGAATAACATTTACCAAAAATTGATCAATCATCAATCTTGAAACCAATCTTCGTACCCATATCAAAAATTACATAAATAAATAAAAGCCATAGAGCAACATTCATAACATATTGCGTGCACCGTTTAACCCTACGGGCAGCCACCTGTTGAGTTCATACGACAACCCATATAACGTGTCTACGTCACCCCCTACGTTACCCATGGAACACACGTTTAGGCTAAACCGGGACATTTTCGGTCGCTCGCGAAAATTCTCCGGGACACGGTTGAGGAAAATTGACTTCATTTTATGTGGTAGCTGCTGAAGGGTTTATTTATTTTGCCCATGATATGGGTAGGGTTGAGTTTATTTTTGGTTTTCGTCGCTTTTCGGTAATGGTGTGTTACGAGTTTCGGATTTGGTTAAATGTGTTTTAAGTGGTTTATATGTTTAACGTGTGAAGCATACCGAATACGTTATTTAATATACAATGATCAAATTAAACAGTTGTTTAAGTGTTCTTATATCGTTACTAGTAATGAACCATAGAAATGTATTCACAATACGTCCATGGTCATCATTTTTTTAGACCATGTCCATTATTGAATCAATAAACAAAATAAATTGAACAAAGGTCCATTGACCATCCACCACTCAAAGTTGCAAACACTCACTTTTCACAAATCATAGTTTGTCCAACACCCAGTCTAACCAATTCTTTACAGGATTTGTGCTGTGATTTGAAAATTATTAATATTTCAATACCTTGATAGTAAGGATATTGGCACTATGCCCAATTTGTTGCAGACTACCTTTATTACACCATTATGATGTGCTAACAACATAACTGGAGGCTAAATTACCCCGCTTCCCAATCTCCCCAATGCCGGAATACCCAGTAATCCTCAAATTCCTTATCCCCATAAGACCAATGCACTTGTAATACTTTTGGTGTTTCGAGTGTCCATGGGCGACGCCGATTGCTTACCATCAGATGATACATCTGCTCGTTTACCGGCTCAATCCATAAATAAAAGAACTAGCGTAACGTGAGCTTTATGTAAAAGCATCCTCACTCACCGTCTTAAGAAACAAAGTGAGATATCTAGTAAAATTGATTTAATTCTGTATTCCAATACTCAGTAGTAGCATGGTTTTATAGCCATGTAATAGGGAGTGTGCATAGGCTCATAGCATTAATAGTGAAGAGTAGATGTTACATTGTACAGTGGCATTAGATGCCGTATTGTGCACCTCTGCCCACCCATTTGGGGATAAAAGGCGTGATGTTATCTTAAAATATTACCCACAAAAAGTGAATCACTCATCTACTACACATAACAAACCGTCTACTACAAATAAATCATCTTTATCATCATCTCCCATTACTTCATCAGCTCATATCAATACAATCTTGATGACAAATTCGATAACATCATGGTGAGTGTATCATTGCGCAGTATATAAAGCAAGTTGTAAAAGTCACCGGTCTGAACCAGCAACCTATGTTATCTTGGACTACAATCTTCAAACTTGATAGCTCATTACTTTTAGCGTTTCAGTTGCAGTAATAACTACTAGGAATTGTTACAAATTGAATTTGTTCAAAGAGTTATGAGTCATAATTCATGTATGCTAAGGTCAGCTTTCGAAATATTAAACACTACGATTTAAAAGTAATTAACTGTCACACGCGGCCTTGTATGCGTGGTAAACAGAACAAACTATTTTAACATCCTTACTACGCCTACTTTATTTTCAGACAAAAAATTCATATCATAAAACTAAAAATCGCTCCATGCATTGCAATATTTATTACAAGCGACCCGCCCCGAGTGTTCGTACTTCGCCCGGGTGCAATATGCATGTATTATACATATAAACCTTCCTTAAGAATCACTATAAAAAACCGCATCAAAATCTGTTGCGTAGTTTTAAAGATCTAAGCATACATAGGGACGGACAGATGGCGGATAGCGACTTTGTTTTATACTATGTAGTGATAGTGATAATAAAGGCTATCTACTTTGTTGGTCGAGTTAGTTAATCCCATTGTAGTAAAATAAGGAAACAAATGACACAGACTATAATTAAATACTGTTAAAACTGAAAAGTCTATAAAGCTTTGTTGACATTAGAGCACCCAAAATTCTACTTCTCAAGCAACAGGACAGTCTGCCACAAAAAGAAAAAGAAAAAACATAATGGGTGGTTCCACTACCACAACCTCGCAATCTAATAACTCCATAACATATTACATTTTTATTCATCACCATACGTTAACTTAATGAGACCATTACATATTCTGCTCAGAGTTGAAGGCACGAGCTTCCACCGTTCATTCATGGCATTAGAACCGACCCTTAACCTCTGGCTAAACGTAGTAATAAGACGTCGTTTAACGCTCCACACACGTTGCATATTCGTGACTTTTGGGAGAAGCTGGTTTGGTCCAATTTGTAAACCGAGCGAGAAATATTAAATATCTTGAAATATTTTTATAGACAATGTTTACATATCATAGCATTTAACTCACACTATATGAGGACCTGGGAGGTTTACGACGCCAATACAGTTTCTCGTGTATAAACAAAATGCCATACAATTTGCGGTTTTTTTCTGAGCTTAGGTTTAATCATATCAGCAACTTGAGCAATGAACTGCACTTAAAAAATCTGCTATGTAGTCATTGTACATTAATGAATAAAATTTGACATAATCGTCACAAAAATTAGGAGAACGCTTGAAATATAGTTATAGATTTCATTATTAAGTAACACTTTATCAAACAATCAATAATGACCGTGCAGACTTATCACCATAGTGCCGATGCCGATTCGGAGTCGCGGAGAACCTAACGGGTAACCGGGGCTCCGGCTCGACGTGCAGGAGAAGGAACGGGGTGGTTTTTAGTCAGTAAGAGTCTGACACTCCCTCCCGCCTCACCCAGGCGGGGGCAGTCATTCGATGATTTTCCCCCCTTAAAAAAAAAAAAAAAAAAAAAAGAGCATTATATCTATGTCCCTGAGACGCGCCACACAGAAGTTGCAGCGATTTTGGGAGGTTGTGGCGGGCTTGTCCAATATAGTAAAGCATAAAATTGAACATATATTTAAAAAAATAAGCAATATTAATATCTGATATAAATTATCCGCTGACGCTTATGAACTAGAGCACACCACATATCTCAGAGCCTAGTTACTTAACCCGACCGCACACGTCGTAGGTACCGCACTAATTCTAATGACGTTATTATGAGAAATGTGATTATGTGGATTATATTATAATGTATGTCAGAGTAATGTATGGGAGAGGCATTTCGATTGTACAGCGCGGTAAGTTGATTTTGATACAATATTGTTGTTGTTGTGACTGAGATAGATAACGATATTGATAATGAATGACAACACGGTTAGTGCGGTGGCTGGGCAAACGGCTGCTACGCAAAGTGTTGCGGGTTCTATTCCCGCACGGTGCAACTCTTTGTGTGATCCACAAATTGTTGTTCTGGGTCTTGGTGTCAAGTGTATGTGCACTTGTATGTTTGTAAACGCACCCACGACATACGAGAAAATCCTAGTAAGGGACAACGTTTTTTTTAAAAAATAGAAAATTATTGCGACTTGTATATCCCATACCAATACATCAATTTAGTATGAGCTCTAAGATAAATAAATATATCGTAAACATTTAACTACGAATCTGAACACGTTATTAATAACAGATTACAAGTTATGTGTTATTATTGCTTTCCAAGAATAATAATATCTTTTTAAACTTATCATTTTCAACGTTTCTCTATACTAAGAATTTGTAGGGCTTCATAAACCATTCTTCAACAAGTATTTAGATTAAAATGAGCATATACGCAACACAAAACTAATTTAAGATACATTTAATACCAACAGCCTAACAAAGTTACTATCAACTAATTAGCTATTTTACAAGACACAAAATATCATCTCATTACCACGACAAAAACAAACAACAATCAAAGTCAAAGTCAAAGTCAAAATCATTTATTTCAATTAGGCCAGAATAGCACATATGAACGTAAACAAAAAAAAAACATTATTTAAAGTGAACCTATTTGCTCATTCCAAGGTGTAGATTCCTATTGAGAAGAACGAGCAAGAAACTCCATAGGTTACTCTTTTTCAATCAAGTATCAAAACCCGCACTCCAACTACAGATGCTATCAAACTCATGCGCATACGCTAAGCAAAGATCAAGCGGGCCCAACGTAAATGTAACTTACTGTCACCGGCCCATCTCAAATGTTCCCACAATCGATCATCTACCCACTTATCTATTACTTAAAAGGCTTTATCTATCAACTGTTTATTTATAAATAGACTTTTAAGATTTAGTTTGTTTATGGTTTAACGAGAGCATGTGACAAGTTGGTTGGTGGGATGTTTGGTGATATAAGTAGGGGCTTTTTAATAATATTTGGTAGTGGAGGTTTTGTTGGTTATTCTAATAAATATGCTTATTTAAATAATTATTTTACCTCTATAAACTACGTTGAAAGAAACCGACTTGAACGTTCTCTTTTTGGTAGTCGGTAAATTATTAATATACTAAAACCATATATTATCCTAGGTGTAACAAATACTTTTTTTATGGCATAAGCCGGTAAACGAGCAGACGGGTCACCTGATGGTAAGCAATCGGCGTCGCCCATGGACACCTGGAACACCAGAGGCGTTAAAATTGCGTCACCGGCCTTTTGGGGGTTAGGAGTTTGAGGATCGTTGGGGTTTCAGGAATTGGGGAGATTGGGGAAGAGGAGGGTAATTGGGCCTCTGGTAACCTCAATCACACGACGAAACACAACGCAAGCGTTGCTTCACTGTGAGGCCTGGTCGAGCCGGCCTATTTGTGCCGAAGCATGGCTCTCCCACAGTTTTATGAAAACCGCATCTAAATCTGTTCAACTAATCCCGATCATACACAAACCTACATACATACACAAACTGGGAACCTCCTTTGTTTTTGAAGTCAGTTGTAAATGTACCTACGTAAACATTGATAACCAAAGGTAGTGGTAGTATGGTCAGTATTTATTATAGGTTTCATAATATTGTATAAAAGACTTGATATAATTATGAACCGGTCTAGCAAAAAGAAGTATTCTATTCGTATTCTCTGCTTTTGTTTAGTTACCTTTACAAAAAAGTTAGACTTTATCTATGTTAGTTATTGTGAATTGACCAAACTTTTACGCTTTTAAGCCTATACGTAGCATGTCGCGGATAACCTAACGGGTTACAGGGGCTTCGGCTCGACGTGCAGGAGAAGGAACGGGGTGGTTTTTAGTCAGTAAGAGTCTGACACTCCCTCTCGCCTCACCCAGGCGGGAGTAGTCATTCAATGATTTTCACCCCTTAAAAAAAAAGAAAAAAATACGTAGCATAAAGGTTATGGTTTTTAAAAAGTATACATATGTGTTAAGTTAAAACTACTCTATGTTTCATTTTTTTAAAAGTGTATAGTGAATTAAAGTTAACGTAACTTCACAAATCCAATGGAAATAATATTTCTCGTCAACAACTACGCAACTATTTTCTAATACTTTTCCAACCTAAATATTTTTTAATCTGCACGCAAGCAGTTGTTATGAAAAATGATAAACCTTTTTTTGTGATCTTGGCAATTTCAGTTTTTGTAAAACATTGATCTACTTTTCATTCAATATTTGGCAACAAAATATTAAATGATTTATAATCTGCAAGTTTTTTTTTCATTACGTAGTTACCTACCTTGTTAAGCAACTAGGTTGAATGCAATGAAAAACTTAACAGGTGTTCGTGTTACCTGAAATCGAGAAGAATGTCCTTGTAACTCCATTTATTTGTAGTGAATATGAGTTTAAAAAAATTGAGAAATGCTGTTTTTTTTTTGGGACAAGCCCGCCACAACCTCACAAAACCCCTGCAACTCCTGTAAGCCAGGATCTATAGTAGATACAACCATGAAAACACCAGAACACTGAAGTCCAGCGCGTCCCAGGGATATGAATAACTGTCTTGATTCCTGCAACGAAGTGAATCAGAAGATATTATAAGAGGAGAAGAAATACTTTTAATTGAATAATATTCGAAAATGAACATTATACGTTAGAAGTTGTATTTAATCTACCCAATATCAAAGCTTTTTGACATTCTACGGCCCGAATACCGAATCTTTGTATTTTTTTTTTAATTTGATAAGCCGACTTTTGACCACTATCTCGCCTGGTGGTAAGCGATGATGCGGTCTACGATGAAGCACGTCGTCCCATAAGCAACCTATTCACTCGGGCCTTGAAGACTCCCAGGTTGTACCCTTCAGGAAATACAGACTCTGGCAAAGAATGCCACTCTTTAGCAGTACGCACAAAGAAGCTAAAAATGACAGAGATGGCACGATATTTAAGTACAGGTTAAAATTAAGTAGCCTTTGAGTAATCAAGAGATAATGTTGTCACCATTTCAGTGCAAGATCATCTGATACTGAGCGTTAAAGCGGAGTCCCTTTTTCTACCATATAGGTAACATCGTATAAAAATTCGCGATCGCTGTATACTGCAACAAAAAACCAAGACCTCTGTTTAAATATTTGCACATTTAACTTAACTACCGAGACACATATAAAAACAAATCAACATATGACACTAAGTACAAAAAATTTTAACGTTCCATGTCGCTAATAGAACTGAAAAAAAAAACACTTTAAAAAAACAAAAACATCACACTCTCATAATAGTTTATAAATGCCCCCGTTGTTGTTCAGTAAGCAGCATCAATTATTGTAGGTGGCGCTGGTAGCGACGCGGTGACGAGTGACAAGACGGCTTTAGATCATATCAACCTATGACGGGTGATATAGGATGGTGCCTTTTTGGTTGATTGTTTATAAATTGGTTATTTATCTGCTTTATTGGTCCGAACAGGGAGTTTTGTTTCTTTGGGTTTGATTTCGGAGCCTTATAAGACACAAACAGGTCTTTTTTTAAGAGTTTCAAAAATTCTTTGTAACACCAGTCTGAAAATTCACCTGATATATGGCATGGGGTCCACCTCCTTATTCATTAGTAACTGGTAGTACTTAGTAACTCGTAATAAGTGGGCCTAGTGAAATCAATAGATAAGACAGACGTTCAGCAAGTTTTATGTCACTTTTACCTAAAATGGACTTTTCTACACCCAAAAACGAATACGAGTCCTCTTGTTCTGAAATTGTAGCACTAGTAAGTAAACCTCAAAACATTTACAATAAATTTTTCCACAACACCCTATACATAAGCCCCGTTACACACTATCAGTTAGGATGCACAACTCTTAGCTCCATTGTCTAAAGATACAGGATAAATTAACGACCATCTATATCATTAGTGTTTCTTTTTTCTTTTGTCCGGCTTTATGTGGGAATATTTGGAAGATGCGTCCGGGATTAATGCTCTTATTTTGAAGTTAATCTCGATTAAAAGTACCTGATAATATGAGTGGTATTTTGGTTTAAGTAATTGATTTGAGCTGTGGTTCATTGGTTGCAAGTAAGACTTCTGAATATGAGCTTTCGTGATGGTCATCGGTATGGTAAAGCGATACAGTATTGGTTCTAGTCTATTCAGGAGTGGAAATGTAATTTAATATATCACTGTACAATGAAACACCCACTTTTCACTATTTATGTTATGAGTCCCATGTATATAGGGAATGAGCCTATTGCCATATACCGGGCACATTTCCAGACTCCGTGCTACTACTTAGATTTTTTTTTTAACCCGACACTTTACCCGACCCGAGAACGCGAGATCCCTTGCCTGGCAGTGGCATTTTCGCCTACTCGGCCAACGAAGCAGTTTTATTATACCACCAAAATTATAAAAAAATTGTAATAATAAAAAGATACTATGTCTTATGTAAGGATGGAAAGTATCTATACGTAATACATAACATATTACCAATAAACAATAGCAATGAAAGTTACACCCAACTAAAATGTTGAAAGATCCATAGACACAACTGCTACGATTATAATTCTAACGACCCACTAAATATTAAAATATCGCACTTTCCATACAAAAGTCGTAAATTCACGTATAGCATGTATAAATAATAACGCATGTCGCGATATCTGGCGACAAATAGTCGCGTTTCAACGCGTGTCGCAACAGACGGTACAAAACGCGGCGGGTATGCGACAAGTCTGAATTATGGTGGTAGTTAGATTAGACAGACTTTTGAGACTTGCTATTCTAGTGAGTGCCAGCGATCAAAGGTAAAATAAGTTCTAAGTATGACTATTTACGCTTATGGTTATTCAATGACACTATTCACTGACGAGCTATAGGTCTTCTCTACATAACTGATTTTTCTTATGGGATGTATGTGTAAACGGATCATCTGATGGTAAGCAATCGGCGTCGCTCATGGTCTCTCGGAACACCAGAGGCGTTACAAATATGTTACCGGCCTTTTGAGGATAAGGAATTTGAGGAATGTTAGGGATTCAGTGATTTGGGAGATTGGAGAAGCGGAGGAGTATTTGTACCTCCGGTAACCTCACTCGCGCGAGGAATGGGTTTGTCAATATTTTTATACTTAGCAGGCAGATTTGCAGGTTACATTTTACATACACGAATTTGTTAGAGAATACTGCTGCTCCCAGGTCAAATGTGTAATTCCATAGTCACAGGAAAATTGGGGATAAGTTACAATATTCTTTTTCACCACACAGGCACACACAAAAATTCTTACAATCTTACAAACCAATTAAAAACGTTACGAAAATGTTACTCAATAACGAGTTCATTATCGTCCAACACCCACACAATTTGATACACAAACACACCACCTTATACCAATACATTACAGTATTCACAGTTCATACCCAATCACCCATCACTAACCCACTTATTCCACCGATCACTTATGCACCCAGCCTAACATCGACGCCGGTGTTTGCTCGTCAAATAGGGGTGCGCTAATTTGTGGCAAGCTATTTCGGAACATTACATCGATGTTACCTCCTAATTCTATTTGTTTAGTAGATTTATTGGAGTTTTTGATGTATGTGTGTATGTAGGCTGAATTTTGTCTATGTATTAGCACAGAATATGTATTAAGTGCCTGATTATATACTGCCTCGTTGGCCGAGTGGTCGCAAGTGCGATTGCCGGGCAAGGGGTCTCGGGTTCGATTCTCGGGTGGGGCAAAGCTATACTGGGTTTTTCAAAAAAAACTCAGTAGTAGCACGGAGTCTGGAATAGTGCCCGGATTATGACAATAGGCTCACCCCCTATTACATGGGACTCATAACATAAATAGTGAAAAGTGTGTGTTACATTGTACAGTGGCATTAGGTGCCGTAATGTGCACCTCTGCCTACCCTGATCAGCTCCTATTGATCACAACGTGATGCTTTATAGCTTATAGCCTTCTCGATAAATGCACTATCCAACACAAAAATAATTATTAAAATCGGATCAGTAGTTCCGGAGAAAAGTGCGTTCAAACATACAAACAAACTCTTGAATTTTATGTGATAGTATAAGTTTAAATATTTTTTTATAATTGCTAGGTTGATTTAGAAGATTTCGGGAATTTAATCATCATGGTCGCTCATCAGCATTTATTATAGTATATCACCAGGCCAGTTAATGGCCACACGCCGTCTTCGTCTCTGGTCGTTAGTGGCTTTAATAATCCTCGTGTACCAATACGTTACAAATCTTGGTGCTAACAAACTTACCCACGGTAACCTAACTAGACCACACAGTCATTTTACTGAAACAAGAATTAATTGAACATTAATAAAATAATTCAATATAATTACTAACCAATAAAAAGATACAAGTGCGCACAATTTATGCGCAACCATATGGCACAATAAAATACTGTAGTGTACCGTCCGTCGGCGCAGGCGCAGTGCGGTGAGCGCATGTCCCCAACAAAAGGAGAGATCGCACAGCACACGGATTATTGCGATGTCTAGTATATGGAAAATAATGAGACGATATAAACAATCACACAACGTAAACATGATGCGACTAAATCTGAGAACTTACATATTTCTACTAACTCAAATGGTTGGCCTAGGTGAATTACAGGAATTTAGTCGTGGTCAGCACAACTCCTTCTTTTCTTTATATTAAAACTAGCGACACGGCCCGGCTTCGCACGTGTGCAATATGCGTGTATTATGTGTATACATATAAACCTTCCTTATGCTTATACTATATCTATTAAAAAAACCGCATCAAAATACGTTGCATAGTTTTAAAGATCTAAGCATACATAGGGACAGACAGACGGCGGATAGCGACTTTGTTTTATAGTCTGTAGTGATACACAGTAAATACAGGGAGTAGTTTACTTTGCCCAGCTCACACTTCCAGATAAGCCGGTTGGGACCTGCATCCAGCAGTTTCTTGTAATCTCTATCTAATCATTTGGTCATGGTGCTGAGAGTCTTTTTCTTCTGCACTTACTGTGAGACATGGCTGCCATTTGAGAACCTTTTTGTACCATCGACTGCCAGTACATCGATGCTATAGAGGTCGGCTGAAATCAACAACCACTTTTAAAATGTCTAAATTTAAATATTAAAATTCTAAACATTTAGCATATACCACAATCTCTATGCATGGCCATTGAAATAATCTATAAAATTGTCATGCACATACCGAGCACAGATAAATAATACGGATCAGATAACTTGTGTCTCACAATAATAACATATTATTGTGGGTAATTCTCTGTTTTGTCCGCCATAATGTCCAGTAATGCTTAGGGCACGTCGGTGACCGTATTCAGCTCTTTGATAAGTACTTATTTAGAAAATTCTCGTCTCGAATCTATGCGGTTTTAATATATGATATTGTTTGTTGTTTAGAGATTTTGATATGGTAGATGTAACATTGTAAAGTTTTGTGTTCGGTGTAAAATTTAGTTTATGGTCTTTTATTCAGGGCCAGTTCCAACTCCATCCTGAAAACCATTGCAGGGAGGTACGATTCACCAATAATACTCGTCAAGTGTGGGAGAGCCATGCTTCGGCACGAATGGGTCGGCTCGACCGGAGTGATACCACGGCCTCACAGAAAACCGACGTGAAGCAATGCTTGCGATGTGTTTCGTCGTGTGAGTGAGGTTACAGAAGGTCCAACTACCTTCCGCTTCCCCAATCTACCCAATCCCTGAATACCCAACGATCCTCAAACTCCTAATTCCCAAAACACTTTTAACGCCTCTGATGTTCGAGGTGTCCATGGGCGACGCCGATTGCTTACCATCGGGTGATCCGTCTGCTCGTTTACCGGCTTATGCTATAAAAAAAAATACATGGTGTCCAGTTAACTTGCAATAAGATATGTACCGACATAGTTTTGAAGATTTTAAAATTTTTCTTACTTAACCCCTATGGATGTATCACTTATCCAAAATGAACATTATTTTATTTTATTTATTTATCTAGAACTCCCAATATTTTACTAATAGTCACTAGATCAAAATCATGCATTATTATGAAGTTTGAGAAAAAAGGTTAAATAAGTAGTGACTGACTGTTAACCTTGGGCCTGGTATAATAAAATCTAGATCGTTTATAGTTTAACAGCCATCAGTCGTCACTACCATGTCATACCCATTAAAAGACTTCTCCCGCCTGGATGAGGCGAAAGGGAGTGTCAGACTCTTACTGACTAAAAACCACCCCGTTCCAACTTCTGCACTTCGACCTGGAACCCTGGCAACCCCTTAAGCCCTCCGTGGCTCCGAAGGATGGCATCTGAAATCAATGATAAGCATTTAGAAACACCTTAAATGTATTTATTTGTCATCTATTGATCGCTTCCGTATAATCTTCAAATTTGTTTAAACAACTGGCTACCAATACCATTTACCAGGCCAACTTCATAATTCGTTTCATATTCATAGAAATGTAGTTATCTAAATGGCAATATTCTTACTACAAAATAAATATACTTAGCCAACGCATGGGTGGGACCTGCCATAATCTGATAGGCCGTATACATTTTCTCAGCCGTTTGATTGTAGGGCGTATTCGATAAATATTTGCATAATTTTATCACTGCAAAATCGACCAATAAACAGTGTGTGTTTAGTATGTGTTTTACATATACACTCATGCATTATACGATATTAGCTACTTGTATTTTGTTTAGTAATTTTGGTATCATTCGATATATCTTTAGAGTGCTTTGTGGTGTCTGTCTATTGTATCTTGTTCTGGTTTTGTAGATAAGGCATAACATTTATGTCATACAATATTAGTTATAGTCTCGTTGGCCGAGTGGTCGCAAGTGCGACTGTCGGGCAAGGGGTCTTTGGTTCGATTCCCAGGTCAAGCAAAGTATTACTGGGTTTGTAATAAACATCCCAGTAGTAGTACGGAGTCTGAAATTGTGCGTGGTAAATGGCAATGGGCTAACCTGCTATGACATGGGACTCATAACATAAATAGTGAAAAGTGGGTGTTACATTGTACAGTTACATTGAGTACCGTAATGTGCAGGTCTTCCTACCTCTTTGGGGATAAAAGGCGTGAAGTGATGAAGTTATGTAGTAATAATTATGTAAAATCCAACAATCGTTTTAATCCCAAAAGGCCGACAACACACTTGTCTCTGGTCTCCTCTGGATCATACTAGAACCAGAACTTATTTCTTTTTCTAAATGTTCACCATCGGCCCAGTGGCGTAGCGTGCACAGGGGGGGCCCCGTATAAAAATTTGTTTATGGGTTTATGGGGCCCTTGAAGGGTAAACATTTCTAATAAGAGATTTTTCAAATAAAATACATATAATTTGTGTGAAAACCGAAAATATTTGCAGGCAACTCCCTCTGCTCTAATTAGCAGACCTTAATTACTTTTATTTTTCTAAGTTTCTGCCAACCTTTGAACGCATGCTTTACGCGGGAAAAATTGTTTTTTTTTTACTTTTATGATTACTGAAATATAATAAAAATTGGGAAGTTTTTATTAATTTTTGCTTAGGCACGTTGGGGGCCCCTGTAGTCCGGGGGGCCCGTATAATTGATACGGCAGATACGGCGCTAGCTCGTCGAATACCGTCATTAATAGACACAATTATAGAACAATAGGTTGCGGTCACCGGTGACCGCTTGGTGTTTGACAGTCTAGCTACGCCCCTGCATCGGCCTAACTCATTTGTTCATACAAATATTTCTCCAAAGCACCTCAGCCTCTCTTACGTATTTATTTACAACAAACAGCACAGATACCTCCATCTTAAACATCAATTCACACACGACATTCAAACAAGAAACGAAAATAAACAAGAAACACAAATTCAAAGTCACCCTTTACCATATCTCCCAATCAATTTGTATGTAGGTCCAGTTCCCTGAACCTATTGTCTCGAACGCGTTTAATTAGTGCTAGTGCTAACAGTTGTTAAGGACTGACATTTCGTATGTACACACGACGGCACAACAACCTACACATAACCAATTTACTAAGACCTCGCTTTGTTTAACCTTTCTGAGCATTCAAGGGTCAGTTTATACTGGTTATCACAGGCTGATGTGAGCAGTGTACGTATGTATCGTGTCGCAACTGGCATGGTGCAAATTGCTATCAGAACCACTAATTAGAAGTTCGAAGTTTGATCTCTCTGATAAATTCTGATCTAAGGTTGGTTCACACATGTGTTTGGTTTGTTTGGGATAACTATATTTTAAATATATTTTTTTCTTTATTTATGTCATAAGTTTCGTGAGACATACTAAATTAATTACTATGTCTTTCAGCTTACTCACGTAATTAGCTTGGAACTTGAGCTTAGTAGCAGCGCAACGATCGCCGCGTCGCGGGTTGCAAAATGCTGCTTATGAATATGAGCCTCTAGCGTGACTTGAAACTAGTCGAGTTCCTCGTCAAATAATTACGTGAGTAAGCCGAGAAACGTAATAATGATATTTTTTCTTTTTTGTTAGAGGAAGTCATACCACGAAAAGTAATACTTAACCCATCGTGTGTCTAAACGTGGATCCACGCGAGACACAAAGTTATTTTCTATTGTGTATCTCATATGGGTCCATTCGAGCGGTTAATGTTTCAGTTTTAACCACAACAGGTAAATATTTCGACCTGAAAAATCAAATTCAATTTATAACTCCTCCCTTTTTGAACCCCATTCATTGATAAAATAAGCAATGCACTACACTTCTGATTTTACTGAGATTTATACTTTTTTTAAGGGGGAAAATCATCGAATGACTGCTCCCGCCTGCGTTAGGCGGGAGGGAGTGTCAGACTCTTACTGACCAATCCATTTCTACACCTGCTCTTCGTGCCGGAGCCCCGGTAACACACTATGCTTTCCGCGCACCTGAAAAATCAAATTCAATTTATAACTCCTCCCTTTTTGAACCCCATTCATTGATAAAATAAGCAATGCACTACACTTCTGATTTTACTGAGATTTATACTTTTTTTAAGGGGGGAAAATCATCAAATGACTGCTCCCGCCTGGGTGAGGCGGGAGTGAGGGTCAGACTCTTACTGACTAAAAACCAATCCATTTCTACACCTGCTCTTGGAGCTGGAGCCCCGGTAACCCACTAGGCGTTCCGCGGCTCTGTATAGAGATTTATAGGCTACGATGATAATTTTCCATTAGATAACCTCAAAGTATGTTTGCCACCTTAGTACTTAAATGAAACATTTTGAAGAAAGCTCTTGAGATCAAAGTGTTATCTACATTTTGATCTTTAAAGTTGCATATATAGTAAACCTTTAGCTTTCACTAAAATAAGAACAGTAAGTTATAAAACTAGTTAAAACGAATAGTCTATGTCGCAGTTAATCGGAAACAGTTAATTGGCTCGTTGAATAACTATAAAATCTTAATTATCTTATACTGTATATTATTGCTACTAATTACTGTTAGTTAAAATGTATTATTTTTTTCTATGGTAATAGCAGGTAAACTAGCAGACGAATCACCTGATGGTAAGCAAACGGCGCCGCTCACGGACACCCGAATCAGCTGAGATGTCACAAGTGCAGTATCGGCCTTTTCGAGATTAGGAATTCGAGAATTGTTGGGGATTCGGGGATTAGGAAAATTGGGGGGGGGCGGTAATTGGGCCTCTATTTACCTCACTTACACGACAAAACAATTGCTGACCCACAATTGTACTGTAATATTATAAAAACTGCCTCGTTGGCCGAGTGGTCGCAAGTGAGACTGCTGGGGAAGGGATCTCGGGTTCGATTCTCGGGTCGGGCAAAGTATTACTGGGTATTTAAAAAAAATTTCAGTAGTAGCACGGTATCTGAAAATGTACCCGGTATTTGGCAATAGGCTCACCCCCGTGTTACATGGGACTCAAAACATAAATAGAGAAAAGTGGGTGTTACATTGTACAGTGGCATTAAGTGTCGTAATGTGCACCTCTGCCTAGCCCTGCGGGTATAAAAGGCGTAATGTTATATTATGTTAATCAGATACTCAAAAACTTTGTGCAAATTCTTGGAATGTACTCTCAATGAAGCGTTATTAAAGTCATAATGACATTTTATAGTAACCAGTTTGTTCTGGTCACGAACTAAAGTAGATCAACTTCGCGCAGGTGGTATTACTTAGGCCATGATCTGTGAGGTGTACCAAGGACTTTATATGATAGCTTTTGTATCGAAAGGATGGGTAGAATAACGGTTCAACTGGGATGATGACGGAGTGTGAAAATTAAAAATATATTTAGTCCGTAAGTTAGGTAACGAAAAAACAGAGTGGGGGCTAAAACGTCATTTCTACATATAAAATGTACATAGAAGTGACGGCACGCAACATTTCAGAGGCCTTAGTATGAGTTTGTTTTACGTTTAAAGTAATCGTAACGAGTACGCGTTCGGTGCTCTGATTGGTTGGTTCGTTGGCGCCGGCCAATCAGAGCGCCGAATGCGTACTCGTTACGAATACTTTAAACGTAAATGAAACTCGTACTAAGGCCTCAGATCAATATAGAGGTATCGTCGAAAGTAATTGTTTCTGTAAGAAAATAAAAAATACGTGTCTAATGATTTAAAATAATCTACCAGACGAATATTAAAATAAAAATTAGGCGTCTACTCTATTCCTTTCATCTTCGTCAACCATATGTCACAGTAGAGGTACAGTGACAATGAATTCTTTTACCTGCGAAGATAGTTCGCACCAGGTCACATTTAAAAAAAAACGTTGCCTATTTTAAGATTTTCTCCTATGTCGTGGGTGCGTTTACAAACATATAATTGCACGTGCATATGACACAATTTGTGGATTACAAAAAGAGTTGCTCAATGCGGGAATCGAAATCACTACACGTTGCACAGCCACTGGGCCAACCGTGCAATCATCTTAGTATTCTAGTTGGAAATTAAGAAGGGTCAGGCTTATAGTGTACCTAGTGGTATAACAAGGGCCAAGTAATGCCTCATGTATAATGCAACGATATCTCATTTTAAACTGATTGACAGTACTCATGAATAGAACTCAAATTACCTATAACGCTAGGCTGTTACATTTACTACTATTACACCAACATGACTCAATAGTATAATTTGATTCTAATATCACATACAAATCCAATTTAAATCAATCTTAGCAACAATACATAAAAACTATTAATTTTGAACTTTACTGCTATCAAAACAATAACTGTTTTCGAAACACAATAAAATAAAAAAAGAACAACGAACAATTGCTGGCCGCCATACGTGCATGATTTTATTATGACAAGAGAATTCAAATTTCGAATCGGATAGTCGGCCATCTTGAACGGTCACGTACCGTACAAATTATAATGATGTGACCTTTGATTTGGACCATACGAGTACCAGAGGTTAATACAATTTTTTTATTGGTACCAGTAGTGGATTGATTTGACTGTAAAGGCTTGTTCACATTGGTGATTTTTAACTACTTTTTTATCTTTCTAGTTAATTTTATAGTATGAATGAATGAATGAATGAAGCGTTTATTCAAGGTAAGAAACATAGTTGGAAAAAATACAATATTACTTCTGCCAAACTGCAAAACAGTTTGTTGGCAGATGTAGCTGCCTTAAATAATACGACTATATAAAATGACTAAAAAAAAAGAACCTTTGACATTCTAATTCACACATAATAGTTTTCTATCAGGTAAGTAGTTTGAGTATGTAGTGGTCCTGCTTAGATTTCGCTACATTGCAGATTATAGAGGTAGTTATGATTTATTTTAGTAAGAAGTGCAACTACCACCTGATTTTTGAGGTCGATCGAAAATATGATACGTGGTATTTTAAAATATGGATTACGCATTTTTAATGGTATTTAGCTACCAACTTGCTCTCAATCACAGCTCGACTTATAAGAAAACCAGTGTTCACTACATTATGCTTGCATAAACAAATTACCATCGAATAACAATTTAGGTTCTTGAACAATAACGTATATCAAATGTCCTATGTGTACAAGTATTTTATGACCCTTGGAGACACTTAAAAGTGTGCACGACTAAGACCTTTTAGTAATGTGGGACTAACTAACTAGCAGGACAATTGGACCGTGAAATAAAATACGTTTTGTTTTGTTATACGATTGTCGTTTGCATACGAATTTACATTAGCTTGCTGTTGTAATTTTGTGTCTAGCCTCAGTTGTATCAAGGACGAATAAAACTTTTTTTATCTTGCCTGGCCACCGAGTCTCCAATACAGTGTTGTCGACTATACTGCCAGTGCCAAGTGGTTTCAAATCAAGTGAATTTGACGTAATTTTCCAAATATCTATATCAATCTTATAAATTATTTTTTTATTCACTCGTATTGCAATCGTAGGACAAAAATGACTTAATTAAATTATGTATTTTTGACAGGTAAGATCGTACTAAAACGAAACAATATGGCTACCTCTACACAAAATTAGAACACTTAAAACTTAATAACAATAGAAATATCATTCGAAAATGGAACGCTAGCATTCTAAATTATTTAATTCAAGTTGCATCACAGCGCTGCAGCGCATTCGAGCGCCGCCTTAGATTTTAGCTGAGATACGTTAAGCGCTTTGGCATTTTGTTCCGCACAGACTCGCTCCGTTGTTGCGCTTAATGGAAATCTGTTTAGCTATTACTGCTGTGTGTTATAATTGTTTATGTTGTGATTGAGAAAGTGAGAATGACGTCACATGAGATACAGTTTGGCTGTATGTGTGAGTGTGTGTGTGTTGTTTGAAAGGTGTTGATATTGAAGCATGAAATTAAACCAATGAGAGTCGAGAGGTTTATTGATGAGATTTGGTTGTAGTAAACTAAGTATAGACTTTTGCTATTGATGTATCGTTGCAGTTTTCGATTCACTTTCTGTTATTCGAAAGTTAAAGTTACTCTTTTTTAAATCTTGCAATGATTGTAAGTTAGTTTCAGTAGTTAGCACATTTGACGATAATCATTAGTTTTGACAAAGTAACTACACTTTGATTTTTGCTACGAATTCATTTGATGGGTGTTATCATCATCAATATGACATAACATAACACAACTTATGACAGTTCATTGTTATACTATATATATATAGATCTCTTTTAGAAGAATTTCTCACAATCTCCATTCTCTACAAAAGGTCTGTGGCGCCCTCACCACACAAAAAAATCATAGATATAAATCATAGATAGAATTTTAACCAGAACATCGAGCTTTTTACACCAAATGGACAGGCAGAGATGCACATCACGGCAGTTAATGCCACTGTACAATGTAACACCCACTTTACACTATTTATGTTATGAGTCCTATGCGATAGGGGGTGAGCCTGACCATACACCGGGCACAATTCCAGACTCCTTGCTACAATTGAGAATTTAAAAAAAATTGAACATAGTAAAAAAATACGCTCTTCACGCTACCAACCTAAAGAATCAATTAACCCAATCGTGTTCACATTAACAGGAACAAATGACCGCACACATTTATCGATATGTCACGTCAGAATGATATGTGATTTTGTGTTACAATACTAATACGTGTGCTGCGTTTGTGCACGCTCAACAGCGGGACACCGTGTTCACGATAATGCGGCGTGTTGCTATTTATCGGAATGGGGTATTAACTGTTCTGTGTTAAGGAGAGTTTAGGTTACGTTTGGTAATCGTCAGCATCAGTTGAGCAGATTAGTTGATAGATGGAGATGATTTTATTTGATGATGGAGACAGAACTCTTAAATTTACTTTTTAGTTTGTAATGAGCCAATAGAAAGACATTGCAGTTCCAAAAAGTTCTCCAGTCTTTATTAAAGAATTTAGTTTATATCTGTAAACTGAAACAAACCTGCACAAAAGGTTAACTTATATTATAATTCACCCTATTTATAAGATTAACTTTTGTCATGAATACGAACTCAAAATATGTCCGTTCACTTACTTTACAAATTAATAGATAGGTCTTATACGATCTTGTATCTGCAGACAAATCATAGGTAGTGTTCAGTATTTAAGCGCTGCGATTTTTCCAATAAGTATAAAAGCTCCTTAACATTATTTTAGCTACGTGCACATCAATATGGCGCACAGAACGTGTTAATTTGTAGCATTATGTACCAAGTATACCTCTATGTATTATTATGTTCAACTTGTTATAAAATTAAATTATGTATCAAGTTGTTACCAATCTTGTACTTAATATTCTTTTTATATTTAACACGAAACAATTCGGAACACATTGGAATACCCTACATAAGTAATATCATAATATTGTTTGCTGGTTAAGTAGATGGTGTTTTATTAATAAACTTAAATGTTGATAGTCGACCTCATCCAATTTAGAATAGAGTATTTTCCTATATTTTATTTGTTAAATACTTTCGACGATTTGAAATATTGTGTGACGTCACAGCGTGTCACATTTTGTAGCACGTTATAACGTAACAACCCCCCCCTCTTAAACTTAGCGCCATTTTATTTAAGTATTGCTACTTAATACGAGAAAATAAAAACAAACGTGTCTAATATTTTTTCATTACCGAACTGACGGACTAATTAGATTTTCAATTTTGATACCCTGGAAACTACCAAATTATATGAAAGTTCCATCCAGCTCCTGAACTTAACTAACGAACATGGTAAAGAACGAAATTATTTATGGTGTCAGAAACAAACAAGCTAGTTAGAAACACACTCATATATTTTCCAAAACAAAAGACGAACATAAAAAGGTTTCCCTATTGAAAGTGGCCAGCTTGCCACAGATAACATAAACATATATAACAGAACCTATGTGAAATAATTACTAAAAAAAGGACAAGTTTACTTTTGTGGATAACAATAAATTAGCTTCATTTATACCTGAAAACTACATCAACCACCGCCCCTTGTAAACATACGATCAACATCAATATACCTCACCATCGATACCTAATAAAATTTCCTACAACTTTATTGAATAAACGAATATCAATAAAAATACATCGAGTGTTCCACAACATATAACGCCGATACAATTTACAGCAAACTTCCTTACCATGTTATCCACACGGGGGCACCTTATCAAAGTTGTCGCCTTCACCAGTTAAGTATGCCATTCAATCACCAATAATGTGCAATACACTGTGTAACAATGTCACCCGACTTCCCTCTTATAGAAGAAAAACTGTCTACAAGCCAACTTCATTGCCAAACGGAAATGAACTCTATGTGTATGACGTTTAGAATCAAGTAATCTCATATGTTTTCCTGGAAAAATAACGCGCATTTTTTATTTTGTAGTGTGTAAGGGGAATTGTGTCGTTGTTGCTTGGTGTAAGGTTTGGTTTCGTTTGTTTGGGATTTCACTTAGAAGCAAGGGGGAGAAAGGGCAAACACCATCATATTAAGTGAGCACATGAGAGAGGGAAACGCGAAAATGTGTGGGAAAAGCGGATATAGACGTTTATCGTCGGATTTTTCGCGTGATTTACTCGTGACAAATCTGAGGGCTTAACACGTCTGGTGTAAGTTGAACTTTACGCGTAAACTTTACTTAGAAGTTTATAGATCATGTTATGTTGGTGTTCCAGTATTCACTAATACGCTGTTGACATAAGGGCATGTCGATTTATTGCCATTTGTTCGACAAAGGGGAACGTTTATTTATCTTTTTCTAGTCGAAATAATTTGCCCTTAACGCGTGTCTTGTGGATGTCAAGTGAGTTCTTTTATTGGATTTATTCATAAAGAAAAAAGATACAAATCTAAATGTCAAATCGTATTTAAGCGATATTATTACTATACTGAATACTGTAACAGAATCATTTTACGATAATAACGCCTCTAAGATTCTACGTAACTTTAACAAATCAGTAATCAATGCAATTTGGGCGTTTTATCAAACTCATCTTCTCAATTTCTAACCTTATTTATAAAAGAATTATCCTCTATTTGAGATAAATATTCTGTTGGTAGACAAAATACGACACAATACAGACTCCAAAGGCCATATCCCCGATCAGTTCAGTCATAACTCCATCAGATCAATAATGGCTTCCACTCCAGTTCACGTGGTAGATTAATCACCCAGGACCCTGAGGCCAGGTCCTCAGGAACTGGAGGCAACAATTACCTGATGCATGATGTATGGTGTCGCGGCCAGCCTTAGGCTAGCATTCGTCATTTTGCTTGGGACAAGTGATAAGAAATTGGCTGGATAGTACTACATAGGGAAGACGAGAGTAGGCTATAAGGTTGGATGACAAACAGCTAGACAATTTGTCGCAATCAGACAAGAAGTAAATAGTTAAAATGATTATAAAGACACTGTAATTTCTGTGGTAAGCAAACTTCATATCTCAGAGAGCACTGAGCTTACGTATTATACATCATATTGTTATTACAAATATATATATAGCTGAGGACAATATCGTAGCTAACCAGAACCTCCAGTAAATTAAAATTTCTCAGTTTTTTAAACAGATTTTTAATTACACATCTGCTACGGCATTACATTGCATTCGATACCAAAGATCATACGTACATCAATACTAGTAGCTGTAGTTTTACATGTCTTTGTTTTCGCTTGCGCGTGCATTTTATACCACAAGCTATAAATATTGCCCATAACTTGGTATATCATGATACGTTTCCGTTCCGTTTGTCAAAACTGCTAATAAACTCGATTATACCACGTATTGTTAAGCTGTGTTGGCCTATTAATCTATGAGGCGACTGTTGAACACAATGGTTTTGAGACCGATTCTTGTGGAATTGCAAATTTTCCGAAGTTCCTATGTTGCTTGTATCAAGCAGATGGCTTCCTAGTATTTGGAAGTTTGAGCTAATCACAGAAGATGCAAAATACTAAAGACTACTAAGACAAGAACCTAGTAAACTTGGACCTTGTGGATAATTCTTAGTTAGCTTTAAATCCTTTTGCTTGTAAAATAAGCCGGTAAACTAGCAGACAGATCACCCGATGGCAAGCAATCGACGTCGCCGATGGATACCCGGAACATCAGAGGCGTTACAAGTGCGTCACCGGCCTTTTGGGTAGTAGGATTTTGATGATCGTTGGAGATGCAGGGATTGGGGAGATTGGGGACGGGGAGAGGGGTAATTGGGCTTTCGGTAACCTTACTCACATGACGAAACAATTCTAACGTTGTTTCACGTCGGTTTATGTTACGGTGACGCCGTGGAATCACTCCGGTCGTGCCGGCCAAACTATGGCTCTCCCACGCTTAAAAGCCTAATTGTAGATCTAATGAACAGACACAGTTTTACAACCAACAGTTATCATGGGTTTTGGACCAAAATTGTAAGTATTCTTTGGCCAAAACAGAGAAAATTGGAAGTTATACATATAAGTATTAGTGAGCCAAGTCTGAAAATAAAATATAGACTAATGACACATTCGTATTAAATTACACTACAGTACTTAGTAGTCATTTAAGAAGTACATGACAATAGATAGCATTCTAGCTCCCGGCAACGTTTGCTACACATTCACTTATTGCAACACAGAACAAAAAGCAATAGAGTATCATTGTTTGTCCGACACGCTGACGAAAACATTTTGATACTGGTCCACATATGAAACAAAAAAAATACAATAACTTATTATCTCCAAGGCTTTTTGTAACATGTCATACATTATTTTTTAATTGAACTGATATAACATATTACTTTTATATCAAATTGCCACACACGAATATCTACCTGTGTTATAAATATACAGGTTGTAACAATAAATAATTTTCTTTTTGCTTAAGCACGATAAGAGACAGAGACAGTTATCCAATAGCTTATAATTTAGCAAGCTGCAAATATCTACATAAGACACAAGTCTATTGCCCATATATTATATTAAACAATAATTTATTTAAATTCCCAGACTTGCTAGGATCGCTTGACACTCTCGTTGGTCAAGCGACCCTGGCAAGGCTCTATTTAATCCCAATGTAATTTGACCTGACAAAATTATAAAAAGCCATTTTGTTTCTTAAAAGACGTCCTAGGTCTCCCATCGCTTATTCTCAAGTTTTAACCAAAACCTATAAATTTAATTCACACACCCTGTACAACGTTAAATGTATTACAATCGCCCGGGGTGCGACCTGTAATTGTAAACAATGATATTGTAGAGGTAATATTAATTGAATGCAATTGCAATTAAACCCAGTGGTATAACTTAGGAATGTAATTAGGTCTAACTTTGTATGCAAGTGGAGTATGCCAACGGATTGTGTTGTATTTTGTATTGTAAATACATACACATATGTGTTGGTGTTGGTTGTTGGTACACGGCCGTATTGGTAACTTTGAATATAGATTCGTGTAGTTCATTTGTTTGCTGATTGTTGTTGGTACATGGGTCGTTACGAATCGAGGTTAAGTTTTGCATAGTATGTGATTTTATTCAGCTTCTGTTTTTAGTGTTTGTGTCTTTATAGGTATGTTATTCAAGAAAATTGCTCTCAAAAGGTTATGACCGTCAATACTCTGACTTAATGACTCATCTCAAAGACAGACCAAGAAATAACAATCCGAAGTATAACAGCTGTGGACGGAAACTGCCTGAAGGTGACAATCACAATGAGGTTAAAACTGCTAACTACAATACAATATCTTAATTTGTCTGTGTCACACAGCATTTCGGCTTTATCATCATCATCATTCAGCCTATAAGTAGCCACTGCTGACTAAAGGTCTCTTCTTGCACGGAGAAGGTTTGAGCATTAACGCTTGCTCAATGCATGTTGGCGATTTCAAACTAATAATTAGAAATTATAAGCCCAGGTTTTCTCACGATGTTTTCCTTCACTATTGTAGTCAGTGTTGAAATAATCAAATAAAGTCCATATAACTCGGAAAAGTCACATTGGTAGTTGCCGTTGGCAGGTTTTCAACACGCACTCTCATGCATTTGTAGCCTCCTTTTGAGAAGTTTTAAACCTCCGGGCCACCGTGACAACAACATCTTGAACTCATAACTATACAATCACACTCCTCAGCTTCGTTTAAAAAACAAAACACCGCATTGGCGTCTCCAAAAACCAAAATCAATGACAGAAAATGTGTTCACCACCTGACATTTTAGCCCACGCGCCCCAGTTAGCAGTTTAATGGAGTATATTACGAACGTATGGATCAGATACGAGCCGTTCGAGGCCCGATCTTAAGGCACGTAACAATGAGATCTTGTCACACACATGTCGAAAGTGGTCGGTATTGTATGCATCGGTCGATAAAATTATATTTCTTATTTTGGAGATGAGAACCTTTTGCCATAAGCGAAAGAGATAGTTTTACCAACTAGACTGAGGTAATTTATGAATAAATTTCATATGCAATACATTCTCCAACTGCAGAGGTTGTTTTACTTTGGAAAAGTCTTTTCAAAATCTTACAATTACAAGTATTCCATCAAATTTTGTTCGTTATTTTGCATCCATTGGTTGACGATTCATGAAACGACCTCTTTTTAAAACTTGCACAAACAACCTGTAACTCTCTCCTATGTCAAATTCCATCTACGATTATGAGTAGTAGTATGAGTAAAAGAACGAGTGTTTTGTGCATCACTACTAAATCAGATCACCAATGTAAAAAGGACTTTTTCAAAACATCATTATTATTTTCATTGTCGTTAACTGTAGGACTCTAATCTGTGTGATCTTCATTTACCATGTCACCAATCTTCTTATATGTCCCAAGATACTCACAATAAGAAATTCGCACACTCCATCAGTTAGAATCTCTACCAATGTCCTTAATAGGGCCCTCATTCGGTGCATTGTCGTTCACTACATTCGCTGTGGCTATCTGTAATTGCCATCGAATGTCATTTCACGGGTACGCATTAGTGTTATTGCGTCCTGTGGGCTATCACTCAGGTTTAATCTTACAAATGTGCGAATGTGTATTGTGAACTAGTTTTCATTAAATTTATTGTGGTGGTTGCATTTAGTATTGATTGTTGAATATTTATTATTAATTAATGTTGGAGTATTAACTTTTTGACAAGTTTGTGATTACTAACAGTTATGTTACCAACCAGTGTAGGTCCTGTTACGATTGCCGGGTTAACTTTGAGATTTTTTTTAATCGTTAGTTTATATGTAGGGTTTTTTTTTCTTAGAGAAAAACTAAACGTTGAAACTTCTTTGTTTCTAATAAATCGAAGAAAATTGTAAGTATAATTTGTTGTACAGACTTATAAAATTAAGGATTAACTGATATTCCCACAACTACTCGTGATCATCCCTTAGCACAACGGTAGAGACTATACTTAAGCCCGACTTAAAATTGAGTGACGTTTGTGTATTTCGAAATAAGTCCCCAAACACCGAAAAGAACCGACAGTACAACTATGACCAAACAAGAATAAATATGAAGATGTTCAAAACTAAAACTACATATAAACGGTTTCACATATCATAAAACGCACTCAAAAAGGCATAGACAAAACCTTCTCACACGACCAACTCTTTATAGTTATTCGCAATACGACTAAACTTACATTTAACGCCTCCTTAGACGTATACAAAGTTACATTTACACTTCAATCGAGCAAAACTCATTCTATTTTCAAACTTGCTGCTTTAGGATAGGATTGATCCTTAGTTTTGAAAGATGCAAGATAAAGTTGGTAAAGATATAGTATTGAACGTAAAACTTATGTGAAGCACGCTTGAAAAGTTTTATGGGGCTTAAAGTTTCCATTTAAGAAAGTGTAAAGTGAATTTTTCATGTGTAAGGATCTAGTTTTCCTGTGAATGAATACTGGTTAGCATAGAGTTCGTATTCGAAAAAGGATTTTGTGTATTTGACCTTAAATCTTATTTTTCTTAATACACACATACTGTTCGAACCTATTTAAAGTATATTGGTTTCGGATTTATTGTTATAAAATAGTACATAGTCACCAACCAGATTGACGTTACCGTCCGCTGTGTATGGGAGTTCCTGAGGATATCCGGAGTCCCAATTACCTCTCCCTCTTCCCCAATTGCTAAATCCCAACTGTCCTTAAATTACCAATCCTCAAAAGGAGGTGACGCACTTGAACCGCCTCTGGTGTTCTAAATGTCCATGGGCGAAACCGATTACTTACCATCAGGTGGTCTGTAAGCTCGTTTCCCGGCTTATCCCATAAAAAAGCCGCGAAAACCTAACGGGTTACTCCGAGAACCCAGCTCGAAGTGCAAAAGAAGGAACGGGGTGGTTTTTAGTCAGTCAGTAAGAGTCTGACCCTCCCTCCCGCCTCACCCAGGCAGGAGCAGTCATTCGATGATTGAAAAGTATCATTTGGTTGATGATGATTATGATCGCAACTACTAGATACTACTTCTACTACTTTAAAATCTTTTTAGACACAACAAATGTCATGCAATAACAACTAATAACAAACATCTACAATAAACATTACATTTTTTTTTTTTTTTTTTTTTAAGGGGGGAAAATCATCGAATGACTGCCCCCGCCTGGGTGAGGCGGGAGGGAGTGTCAGACTCTTACTGACTAAAAACCACCCCGTTCCTTCTCCTGCACGTCGAGCCGGAGCCCCGGTTACCCGTTAGGTTCTCCGCGACTCCGAATCGGCATCGGCCCTATTGGGCCCCATCTGTGGTGGTCTGATGGCTCTTTGAGGCGCGCGCGGAACGCGACGCGCCGTACGCTCGGGTCTGTTTCTGGTCGGACGGGGAGCCACCCATGCTCGCCGTCCGCAGGCCCGCGCTTACGGTGGCCGGAGATCGTCCCGCGATCCCCGACGCCCGGTGTGTCCTTCGCGATGGCTGGGTTGCGAGGAGGCAGCGCTTCGCTGCCTCACGCGTCCCGCCCCCTCCTTAGCTAGCATGACTGCTTCGCAAAAGGAGGAGACGGCATCCCAATCCCCCTCGCTCCGCATCATGGCCTGCACTAGGCCCGGACGCGAGAGGTCGCCATCGCCGATCACTTCCCTGAGGACACGGCGGTGCTCAGCCCACGAAGGGCATTCTCCCACCGTGTGTTCCACCGTGTCCTCAGGGCGGTCCTCGCAGTGATGACACCCGGGCGTTTCCTCCCGCCCCATCAGACACAGGTACCTCCCGAAACTTCCATGTCCGGTGAGGACCTGCGTCAGGCGGTAGGTGAGGACGCCGTAGCGTCTCTCAAGCCACTCCTCAAAGAGGGGACTTACCGCTGCGATGGCAGCGAGCCCAGAATAAACATTACATAATCTATACTAAAGATTACCTCTACTATTGAAATACGATACCACCACAAATCGAACTAGCAAATTCAATGCAGCAAAACTTTTTTTTTATAATGCTATCATTAAAATAATAAATGTGTTTCGATTTCACGAAACATACTCACAGTGAGTTCGTGCGTCCCGCTCGAGTATGGTGTGTGGGAATGTTCCACAGGACGCAGAACATTTATGTGTCGTGGACACACGCGTGCGCAGTGATACAGTGCTAGGGAACTATCAGATAGGATGGGAGATTTGTGGGAGAGAATAATATAAGGACTCGTGTTTTTGAAGACTAGTGGTAGCGCACCCTAATAAGCTTAATGTTTTCAATACTCTTGACAGGTATAACGATCAATCTTATGAAGAACGTCTTCTGTAGCACCAGCAGTGTAGTAACCAGTACCTTCTTACTGGACTATAAAATATTGATGTTGATTTTTTGTAGTTTGCCTATCTTTATGTTCGTTTTCGTTTATATGCCTGTTAACTACTAGACTTACTTTCAATAAGTAATTATGTATTTTTAATAATGATACGATGAAGATGTTGTTTAGAATTTTAAGAAAAGATAATTTTATAAAAGTCAAACTTTGTATCCTTCAAACCGTAGAAAAAATGGGTATGCCTTTCTAAAAGGCCGGCAACGCACCTGTGACTCCTCTGTTGTTGCTGGTGTTCATGTGCAGTGTTGATAGCTTACCACCAGGTGATCTGTCTGCTCGTTTGCCTCCTATTCCATAAAAAAAAATAACGGCGAGCATGGGTGGCTCGCTGCCCGACCAGAACCAGACCCGAGCGTACGGTGCGTCGCGTACCGCGTGCGCCTCATAGAGCCATCAGACCACCACGGATGGGGCCCAATAGGGCTGATGCCGATACGGAGCCGCGGAGAACTTAATGGGTTTTCGGGGCTCCGGCTCGAAGTGCAGGAGTAGGAACGGGGTGGTTTTGAGTCAGTAGGAGTCTGACGCTCCCTCTCGTCTCAGTCATGCGGGAAAGTCATTCGATGAATACCCGCTTAAAAAAAAACATAAAATAAAAAAAAATTATATTTTCCTCATCTTTAAAGAGACCTGCAAGGCTCGAAAATGTAGGTCATAGAGGTACAACAAAGTCTATTGTTATGAAGTTTGACTATTCCGAAATAAAACCTATACTAAATATTTTCCAGAGTCCATATCTTCGTGAGGTACAGTCAGGCACAGTTGGGTCAGCACTGACTGTTCGTGTAATCACGACTTAGTCTACACTTTCAAGTTCATCTTATCAAGTTAAAACTTAGAGTTACTGAACTAGCTTCAAGCAACTCCTATACATCTTGTGTTGATGGCTTAATCTCACTATGAGGAAGAAAATCAGTGAATTATTACTTAAACCTAACTTAGTCACGATTTTAAGTATAGAGGTATATGGGAAAAGCATTGTTTGTTGATATTTGTACTGTTACTTTATTCTTGATCTGGGAAACGTTTTTACCGCTATCCTGTTTGATATTATTAATACCCAACTATATTTGTTTGCCTTTCATGCCATATTTAATCAAGAAAGTAATTAGTAAAGGAGATCATTTGGGCGCCATAAATTTTTGGTCCGTTTCTGAATGTCCAAGATGAAGAAATTATACCAGTAACTTTCAGAAAAAGCCAAATGAAAATGATCTCCTATTGGAATAGACATACATGATAGTAGTAGTAATAGTTTCCAATATATCCTTTATAGTCTTTAAGACAGACATTACAATCGTTAGCCTTGTTCGAGCAATTTCATAGTCAAAATAATATCAAGTTAAACATTCGAACAATAGCAAAGAGTCTTTGCGATATCTAACAAAATCCTTGTGTCGTTTCTGTGAACCAAGAAAATAATGATTAAGAATTAAGAACATCAGATGTAAAGGTTACAGTCATAACTAATTTTACCATCTGATACCACCTGATTTTCGTACGACGTCGTAAGTCGTCGTATGTCGTACGGCGTACACCTGATTTTCATTGATGATGATGATAATGACTGCCTCGTTGGCCGAGTGGTCGCAAGTGCGACTGCCGGGCAAGGGGTCTCGGGTTCGAGTCCCGGGTCGGACAAAGTATTACTGGGTTTTTAAAAAAAAAATCTCAGTAGTAGCACGGAGTCTGGAAATGTCCCGATATATGACAGTAGGCTTACCCCCTATTACATGGGACTCATAACATAAATAGTGAAAAGTGGGTGGTTCAAAATACAAACAAAGATGACAATTAAGGTAGAATGGTCGAATGGAAATAATTTATTAATAATAGTGCACCGACGCGAAATAGGTATCTATTTATTGACAACTGAACTGGCAAAGATGACAATAATTTAGCAATTCCGAAATGCTATTTTTGTAGTTTCAACCAAAATGAAGATTAATAAAAATTTTGAGTGATTCTATTGGAATTATATTAATGGTATTGTTTTAATGGAAACTGGATACATCACAGTGAAATGTCTGTGAAAATTTCAGCACCACCTTAGTCCTTGCTTCTGGTTAAAAGTTTTACTAATTTATACCACACAGAAAATCAGAACTTTGATCAATAAATCAAGGCAACGCTATGAGTAATTCACAATTAATACAACAAGTCTTCCCGTACCGTCTAACCATTCCTAAATCAGCATCGATCTACAATAGATCCCTCTTGTGGCCGCCGGCGCACGACCGTGCTCACGATTCAGATTAATCTATCGAAAATCGTTTTACAACATATTATTTATAGAGCGCATGCGCCAGCAATGATCATCAGTCCGTGTGCGTAGTGATGCGCCCCGACGCATTCCCCGCGCACCGATGTGTCGATGCGGAAATATCGATGCGACGTTATCGATTATTGGAGATAACATCGAGATGTGAGTACTCGAGATGTGTTTGTGATTAGTCATGTTACGTATGCGAATTGTTAATTAGAATAACGTTTTTATGTACTCGTTTATTGATAGACGTAACCAAGATTGATGTTATTAAGATATTGATCGATGGAAGTATTTGCTACGAACCTGATCAAGTACAATTTAACTAGTTAAAGATTTACGGTGTCAAAATTTATCACCCTCGTCATAAAGAATTTTACAGTTCTAACCCGACTCTTAAAATCACATCACATTAACCCTATTACCATAATTAAAATTCAGAAACCATAAAAAATTAACACCATCAAAATCACGGGCTTAATTGTCAAAATCGGACGCCTCTGAAACTTGTTCTTCATAACTCGTAAAAGTCGAGTGATGTCGTAAAAATAAAACCGAAAGCATTCCGACTGGAGTCAACAATTAACCCCAGCAGTAATGAAACTTCTGAACTAGCCTCAGCAGCGACGTGGAATCGCAGCCTATTTTAAAGACATTGAATATTTAAGAGAGCTAATTGAAATGAGCGAGACAGTTTGGAGTGTCGCCAGGATAATTACCTAGCTCCTAAGATGAGATTTAACGTGCCACGCTTAAATGGTTGGAGCTTTGGAGGTCTCTTTTTAAGGGAAACTTTATTTCCGAAGATTTTTCTTGTTAATGAAGTACTTTGGCATCTATAAATGTTTTATGAGATTATAGTGCATAATCGCTGTGTGTAGTAGAGGTTTGTTTGTTTTATTTTATCAAGAAATGGACAATTATTGATTGATTGATTGATTGTGGCGGTTTAATAGAGCTAGCTATCAATCAATTGCTAACTTGTTATTGAAGTTAATAGGTAGTTGACGTCAAGTTTTTTGTTATCAAAATCATTGAAGGTGTTAATGTTTTGATGTTTGACTAACATGATTATAATAATTATACCCAGGTACTGCATGACATCACTAAATGTATTGTGGAAAATAGTGAAAGCGATTGTCATTTAATGTTTGTATTCTGACCCAGCTTTAGAAAGAATAAGACTATCAATATTAAAGCCTGTTTAAAATTATCTATCATATGTCATGCACATCTCTCAACATCGACATCCTAAACCTCGATATCGATAAACCCCATCTCTAAACGTTGTGTGATGTCGAAGGTTGTCGATTCGTGCCGTCCGTATGCGACCCGCTCTTCCGGTGTCCAACACTGCTACATTTTAATGGACGACTATTTGTACGTGAATTCACATCCAACGATTACCTTGTTTGCTTACAAATTGCGTTCGGCTCACGTAATTATGCTGATTCGAAAGTACTCTGCATAAGGGTTATATTTGCATGCTTTTTTAAACATGTTTGTTTTCCATCCCCATGCACGATGTTTTCGTGTTTTGTTTTATTTTAATTTGTAAAGTTCGTTTTGAAGGCATTTTTAGTGATTTGTGATGACCTGTTGTGAGCCTTACTTATACCTCTATGTATTTGATATTTTTATTTAAATCATTCTTATATAAAGGACGTCTCAGGTTTAGTTCTAGGTTAGTATCGTGATTTTCTGTTCTGTTGAATCAAAATGAACTTCTCCTTGATAACTACATGTTTGATCTTTGAGAAAACACAACAACTTTTATTGACCAGTTCTAATTCAAAATGTCCCCCAGTCATAATTTAATTAGCATTACCATTTTACAACTCCACAATCCAACATAACTAAACAACGAACAAAGCAACAGAAACCAAGCCTTGCTACAACTAATTCATTTTAAATACAGTTAACAAACCTAACACTAAACGACGTTTACACGCAATGTTTTATATATCTCGCAATAAGACGCCATCATTCAAAAATGTGCGCAATCCAGCCCCAATAACGCTCAAAGTTAATTTATAAACACCATTTGAATGTACGTACATCGTAATCCCATTACTTCAACATAGAAAATGCCCTTAAATACTTTAGAAAATAAATCTTTGCTTGCTACAACTTATTCTGGGCTCCCCTTTCACGTCGATGTAGTTATTGGAACATACAAATCGAGTGTAGACTCGATGGTCCTACGACCATAATTGTTAATTTCAAGCAAAATGCCCGCAATAGCTTTCAAGTTACACTAACTAACGATCCCATTGCTAGATGCCTATCGGGTTTCTGGGCTTAGTACCTGGGTGGTTGCACCGTGGTCTTAAACTCTGGTTAAAGTTACTGTTACATTGTTTTTGGAAGACAGTTTCTGAAAACAATTATAATGATTTTCAAGAAAATCAAACTTGAGAATTTACTCACTTTCCAATTAGGATTATTAGTAATATGAAATATGAAGAGAAATATAAAGTTTGGTTAATAATTATCTACCCATCCAATCCAAAATAAAAATATTCTACTTTAATTTTCTTACATATTACTTTTGGACTTAAATTATTTTAAAATTATCAAAGGCTCTGTCGTTTAAAAAAACATAATTCTTTCTATTCATAACCAACACTACTAGTTAACATAAAGTAGTTAATATAACGTACGACTTGTTTGTAACATTAAGTATTTGAATCAATCCAAAAACTAACCTAAGTTTAACAAAATCCCTTAAACCTGCGATTAAATTCATCAGTGCAACCGCACCTAAAAATGCGAGTACATAATGCATGCGTACACGGCGCGACGCACAGATCGATGGATCGTATCGATCCGCACAAAGGATCGAGTCGTGATCATGATTGCGTTACATTCGAAAGTTTTGCCGTTTATGTAAACTTTAGTTTTGTACTCTTTGTAACGTTCTTGTCTGAGATATTGCTAGGTCTGTGACTGTGTGAGGTCTGTTTTAATTTGTAAATTTTGATAGCTATTGGTGATGTTTAGGTTTTTAGTTTTACTCATTTGAAGTGTGTTTCACATCACACCCTATCTAAACCAATACCATTAGATTAGGTATTACAAAACCATTAAACTTATTTAAAAGGGTAACATATCTCTTTATCGACTTATGATGCTTCCACATTGCAATTAATCAAGTTTTCCTTTCTGTGTATGCACTGAACAAATAGTCTGGAGTTAAACTGTTGAGTCGTAAAAACTTCGTACGATCGATTTTTACGTTAATTGCTTGGAATGGATTAAGAATTTGTGTTAAGACAATCTTCATGAAGCTGACCAACAGTATCAATAAATAATGTTGACTGCCTTCAAGAAATAGATGGCGTTACAGTATATTCACCTCAGCATTTTGTTAGGCGCATCGATCAAAACTAACGAAATTTATAAGTAACTTTCGGTCAATGATTTGCTATATTTGTTTTTATCAATTAGTCTGTTTAAAAAATTTGTGTAATGTGAATTTAATACATGTCTGATTTGATTTATTGTATTTTTTTATTTACCTCGGGGACATAGGAACTTAGTCAAGTAAGTTATATCAAAGTTTTCTTCCTGAGATGCTTTGACTAACCCTAGTGATTAATTCTCATCTCATCGCCATGTAAGAAGATACCTTTATGCAGCTATAGGACAGTTACAAGCTGATAGTGATGACGATAGCTCTATTCTTTTGCCGTTCATAATAAGTATGTGAATACTGGTTAAACGTGGGTGCTGATGTTAAATCCACGTACTAAACTCTAGTCATCAAGTGATCCGACAGAGAACCAAAGTTATCGACATTGCCTAAAGGATTAGTAATTGAAGTGCCAGTGGGCAGGTCACATTTATTGAAGAACCGATAACCGTTGGGGTAAACGTGTTTTAAAGTGGAGACCGCATCTAGGCAAACATAGTGTAGGACACCCTTCAGCCAAGTGGAGTGACGACATCCGCAAGGTAGCTGGCAGTGATTGGATGAGAAGAGCTGAAGACCGAGCTCAGTGGCCTGCCATTGGAGAAGCCTATGTCCAGCAGTAGACGACCATGGGCTGCTGAAGATGATGATGACACAAATCTCTTGCATAAAGTTCAAAATTAACTAGCATATTGTAACTTATACAAATAAAATAACATTGTGTTACCTCTGCAACCCTTCTAGAAATAATTACTACAAATATTTTATTTACATAGAAATATTGAAACTGTCTCTTAGTACAGAAAACGTCATTAGCACTGCTATAGACATTTGTAATTTTGCGAAGTTGTCTTATTTAGGTTGTTGCAGAGTTTGATAAACATAAGTGTATAGATATTAAAGGTTATTGTACAATAAAACTGCGTTGGTGGGGATCTCGGGGACGATTCATAGATAACTAACTTCTAACTTCTTCCTTCGCCTTCGGTGCCCGTGGGATAAAAAGTAACCTGTGTGTTATTGCAGACTGTTCCAGATTTCATCTCGATCCCTACAGCGGTTTTGACGTGAAGAACAAGATAACTTTCGCATTTTTAATATTAGGTATTAGCAGGATTAGTAAAATATATCACCGGGTATAGAAAAATTGGATAGTCGCCAATGAGTCTACCGTTCAAGGAGTATCGGGTTAGTACATATGGTAGTAAATAATCTACAACCTTTTTAAAAGGATTTGTATTTCTAGATCTTTGATAGGAAACCTGTTGTGAGAATTATCTCTAATAATTAATATAGAACGTTTATCCAACGATTTATCCAATCAAAAATCTTAAATCACTTATAATGTCGTACCTATGTAAAAATCTTGACCTACGCAAACGTTCAACTCGGATTTAAATATTGAATATTGACAAGCTATAATCAAACTTACGTAAATCGTAATATTGATTGGATTCGCATGCATATTCATTGGGGACTATGTCATCGATCGATACACTGATAATAATAATAACTGTTCTATTTAGGTCCAAAGTTATTAATTTGAATTCGTTTTAATCGGTTATAATTCATAAAGTTCAAGCTAGTTTGTTGTTGAAGACGTAGGCTGAAGTGCGCAACAATTTGTTGGCAAAAACATAATAAAGATATATAAAATCTTTTAATTAATTTGTGGTAAAAATATGAGTAATTTTGTAATACAAATGTTATACTAAGTGTGGAAGAGCCATGCTTTGGCGCGATTAGGCCGGCTCCACCGGAGTATCACTCCGGTGGAGCCGGCCTAATCACGGCCTCACAGAAAATTGACGTGAAACATCGCTTGCGTTGTGTTTCGTCACATGAGGGAGGATACCGGAGGTCAAATTTCCCAACTCATAAATCCCTCACAATCCTCAAATTCCTATTCCCAAAAGACCAGTAACACACTTGTAACGCCTCTGGTGTTTCTGGTGTCCATGGGTGACACCGATTGTTTACCATTAGGTGATGCCTATGCTCGTTTACCGGCTTATACCTAAAAAAAACACTAAAGATTTATGATTGACAAATTGATCTACATAGATTGACAAGAATCGAGTAACAAAATCAAAATGGACATCAACGCCTTTCAATTGAACATCATCAGCTTTTCGGAATGCCGATTCCAATCACAACAAAATATCGACACTCGACTATCAATCATTCGATCACGTGTGGTATTAATAAAACAAGTAAAAACGTAAGTTCTATAAAATAAGATGAACTCAGTAGCTTGGGAACCGGACTATGAAAATCCTTATCCGTGACGAAACCACTCGAGTGTGAACAGTGTGTTAAATGTAAAGAACATTAAAAAAAAAGTTTAGTTTTGACATCATTTCACGTCGATCAAGCAGCCCGATGAATAACTCGGTCCGACGGCGAAAGAAAAAAACACTCCGTTCTGAATGCGACTCATTTTATGAATGAAATAAGATTTTTTTTCCTACGGAACCGCGACAAATACGTGCTTTCCTTTCTCGGCCGTCTGAGGCGACGTGCATTCATTTTCGATTAGTTTTTTAATTCCGTTTTGATCTATCACACTTTTTCTCGCGAAGTGAATTCAACCGTGTTGCTGCCGGTGGAGGGCACAATTTACCTAGTCTTGAGGTTTTTATAAGCGCATGTCGCAGGTTTCTTTGAGAAGTAAGTCCGTCGCAGCAACTGCTTCAATGTAACGCTCGGTACACAGATGCGGTCTGAGTAACGAGAAATTATTTGTAGATGGTGATTTATTAGTAGGATTAGAGATTTTGCGGGATATATTAAATGGGAGAGATCGATGGAAAATGTTGTATTGTAGTTGTATTCATGTAATTCCTACGTATGAAGTAGTTACATATTAAGTTCCGAATAATTTGTATGATATTATACAGGAAATTTGTATTGATGAACAATAATAACTTGAATAATGGATTCTGTAATGGGTTTTAGTATCGAATCCAATCGCAGCAGCTGTTCTTCTGTTAACATTTTCCGAAAAATAACCTGAAATAATTTTTGTATGAGCCATTTTTGACAGAAAATCTTGTTTTGCTTTATCGATCACCTATACATAAACAGCTTATATCAACTTCTACAACCTTACAGAATAACAAGCCTTAAACAATTTTCCATTCCAACAACCCAATTGTAACAAGAATCTCAACACAAAGCAAACACACTTAGTCATCTCAATATAAAAATGATTCAACACCAACAAGTACCTACGGGACTCTCATTGAAATAAAAACTAAACAGTTGTCAGCGACCATGTATTGAGATCGAAGGCATTCGGCCGCAAAAACTGTTGGTGTTCGTGGGAAGTTAATCACACGATTAAGGCTCTTGTAAAACCGATGTGTCGGTCTTTCTGACCGGCCTAGGCTAATCAGGTTTTATTGATTAGTAAACGACTTTATTAAATTTTTCAAGACTTTTAATACATTAATCGAATCTGTATTTTGATGGTAGACATGTGCATAATGAGTACACATTGTCAATTGCCTTTACCTACTATTCGATTCAATATCCAAATACTCAGTACTTCCTGATCTGACCAGGTTATTCTGACCTTTCGAAATCAATTTTGAAGCTTAGCACATAAAGGCTTCAGTTACATGTTTGAAAAAAACTGTTAGCAATGATATAACACCAATTTGCATTAGTCACGTCAAAGCTATCGACAAAACGAATAATTTATTCAACAATCGACTTCATTTTACTTGCATATATATAACAAAGCATGCGTGGTTTCACTTCCTAAACTTGTTACTCTTTATCAATCTCTTAACCAATTGAATCTTTTCTAACCATTTTTGATTAGCAGTTACTGACAGGTTATTGACCCTTGCCAACTATTATGATACTCTGCCTTTTTGGTCAATTAGTCTGTTGATATCTTCAAAGCTTCGATACTCAAATCAGACAAAATAGTATACTTATTTTGGCTTTTCCATATTTTTACTAATAAACGACTTTTTTATAATATTTTCAAGACTTACCCTTACACGCATATAAGGTAAAGAAAAAACAAACAAATCTGTATATTAGTTTTAATAGTTTATTAGGGTCTCTTTAAACGTATAATAGTCAAATAATAAAATATTTATTATTTTTTCAGTGTTTTTCAGCACGGGACATATGTGTCCCAGTATGCGTCAAAGGTTGTCTTATTATCTATATGTTCTAGTTTGAAACAATTATCTGAGATCAATTTTACGTGTAATTTTGTAATAAAATTAAGTAAAATATTACATTTACAATAAGAAATGAATAACTATATAAAATGGTTATTAAAAATTAAATGAAAACTTAGTGATATTCTTCAAAACAATTTCTATCTGACGTAAAACATAGGTGAACGTTACACATTGAGCAGGTGTTGTTTGTTCGATTCTCAACACGAGATTTGGCACATTGTACACATCTTTTTCTTGTATTAGCCTTCATCATAATATGCGAAGGTGTCCCCCGATTTTGCACATAACCAAGTCGCTTTTTTGTCATTACTGCCGATGGAAGAGCTCTTTGGCAAGAAGAGAAGTTTGCAATGAGCGAACGAGCTACTACTTGACGAAATTCAAGGCTAGAAAGTGAACTTCCTTCAATTTGCTTGTTCTCATGCAATATGCTATAAATAGTATAGGCATTATTCATAGCAATATCAAGTAAATCAAAGAACAATCGCAGATAGTATTTGATTTTTGCTTTACGATCTACCTCATAGCATACTTTTCTTTGATCCATCAAATCGACACCTCCCATGTGACTATTATATTGTACGACGACTTGTGGACACGGAACATTTATTTTCTCATTACTTCCCTGCACCCTTCTCTTCACCACTGTAGTAGGAATCGGTGACAAAAAGTTTGTCAATAAAAAAACAGCTTTGTTGTCCATCCATTTTATAAATGAAATGCCGTGTGAACTGGTCGTAAATATATCTCCTCTTTGCATAGTTTTATCAGCCGGTACATTTTTGGGTATATTCTTTCTGTTATAACGAACTGTTCCACAACCTCTAATATTTCTTTTTGTCAACTCATACTGCAGGTTGGGAGAATTAAAAAAATTATCAAAATAAATTTCGCAGCCTAAGCCTTGTAAACTGTTTGTAAGTTGTAAAACCACTGACTCTCCTAGTCCAGTTTCAGCACCACCTTGTTTTCGTCCAGTATACAAATCAAATTCAAACAAATAACCAGTCTTTGAATCGGCTCTACACCACATCTTGAACCCCCACTTGACTGGTTTATTTTTGACATACTGTCTCATTATATTGTGCCCTTTGAACTTGATCATATGTTCGTCTATTGACTGCGTTTTTGTATTAGACATAGAATTTTGGAAACTCTCGTTGAAATGATTCATAACAGGACGTATTTTACATGCCCTATCGTAAGTAGGTTGCATTCGAGGTGGTTCATTATTATTGTCGCTAAAATGTAAGTTTCTTCTTATTTCTTCAAATCGGTTCAATGGCATTACGTTCGCGATGAATGAAACGCCCATGTCAGGGTCTGAGGACCAATAGCTACGAAATGTAGGCAAGACATGATATCCCATTACGTAGTTCCTCCCCAAAAAAGCTTTTGCCTCTGCACTGGTGAAAGAGAAAGGCCTTCCATTTTGCATGGCACATCGTTCCGACTCTGGCAGAATAATGTCGTCAATCAATCGATCAAAATTTGTCACTGCATTGAATATCATAATAGGAGTCAAATTTAAGCTATTTGAAATATTAATTTCGCCATATTTATAATCTTCTTCGTCGCGAAACTGGTGAGGCACGTAAGAATTTCGTCTCCAGTTGTAGGTAGGTGGCGAATAATTTACGTTTGTTTGTGTACGTAAATTTTCGTCTAAGCTGGGTTCTACGCCTGGGACGCTTTGGCTAGTTAAAGTGGTAGGTTCAATTTCAGCGGTGGAGTAACCCGCATCGATGTCTTGAGCCAGGAACTGCTGATCTTCTTCATCTAGTGTCAGGGCACCTTCATCGTCACTGTTATCAGCCGCTAGAACTTCTATAATAACATCGTCCCGCAAAGAAAACTCTCTATGCCTTCTTGCAGACATGTTCTGAAACAAATAATTTAAAGTGTTTGTTTAGTCACAAGTAAAATATGTACTAAAAACCTCATAACAATGTGAAACTCGTATATTTATAGAAGTAGCGAAATACATATTGGAAAAACTCCGTTAGTGCATACTGGGACAACCGCGTCCCTTTAAAACTTTTTGTAAAAACTATCTAATTATTGCTTGAAGTGTTTGAAAAACAGATAAAACGTACAAAATACTTACCAAAGAATACAGTTTTATACACTCTATCACTTGAAACTGCAAGATTTTTATAAAATCAAAAATATAAAACACAACTTTCGTCAACAAAAAACTTATAAGTTCTTCTCTAGTAAGTCCTTGTTTTTTTTCTCTAGTAAGTGACATTTAGTGTTGCCATAGCAAGTATCAAAAATCATACTATAAAAATTGAAAATACGAAAATAAAAATGATTTGATAAAATAAGTTTAGCACAAAACCCAAATAACTGACGGGGACAAATGTGTCCCATATGCGTGAAAGGGTTAATACATTAATCGAATCTGTATTTTGATGGTAGACATGTGCATAATGAGTACACATTGTCAATTGCCTTTACCTACTATTCGATTCAATATCCAAATACTCAGTACTTCCTGATCTGACCAGGTCATTCTGACCTTTCGAAATCAATTTTGAAGCTTAGCACATAAAGGCTTCAGTTACATGTTTGAAAAAAACTGTTAGCAATGATATAACACCAATTTGCATTAGTCACGTCAAAGCTATCGACAAAACGAATAATTTATTCAACAATCGACTTCATTTTACTTGCATATATATAACAAAGCATGCGTGGTTTCACTTCCTAAACTTGTTACTCTTTATCAATCTCTTAACCAATTGAATCTTTTCTAACCATTTTTGATTAGCCGTTACTGACAGGTTATTGACCCTTGCCAACTATTATGATACTCTACCTTTTTGGTCAATTAGTCTGTAGATATCTTCGAAGCTTCGATACTCAAATCAGACAAAATAGTATACTTATTTTGGCTTTTCCATATTTTTCATGAAGCCTCGTTGGTCGAGTGGCTGTAAGGGTGACTGCTGCAGCATATTAATTTAACGATTAAGTTAACTACATTACATTGTTTTAAAATTGTGTTCTAGCTTCGTATCAACCGCTTCATTTCTCTGCACTTCCCTACGGTTGACTGTCAGAGAATGCCTTAAGATATTAAGTCCACTATTCACTGCATTTTTTGTGAAGAAGATAAAAATAAATAAATAAACTTTAACGTTAAACGCTATATCCAACACAAATGATAATGTAGGTAGTGATTATGACAGACCATCTTATGAAGAGGTGGCAGAGGACTGTCACGGACTATCAATGGTCTCAATACCTTTACTAAGTAGGTACTCTTCCAAACACCAATTCACCGATTCAACGATTCACGCTATACATTTCCCTCAGATCATTGTTCCATTGTACTCCAAAGCACTCTAACTGACCTCATATAAACCTCAATACTTACAATTTTAATTCATCTATCAGGTGTGTCCGACTATTTGAGTCGCCGTTACGTCTCGTAACAGCCGATCATTCAACTAGAACATTTTCCGATCGCCAGTTGCATTCCCCTACCAAAGTTAACTAAGAACATAAGCGTTAGTAATTATTGTCGACAAAAAAGTCGTGGCAACTGATTGCTTTCACAAGATCTCACAATAGAGCATGAAATGAGCTTCGTCGAGCCACCGCGTTACGCATCGTTCGTGTGACGTTACTTCTGGTTTTCGTGATATTGTCGATTGAGATTGTTAAGTGAGAAATGTCTAATACCAATGGTTGAATACAAAGTTTTCATTATATCTTGAAAAAAAGATTTTGATATTTAAAATCCACAAGGTTTTGTGGACGATATTGCAAATATTATTAAGATAACTACAGTTTAGTAAACGACCACCTTCGAGACGTATCGCCTCGGTCATATCATAATATTAATAAAAATATAAGTTACTTTTCACTTACGTGCGTGGTAATATTCCAATTTAATCACTCAGGTCATGAAAAATTTTACGAACTGAGCTGATTAATCAACATATATTAGAAGTACAATAGGCAATCACTCGTAAAATCTTTTTACATCTCAATATTTCAATAGTAGGGGCAATATTATCACAACAATTACTAATCTAAAACGGTATGTTCTTACTAAATACACAATGAAATTATTTTTTAAAAGTCCTTCGAGCACTAGCGGTATTTTGTAAAAAAACAAACGATTAATATCTCTCTCTTGGTGCATCAATATGCTAGCAAGTGTCCCTAAAGTATATGAGTCCACTGTTATTTTTTTCGCATAGAGAAAGATACCCCATAACTCTCCATTTTTTGAAAAAGTTAGCAAACGTAAACTTACATCACGCCTTTTTGTTCCCCAAGGGGTAGGCAGAGGTGCACATTACGGCACTTAATGTCACCGTACTATGTAACACCCACTTTCCACTATTTAAGTTATTAGTCCCATGTAATAGGGGGTGAGCCTATTGCCATATATCGGGCACATTTCCAGACTCCGTGCTACTAGTGATATTTTTAAAATCCCAGTAATACTTTGCCTGACCCGGGAATCGCACCCGAGAGCCCTTACCCGGCAGTTGCACTTACGACCACTCGGCCAACGAGGTAGTCAGGTAGCTACATAATTTGTTAATGGTGGCAATATTTGAATTCATATTATAGGAAGCAAGTCTAGCTATTGCTAAGTAATATGTCATATTACCTTGACACAAAAACAATGTCATATCAAAGCACGAAATGACTTAAAAACATAATATAACATAACATCACGCCTTTTATCCCGAAGGGGTAGGCAGAGGTGCATATTATACCACTGTACAATGTAACACCCACTTTTCACTATTTATGTTACGAGTCCCATGTAATAGGGGGTGAGCCTATTGCCATATACCGGGCACAATTCCAGACTCCGTGCTACTACTGAGTTTTTTTTTTAAAAACCCAGTAATACTTTGCCCGACCCGGGAATCGAACCCGAGACCCCTTGCTCGGCAGTCGCACTTACGACCACTCGGCCAACGAGGCAGTCAGGTAGCTACATAATTTGTTAATGGTAGCAATATTTGAATTCATATTATAGGAAGCAAGTCTAGCTATTGCTAAGTAATATGTCATATTACCTTGACACAAAAACAATGTCATATCAAAGCACGAAATGACTTAAAAACTTAAATACTAAACAGTAGGTAACAACACAAAGCATGTAGGGTACCCTACAAATACGCAATACAAGGCCTTAAGGGACATTTGCGTATTTGAACGGTGAGTGAAACTGGCATAAATGTACAACTGATTATATGTGAATGGCTCAATCAAGGCTCTCGTTGCACAAGGCGTTATGTCGATATGTTTTGACGTGTCCAAGTAAGACCGTCGCCAGTTATACGTCAGTAAATTGCTACAATTATACCGAGAAGTATGTCAAGTGGCAGCCGACGGGGAGAATGGGGTGGTACGGAACGGTGAACATGTTGGGATTGTTTTGAGCTCGGACAAATAATGTAACGTTTAGAAGAGGTTGTTTGTTAAATGCGAGTATATCGGAGTATTTAATTGGATGATACTTGTTTTAATTTTTGAATAAATGAGGATAAAAAAATGTGAATATTTTATATTTTGGATAGCGGAAGATTTAAGAAACGGAGAAGTAAGATGGAGGTTGATTTTAGAGAATAAATTGAGCGTGCGCGTTGCATAAGTAGGGTGACATCGCCCGGACCGCGCACGCTGCTCATGAGGAACCCCTCTGTGATTCGAAACTAGTAGAGCTTTTCTCAGTATATTCACGTGAGTAACCCGCGATTTTTAGCTAGTTTAATATGTCTCACGATAGTTATTATAAAAACATAACAACCTATATTTCTTGAAGAAACCGATGTAATACATGAATTTTCCTTTGTCTGACCATTCATGAATTCAATGTTTCCTAGAACATAGCATTCAAGCATTAAAATGATCAAAATATTACTCCAAATAAAACATATTATACAAATCAAACATAACATAACATCACGCCTTTTATTCCCCGAAGGGGTAGGCAGAGGTGCGCATTATACCACTGTACAATGTAACACCCTCTTTTCACTATTTAGTAGAGGTATAATATTACACAAATCATAACCACAATAGTTCCTAAACTCCCTTCCCTCCCCCCACTGGTAGCAAATTCCGCCCTAAGCCGGAGCACATGTCCAGTGCCTATCATTACAAAAGTATAAGCCCATTACAAGATTATATGTCATTGTAAACATATGTTGTATAATGTCGATATAAGATCTGGTTAAATAGATTACTGCCTACAAATGAGAATTAAAAGATTTCTAATGACGAAGAAAGTTAAATGAATATCCGTTATGTTTATTCTTAAAATGAATGCCTCGTTGGCCGAGTGGTCGCAAGTGCGACTAACGGGCAAGAGGTCTCGGGTTCGATTCCCGGGTCGGGCAAAGTATTACGAGTTTTCTTTATCACCTTGAACGCCATGGACAAGGTATGGGCCCCGATAGCGGAGGATTTACCTTCAACAGTTTTCTGTCGGCAGTCACACTGTTATTCTCAGTAGTAGCACGAAGCCTGGAAATGTGCCCGGTATAATAATGGCAATAGGCCCACCCCCTATTACATGGAACACATAACATAAATAGTGAAAAGTAGGTATTACATTGTACAGTGCCGTAATATGCACCTCTGCCTACCTCTTCGGGGATAAAAAGGCGTAATGTTATGTTATGTTCATTTTTAAAATAGCTTTTGCGGTGGCCATCTATGCTTATTATTTTGTTGCTAAGGTTAATTGAAATTGGTTCATTCATTTTTATGTAACAGAACGAAAACACTTTGCATATTTATAGAATTTTATTAAGTGAATGACGTGTTTTGCTTTGAGTTTCCGACATATCTGCATGACATGACTCAATATTTATCTGATCTATGCTGAAAATTTTAGGTGAAATTTCAAAGTAACAACTGGAATCTATTTTCATAATTGAATCGAAAGCCTTATAGTCGCCGATCGTATTATTGATAAGATACTATTTTTTTGCTTATACTTATACTCCAAGAAAATATTTTTCAAAATTTACACCTATTGGCCTGAACATCCACACATCATCCTTATCATCTATCTAAAACATTCACATATATCTCGACTACTATTACACCGATCCGAACAAGGTAATCGATTCATAAACTATCAACTCCTGCGCATCGCAACCGTTGTTTGTCAACTAGAACCGAACGATTGACAAATTGCGATAAATTTTACACGTTCTACTTGACACATTGTATGACGACTAGATTTAGACTTTTTATTTAAAAACTTCGCTTTATATTTTTTAATTATTATAGTAACGGTTTTTTGTTAGTATCAAATGATTTTGTTTTTAGAATTTGATAATAGATGGCGTTAGTTTGTATGTAGTATGTAACATGTTGGTTGAAGTTACTGTTTAGTTTAAACAGTCTAGGTTAGGAATAAGTTTAGGTAATAAACGAATATCTTGTAATTTTATTTTTCGATATAAATTAGATCAGGTTCTGCAATTCATTACTTCGCTGTAGCAGTATCTAGTTTGATTTTTGACATATTACTTCACTACATGGATGTGACTGTTTCGTTGTAAAGTTATATACTGGTCATCAACACTTTTTAATTACATTTGATGGACCGATGTTTGACCACTATCTCGCCTGGTGGTAAGCGATTATGTGGTCTACGATGGTGCACGTCGTCCCATAAGCAACCTATTCACTCGGGCCTTAAAGATACCCTTCAGGAAATACATCTTAAATACATAGATGTTTTGTTGTTTGTAACTGCAATATTACAGTTTTCCTATATAACAGTCATTGTTATAAACACAAAAGAAACGAATGAAAATAACTACTTATACTGAAATGAATTTATCGTTCAAATAATACTGAATGAAAATATAATAATATGCAACCAGGAAATATGAACGAATACCAACAACAATACAAGTATTGTAAAAGTAAAAATAAACTTTCGAACCACATTTTTATACAAAAAACAAGCTATTTATATCTTTTATAAAACTATTAATATTCCTGAACGATTCAATTTGATTTGAACGAAGAATTTCTAATTCGTGATAAAATGCAGTGACGAAACATTGCATTTAAAAAAGTTATACTCAAACACTGGCCTAATATAAATTTATTTTCGGATGGAAAACTTAATCTCAAATTCGTCGCGAATTTTGCAATCGATATTGTATTTCGATGCAAAAAAAATCGAGAATCGTTACTCATAATCGCTCATTACAAAAGAGGGTTTCACTTCCACGAGCGTCACGTCTCACGATCAATTGGAAATAATATTGTCACTGATATAGTGACAAACTGGATACGATCACAGGAATCATGATTTTGCAGTACGTACCTCAAAAGTAATATAACAGATAGATATATTAATATTCCTCTAGATTCAGTGTAATCATATAGTAAGTCTGTATGTATATCGTGTGTTTATAATGTAAATATTTAAATTGTGTAGTTTATATATGTTTTCTTGTTCAATCAATTTATATAACAGACTAACGAATTCATTTTTGTTTGAAGAACAATAATTATCATTTCTCTACGGTCGTCCCCTTATGCCTGAAAATTATGATCATCCAGACATCACTCTGAACCGTATGAATTGTTTCCATTGACTTCAGTCTGCGGTCGTTTGTATTACAATGTAAAACCCCGATACTAAGTTGTTGTTGACTTTGACTTGACTGGTCAGGCCATCTGATCGGGGATCCCCTCAAAATATCCCACAACAATGATTTTCTTTAAGCTAATTTCCCAACGTCTCGCAATTATGTCCAAAATACGTCATCAAGACTTTTTTTAGTCTTGGTAAATTAATATAATTTTTATTTTAAGGAAAGGGAACAATAAGTAAATATTTACAACTTTAGAGACACTAAAACTAATAAAAAAAAACTAAAAATTATTATTTACAAAGAGCATGGCAAAATTTGTCAAGACCACATCGCCGAACACATTTACAAATTGAAAAACATATTTTCGCTCAATAAAATATTGATTAAATTATGAACCCAAAGCCACTTCCATCGCACCAATAAAACCTTACCTTCTCAGTCCAATAGTCAGAATCGTGGTCCGACTACCGTTTTGTTATTGTTCAATATGTTTCCAATAATCCAGTTATAGATTACTCGTAGAAAGCCTTGATTCGCACGGTTACCTAGAAAGCGGCCTCTGCATGTTGTTCCCTTAAATTACTCACTTATTACTTACTGTTCGCACCACGAACGCCTTGTTGCGTAGTTGTGTTATGGTGTAACTGACCGTGATGTGTCTTGGTTCTTAGGTAGGAACCATCTTTTGTATTGGTTCTTCATAGAGGTAAATTAGGCAGAGGTGAACTGAACATTAATATAAGTACGAGGTAACACTGAATTTTCACCAGTTACCACAGTTATAGTGGTGTGAGTTCCATGTTATATAGGATACCCTATTAGATAGGTATTGATAGAGAACTATTAGATATAATATAAGTACTAGATACTACCATATAACACGGAACTAAGGTATTATGCACCGGATATAATTCTGTACATATATCGAGTAATTACTAAAAATTTTCGGTACATCGGAATCTTACCAATCCTTTGCGAACCACTCGACCAATTGAACATTCGTTTTCTTATTTACAAAATTCAGAATATTTTGACTGATGACGGTTAAATGGAATAAACGAGGTAAAAAAAAGAACAGTGTAAATTCAAATTTCTTTTATATAATCCTACGTGGGCGTTTAGTATAGAGAGTCTATAAATATATAGCCTTCTTAAACCATGAATAGATGAACTAATTGGAACAAATTACGACCTTGGTATAGTTATTTAGTAATAGTTTCCTATTACATAAGGGTTATTGTACTAAAACAAAGACCGAGGAACTGTTAGGTATGCTAGGAAGAAGAATAGATCAGCTGTATATAAGGGGTAGATTTTGCCAACTAAATTTTCTTCCAGGTGATTCTTAACATCTCGGAGCTGCGGATGACCTAGCGAGTAACCGGGGCTCCGGCTCAAAACACATGTAGGTACGGGGTGGTTTTGTAGTCAGTAAGAGTCAGGAAGAGAGATGATTTTCCCCTCTCAAAAAAAGGTGGTTCTGAACATGATTAATCAGAAGGTAATAAAATAATTATTTTACTTAATTACCTCATGCTATATACTGCCTCGTTGGTCGAGTGATCGCAAGTGCGACTGCCGGGCAAGGGGTCTCCGGTTCGATTCCCAGGTTTGCAAAGTATTAATAAGTTTTTAAAATATTCACAGTTATAACACGGAGTCTGAAATTGTGCCCGGTATATAGTATGGCAATGGGCTCACCCCCTATTACATGGGACTCATAAAATTGTGAAAAGTGGGTGTTACATTGTACAGTGGCATAATGTGCACCTTTGCCTACCCCTTCGGGGATAAAAGGCGTGATGCTATGTCATGTTACTTCATTACCAAAACCAGTCAATTCCAAAAAGCAAATTACTTTCGTTTTTAAAGTATTGTCACATAAAAATGATCCTTAGTGAAATCTTATAATCTGGCTTGCAGTCTTATTTTATCTTAAGCGAAGTGCATTTACGAAATATCAAATTATATGGTCAAAGCGAAGTGATGTGATTATTTTGTTACGAATCATTAGGTTTTGTTGAAATATTCACTTCATTTTACAGATCTTTATTATGTTTTATGCAAGTTTATTTTACAATGTTTATAAATGTATTGATTAAGCACGGTAACACTAGATTTTTATTAAAGGCTACAAACTAGGCAAGCCGACTAATAACATCACTTAACATGGTGAAGGTTTGCCAATGGTTCGGTATAAATATTTTGAATTCCATGACGAAATTGTCTTGACTATGTGTATGGAGATGTTAAAATACTTTGTGTTAGGAGGATTTAACCTGAAATAAAAATGAACGACGAATGTGTACTGGCCTAATTTGTCGTATAAATGCTTTTTATTCCTCTTTTTTTCTTTTAATGTCCTCAAAATACAATAAAACATTGTGGTGAGTAATGGCATCGTTCAATTTTTTGATGACGGAACTGCAACATTCCGTGTAATTTGCTAATTGTGAAAATTATTGCAAGCCCCTCTAAAGAGTGATAGACATAAAATCATATCTATCTAATGATGAGATCACGACGTCATTTCTTACGCCTATTGTATCACCTAGGTACTATTAGGTACACCTAGGTACACCTAGGTACTACTATATTTATCTAGTAACTAGCTTCTACCCGCGACTTCGTACGCGCAATCCCGTATTCTTCCGTTCCCATAAGATTTTCAGGATTTTTTTTCTATCATAAGAACCTTCTCTTGACAATAAAAAACACAAAAAAAAAATCAGCCAAATCGGTCTAGCCACTCTCAAGTTATGGCGTGACAACGGGAAACGGAATATTAAAAATATATGAATGTAAAGCTAAATTCTACACAAATATTCACCTACCATTGGTGTGTTAGGTAACATTTCAACAGGTATAATTTCAAGCATGCCATATGTTCGGCATGTAGATTGAACATAATCGTAGATCACACGACATAGACCACAGGCAAACGGCTCATTACGCAGGAGATTGCTAACAACACTAACTGGGTGATTCTCATTTGATTTACATTAATATTAGTTTAGTACCTACTTAAACTTAGAATCTTATTCATTTATTTACAGTCACAACGATAGAAAACAAAAACCAATTAGAGTAACTGGACATATTAATAAAATAAACGATGAAATAATAAAACTAGAACAAAATATACGCAAGATCTAAACATTATTTTATGCCTACAATAAAGATTACCCACGTACGCATTATAATACCGCTTTTTGCTATTAGAGTTGTAAACACGGATACTTGGGTGTCTTCTAAAATTTGCTGATTACGTAACCAAATAATATCTTACCTATATCCTAACTTAAAGATGTAGGTACTCAAAACGTTATACTTCACAGTACAGTAGTTTCTACCAAATCATTAATATTGTACATGCATCATCATTTCCCCAACAAGAATTGATACCCATAACATATATTTTACCAGAACGAGTTCCATACCATATTCCATTGAAAAATCCCATCATATTCAATTTAATGGTTCCTGGCATTAACACGCCATACACGCGTGCCGCGTAATTTATGTGTAAGTTGCCAGTGATTTGTGACTTATACGCCATTTTGTAGATAGATATAAATCAAAATGGCCGCCAGCTATTCGAATACAGAACGGTGAATTGATTTTTTTGGAATCATACATTATTTTATTTTGATTCATCGTGTGATTTCGTTGTGTAATTGCTACTGTATTGAAGATCGTAGCTGTTAATTTATAGTATAGTTTTTTTAATTGATTTTATTAAATACAGTTGAAGAAATCTTTATTTAGTCGGTAACTTTAAGAATAAGAAATTTCATATATATTATTTTTAGTATCAGTACCTAGTACCTAATGACTTATTTTTTCAATTACTCACACTTACAAGTAAATAAATAATTAAATAAATCAGTCTTAAACCATCCCACTGGCTAACCAAAAATTGTTTCATTCGTAGTACAAGAATGAGCACGCGCCGCACATGCAACAAATGGCAAATCAAGACAATTTTTTTGTCTTGCCAAATATTTGATTTCAAGTTCAACACATACCTACCTACCTAGTGAATAATCTAAATAAATACTGTACAAACTTATCATCAACTTCCAAAATAACTCAAATCAAATCCCACAGAAAAAAAAACAAAATAATATCAATTTCAGAATAACACTGCAACCGCAAAGCAATTTCGTATTTCGTCCGAACCTCATAATTACAACAACACATGACTCCCGAGTTCCGCAACCATGTGAATGGTTCGTGTCCCATCATTATCGTATAAATCAGTACCGATTCAACCGGTAATTGTATCGATACACCGATATATCGATACTACATATCTCATGGCTCAGAACTGGTAAATTAAAGTTTGCACTCAATATAATTTTCATATGAAATGTGTGACGGACAATAAATTATTAGCTATTAGATTGTATGCCGTATAAATCTTAGGATCTGTAATATGGACCGCTAGATTCATAGAGGTGTTCCTATAGGTATCAATTGGGATTGCTTTTGACGAGTTCTTTTCATACTCGTTGGATAAGTCTAGTGGGTTATTAAAGTTCACTGGTTTCCTATTTTGTTGTACTTAAATATATGTTTGGTATTTGGGACTTATTGTAATGGATTTTAATTTAGATTTTATTGTTTTATTTTAGGTAAGTTCGAATTAAATAACTTACCGCAGTTTAGTGAAGCGGAATGTTTGTTATCAGTACGTAAGCGTTGACATCGCATATGGAAGATTTAGTAGATTGTAAAAACAATGCTCCAAAATTCCCAATATGTATTAATTTCGTTCACACATATTTACTATATATATCAATTCTAAAGACACTACATAACACCAGGACCATTTTCAATCATTACACCACAAGACTAACAGAACACTTCGACGAAAAATCACAACATTGCAAACCGCCCGATTACACCACGCGAACGCAAACATAACAGTGTTTACCCACGATCCGTTTAACTCAAAGTTTATGTTAAAAACCCGCCCTAAGCGGACTATCAGCCGCTTTAAATCATCGATGGAAAGACAGACAGCCGCCCATAATTGTACCCTGAGGCCTCTCGATGACACATTCCATCAAAACCAAGACTTTTCTCTAACGGTGCCACTGGTTTTAATACTAGTATATAGCTAACGTACCCCCGTCAATATGTCATTGTGACTTGCAAATCGAGTTCTCGAGAAAATTGCTCTAATACTCTTTAACATATGCAAAGGGAACATCCCTGAGGACATGGAATCGATTATAATCGATTAACAGTGTTTACGTGCATTAAGCTTGTTTTGTATAACGTGACACTTGTGGTTCGTGTCTGTTTTTACAGAGGCATAGCTAGCTTTAGCAACAGGATATCGTTATATTAATGACCGACCCTGTGGTCAGTCACTAACAAATAACATGACGATAAAATTTCATTTATGACAAAATATATCTATTGGAACAAAAATTATACGCAATCTGTAATGACTGCCTCGTTGGCCGAGCGGTCGCAAGTGCGACTACCGGGCAAGGGGTCTCGGGTTCGATTCCCGGGTCGGGCAAAGTATTACTGGGTTTTTAAAAATCTCAGTAGTAACACGGAGTCTGAAAATGTGCCCGGTATATGGCAATAGGCTCACCCCCTATTACATGGGACTCATAACATAAATAGTGAAAAGTGGGTGTTACTTCTGTGTGCACCTCTGCCTACCCCTTCGGGGATAAAAGGCGTGATGTTATGTTATGTTATGTCTGTAATGAGTATACGGGTAAATAAGTTAAACTATTTAAAAACATAATTAAAATAGGTACTACTAATTTTGTTCTGACACCAATAACAAACCTACACAAGAACTTCAGACAGATATATATATTTTTTTATGGCATAAGCTGGTGAACGAGCAGACGGATCACACGATGGTAAGCAATCGGCGTCGCCCATGGACACCTGAAACACCAGAAGCGTTACAAGTTCGTTACCGGCCTTTTGGGGATTAGGAGTTTGAGGATCGTTGGGAATTCAGGAATTGGGGAGATTGGAGAAGATGTTTTACCTTGTGCAGTAATTTTAGGTACCTACAAAATACTTGTTGGTCTCTTGAGAAGACCCTATGTGCCCATACAATCGTCGCTCTCTTCATGATTTATTTTTGACAGTGACATTAACAATTCCGCCATTTTGTCTACAAAAAACTACACAGGCAAAGAAACAACCATTCAGCCTACAGCCTACCTACATGTCTGTCGCACGAATATAAATTATAAGTCGATGTCATGTGATAATCGCCTATTTGAACCGACTATTACAAGTCATAGTTAATTATACATGTACGATAGTGTTTAATATGAAATTATAGGTTCGCATGATTTAGTATGGGACGTAGTTCTCGTTACATGTAAAATGGCGTATGTATGTAAATTGTTTTAAAGACTGGAAGATGTATAAGGAATGTAGGAAATGGAAACGAAGATGAATTTTACAGTTTGTTGGAAAATGTTATTCTAATCATCGTCATCATGGACAACCAGGCCCTTGGACTATGTGTTACAAAATTCCAATAGCTAATAAGACCTAAATAAAAGACTAATACGCGGGTTAAGAACTAGAGAAGCGTAAGGGCAAAATGACAACTTCTCAGGAGAGCCGAAAAAAAACTCAAATTTATCAACCGTTATCTTATAACTCTTTTATAGCAAAATCTATAGGAGTTAGATAACTGATTTTTTTCAATTAAAAAGTGGTTTAAATATAATTTTCAAAAACTGGTTGACATACGTCATTTTGGCTGTTATATAAATTCAATAATGTATAGAATGCAACAGAACTTCCGTTAAAATGGCTTTAAAATAATAACAAAAATATAATAAAATTAATCATTTGACGTGACGCGACGGATCTTTAAACGTAGTTTATACAAGAATTATTTATTGTATAAACTACGTTTAAAAATCCGTCTTTAACCCCCTCTATTTTTGCAGTCGATTGATATAACTTTAACGTCATCCGAAGTGTCGGTTTTCTAAAAATTGGTTAAGCCAATCGCAAGATACTAGTGCACAAACATACATACATACATATAATATGTACAAGTTAAACTGAGAACCTCCTTCTTTTTTTGAAGTCGGTTAAAAATAATCATTCAAATATAGAATATAGGTCCAATGTACCTCTAGATGTTATAGTATGTAGTTATTATAAAAATTGTGAAAAGTGGGTGTTACTTCTGTGTGCACCTCTGCTTACCCCTTCGGGGATAAAAGGCGTGATGTTATGTTATGTTATGTTATTTTATTATAAACGAAGTTGAGCAGCAACATTCTGCCATTTAGCATGTTATTATTCGTGGTCGACCTGCAAGTGGCTATAAAAATTATGATAAATGTTGAAGAATATCTCCAGATCGACACAGCTCTTGCAAATCTTTGTACCTACTTAACTGCTAATATAGCTACTGGACCACTGTAAGCTTTTAAAATTACTCCTGACGAACTAGGTTCAAAATATTTTTGATTTATTTTCGGTAAAACGCCACATAATATATCAAGGTTAAAAATACATATTTGGGCATTGACTCGCCGAAGTGTCGAACATAGAAGAGATCGGTTTGTCATCTGCTTTTTCTGCCATATATTTGAACAAAGATGATCCATCCTCATTAGCACCTTTATTACCAACACCTTCATTCTAGCAATAACATGATAGTTCCCTCTTTTTTTTGCCAAAATCCAGTAAAGTACAGCTATATACAGGCAGCCTTCGTTTATAGAAGTTTTTTTTTGGAAGATGTTGTAGGAATACGACAAATAGCTTGCATGTTATATTCAGCGGAATAAATTTCATCATCCAGAACAAGTTTCATAGCCTCATGTCTATCTCTTCTCGCTTTTTTATGAAATAGGAAGCAAACAAGCAGACGGATCACCTAATAGTAAGCGATCAGCGCCACCCATGGACATCCGCAATACCAGAGGAGTCACAGGCTTGAACTTTTCCTTGTAAATGAGCTTCTTGTTCACTTTTTTTAGCTTCTTTCTCCTCATCATTCATATTATCATATGCAAACCATTCATCGCACATATCTTTCCGTGGCTTATGTAAGCCAATATTAAAATCTTTTTCTAGAATATCGTGATACATGTTTATTTTACCAGGTTCCACCTCATCTTCTTTGCACTTATGAACATATAGTTCGTACATCTTCTCGACAACAAGGTCTTGGTCAAGGTACTCTTTTTCGGTATCTGTTCTAACATAATGAGCTGGTATGCGCGGCAAAGAGCTAATGTGGTCTTTATCGCACTGTCTAGCACTTTCAGGAATTTCATTGTTTTTATGACTGCACGGTTGGTGCGGTGGTTGGGCAACCGGCTGCCGTGCAACGTGTCGCGGGTTCGATTCCCGCACGGAACAACACTCTGTGTGATCCACAAATTGTCGTTTCGGGTCTGGCTGTCATTGTGTATGTGAACTTGTATGTTTGTAAACGCACCCACGACACAGGAGAAAATCCTAATGTGGGGAAAGATTGTGTGAACCAGAACCAGTATAGAAAGAAAAGAAAGAAAGAAGAAAGAAAAATCATTTATTCGACAGTAGGCACGCACACAGATACAAAAAAAAATACAAAATTAAAAAAGAAAATAACAAGTATCTTAACCTAAACTTTTTAGGGTCAAATTAACGTATAGACGCGAAAGTGAATTAGACCAACAGCGATTTATTACGTGCTAAAGAAACGTATATAGCTTTTACGTCATTATTGACATAAAAACTGCATGTATTATTTTAATTATTTAGTGCCGTAACAGCGTATCCCACCCTTACGTTTTTCTGGCAGGAACAAAAATGATAGGAACTTGCGAAATAAGGACCCATAAGCAGTAACGGTACTTTACGTTTATTTAGCACGATACAAACTAAGGCTACATAATTAAACTTTCTGTAATAATAACGTATGACAATATACGCTATTTGCGCGATTATATTAAAGCCATATTTAGTATCCTATTCGCTCTGTAAATCGAGTTACGATGGTTGTGCTTGTAATTTTATTGACAAAATTATGTCAAGATTATTGTAAGTAGAAACACTTCATATTGGCAATAAACAAATATCTTTTTTTTTCTATACGTTATTGTTGTACTAAGCAATCTACTCACTATATCGTTCCAGTTTTTTGGCACATAAAAATATAAGAATTAAAAAACCGAATGGCGAAAAAAAAATTTTTTTGAATTTTTGCCCTTACGCTACTCTAGTTCTTAACCCACGATTATATAAATTAGTCTTTAATTTCTGCCACAATAGGAAAAAGGAAAAATTGAACCTACATTTGTAGGTATTACCTACTTGCATTTGCATATTACTTACTTGACTTCAAAAGAGATTATGTAAAAGAGTTTGTTTTGAACTGACTGCGTCGTTGTCGACCGAGTGGTTGTAAGTACAATGCCAGGTAAAAGGTATCGGGTTCGATTCCCGGGACGAGCAAAGCAATACTGGGTATTTAAAAAAAATCTCAGTAGTAGCACGGAGTTTTAAATTGTGCCCGGTATGTGGCAATAGCACCACCTCCAATACATGGGACTGATAACATAAATAGTGAAAAGTGGGTGTTACATTGTACAGTGGCATTAAGTTCTGTAATGTGCACCTCTGTCTACCCCTTCGGGGATAAATGTCGTCATGTTATTTTTTGTGTTTGTTTTGAAATAGGTAGGTATTCTTCTCAGAATTAGAGTTCATGTTGAAGTGTAAATGTAATAATTGTTTACTTATTTGGAAATTGAATTTAACAATAATATATTTGGTGATCAAATCTAACAAGAACGTCCTTTGAAAAAGGATAAACCGTTTGAAAAAGATGCAACGATTCCAATCATCGATTCATATTATCATACCGATAATCGATTACAAACGAAACTAAAAGTGGCTGGAATAGTGTCGTGACACACTTATAGCCCATAGTTAGTATAAGTACACATGTGTCAGACATTCCGCAGTATAATCAGTACATTCGTAATAAGCATAGCAGTTATGTTGCTCTGTAAAGGCACTGGTTGAAAGTAAGAGTTATTCTAGAGTTTAGGCTTCAAACCTCTTTGCTGGTTTAGACTGCATTTTCTTGGATCGTGTTTATAGGTTATATTAGGAAAATTTGGAAATATCTAAGAGAAACTTTTTCTAGGTCAAGATTTTTTTTTTCGGATATCGAGACGTATGTACACAAAACACCGTTAATTAGTTCGCAGCGCTACACATCGACACTAGTATGACTACACAATATACATGTGTGGGTAATTTCATATTAATAGATATGTATAGAAACATTCGTCTATCACACACATCTTGGTATTTAAATATCATTTTTGTGTCGGTATACGTAATTATTTAGTAAATAAGTTTAAATAAAAACGAGGGTAAAGATAAAAATAACTTATAACAAACTTGGAATAAATCGAAATCAAATAATGAGCAATCGAGCCATACAATACCCATATAAATATAGTGTTTTCTCATCGTATTTTTATGTTACTGAATGGTATACAATATTTCGATGATCTCATTCACAGCGATAGAATAGAACTCACATCATCATTGATCATTGAAAGACGATAAAAGCGTGCTCATTAACCAGTCGACCACGAACACTACGTTAATACCCGTCAAAATGTCGGGTCATATCAATTGATGTAAATAGTTTAAACCATACCAGTGAATTAAATTATAAAAATACATATACCGACACAAGAATGAAAATACCAATGTGAATGTGGTGGACGAATATTTTTATACACAGTAATATGAAATTACCCACACATGTTCACTGTGTAAAAGATAGTAGTGTCGATGTTTGGCGCTAGTAACTAATTAGCGGTGTTTTGTGTACATCGTGTCATTGCCTGTTATGTTGTTAACAAGACAAGAAGTCTTGTACCTAATCTGATACATAATCATCTCAATAATAAGGAGACTTAAGTATGACTCCCTAGGGATGTGTCGTAGCAGGCGTTGCACCGTGGTGACTCCAGAGCAGGTCTCTTGTAGAAGACCCGGAGCCTCCATACAGGTGTTGAGGGTGGCTACCAGGGTGGTTTTAGTGAGGTAAAAATTCACAAAAGGTTTCCACACGTCATCAAAATAAAATAAAGGGTACAAGACTTCTATTCAATTGTTTTACTACGGAGCAAAGGTTTTACTCTGGTCTTCCTAACCTAAGCCCATCGACATGATTGTTACTACCTCAAACTGCTCTGAGTGCCCGGTTGACGCGATAGCTGGGTAACTGGCTTGACGTGTAGGAGGTTCGATTCCCACACAAAGCAACTTTTTCTGTGATTGTTGTTTTGGGTCTGGGTGTCATGTGTATGTGAACTTGTATGATAAAATCCTAGTGTGGGGCAACGTTTAAAAAAAACTGACTTCAAACTGAGAATTTCCAAATTCTTCAAGTTTCCAGATTGTTAAAAAACGCTATGATGAGAAGTCACCGGGCTTCAGCTCGAAGTGCAAGTGTAGAAACGGAGTGGTTTTTAGCCAGTGATAATACTATGACACTCCCGTCCACCCCACCCAGACAGGAGAAGCCATTCGATGATTTTCTCCCCTTAAAAAAATAAATGATAAGAACTCAAAGAAGTGGAAACCACCCCAGAAGAAAACAAACTTACATTCTCTAGAAAAAGAAAGTGATTTAGTGTTCTCCCTGTAGGGTCATGGTCAACTATTCAGATTTTATACTTCCATTAAGCGTAACTCGTAGCCATTAAGGCGTTTTTAATTACTGTGACTAGTATACTTTAAGATAGGAACGTAGTCTTAAAGGGAGGGAGGAGGGATGGGTTAAATTGAAACTTTAATAAGACCATGATAGTTTTAAAACATATTTATATATGAAACTTTAGTATTAAATATATTCCTAATCATTTGCAACTACATACATACTACATAAAACCATGACGTGTGCTATTTTGTGAACACAGTTTTTTTACCCCCATTTTTCTCTAATCATGCCGATATTTTTAACCGTGACAAATTCTTGTCAATCAGTTTTAATCAAGTAGAACTACCTCTAGATACTCGTACACACGTCTTGAACATTAGACCTTTCGAATCAATCAATTGATAGAATAATTACCTAATTGCATAGTTCTTGGCCTTAAGCAAACTTGTATCATTAGATAACATTTATTTTATTTATTTTATTTATTTTAAAAAAAAAACGTTGCCCCACACTAGGATTCTCTTCTGTGTCGTCGGTGCGTTTACAAACATACAAGTTCACATACACAATGACACCCAGACCCGAAACAACAATTTGTGGATCACACAAAGTGTTGTTCCGTGCGGGAATCGAACCCGCGACACGTTGCACGGCAGCCGGTTGCCCAGCCACCGCACCAACCGTGCAGCAACATTGTTAGTTACATGTCAACAGTAGGAAATTAAGAATAAATATTGATTGTACAACATTTAGCTGTATCTTAATTGATTACAGTGGGGTATTGCTGATGAAATTGTAAGTTTAATCTAGTTTATGAACACAATTTGTGATTTATCTTATAGATTTGATCTTTTGAACATAAGTTAGGTATTTAGGTCTAACACTCTTTAAATTAAATAATTCTTTAACTGAGTACATTATAAACTAACTAAAAATCGCAGGCTCTACTAGTTTCGAACCACAGAGGGGTTCTTCCTCATGAGCAGCGTGTGCGGTCACGGTGATGTCGCGCAGCCTACTAGTGGGTTCGAAACTAGCAGAGCTTTTCTCAGTATTTCACGAGCGATTTTCAGTTAATTTAGTATGGCTTACGATTATTATAAAAGCATTTTAAACTGATTTTGTATTGAATTATTTAAATTATTGAATTTTGTTACATATCCAATGACAACTAAATATAAGGATTTCTGTTAATAATCATTTAAAAACTTAGTAACATTGTAAATTACGACCTGTTACTACCGGAGTACCTATAACATTTTTAATGTCGACTATATCTCGAATGCACAACACTAGTACAAGATTATTATGTAAATTAAGGCCTATACCACTGTCCAAAGCACCAAAACGCCACAATAACTTGTCGTTGTCGCAGGCAAGCGATATGTAAATCAGAATGCACATTCTAACGTTGGCCAATGCAAACCAATTCACACTACACACGTAACTACACTCATTGATCTATAAAATCAATCGAAAACAATAAACAAACGTAATTACGTGAAATACGATATCGCTATTAAATTAACAGTTTAATGATACAATTGTATTGAATCATTTATACCAAAAACCGTTACACATATATCAACCTGTCAAATACCGGACCAATTGCTGTGTTTAAAACGCAAAGGTGCGTTCAAACGTGTCCCCCACTTGCGCGAATTCCTCTGAACATTTCGCAACTACTGAGCGGCGATCCAACTCCGCCCTACGATACCCACCTATTATACCGTTCGCTACCGAACAACCTTGACTATTATTTAGAGCACTGACCATTAACCAGACCGCGTAAGCATAGATACAGAGTCACCAGAGGCTGATATCTCGTCGACAGCACGAATTACATTAGCGAATTATCCTATTTTCCGTTCGGGAGCCCCGAGCGAACAGCTAACAAGCCAGCCTCATGACGTAGAAAGCGCTCCCATATTTCCTAGGCTAATAAAAGCGATGATAGTCTTGGGGTGTTCTAAAAAACGAGCGCTATATCAAACGCGTGCTCGAGGTAAACTAGCCGAGTATAAATTCTAATAAGCGTTTATTCTATGCGCCTCCCGAGGCAACAATGCTCTTAATCTCGACTATTATAGCTTGGAAGTTTTAAAATCCAAGCGGTAGTTGCTTACACTTAATATTTAGTTGCCTCCTACGCTCGGCCGGGTAATAAATTGCGCGGGATTGATGCCTCGACGCGAGGTTTTAAGCTTCCGTATGTTTTAAAAATGGAATAGTGTACGATCAGTCACGCTCCATAGATAATTCATATGCACGATGGGACATGAATAAATCTTCCTTACTTAGAATCTCTTTGGTTTCATTTTTAAATCGTGTCTTTTGATTAGATTGGCGTGGCATTTACTGATAACTTTGACGTTTATGAAATAGTTTTTTTTTTCTAAACCAAGTAATGTACGCTGTTAATGGATACAATTAAACGTTCTTTTATTTATTGCGGTGTATAGTTACAGTTTAATAGCTGAACATTAATTGATAGACTAGCTCAATGGAGAAAGTGTCTTATTATACTGGTGGTGTGGATTAAAATAGTTCAATCGATCTAATTGATGGGCAAGGTTGTTGCTAATAATAGAAGCCTTTCTGTTATGCAATATAAGTTATAAGTATTCTACAAGTTTTTTATATACATCTTGAATAGACGTATTTTTAAACCTAACAACTATCGTGATGCATATTAAATTAACTAAAAATAACAATTTAGCTACGTAAGCATGTAAAAGCTCTACTAGTTTCGAATCATAGAGGGACTGTAGGTATAACAAAAGACTATTACTTAAAATTATTTTTACTTATCTCGGATAGATGCTTTCGTTGGACTAACAATATAGGTTTAGATAACAGGGAAATGTATAACAACTATTGTGAGTATAATAACTAAATTAACTGAAAATTGCAGGCTACTCAGGTAGGCTGTACGACATCACCGCGACCGCGCACGCTGCTCATGAGGACGAACCCCTCTGAAGGTCGAAACTAGTAGAGCTTTTCTCAATATTTTCACGCAAGTAACCGGCGAATTTTAGTTAACAGGGAAATTATAATTATCGAATCTAATTTAAAATATTTCCCAGCAATATAACCCTTTCAATAATCTTCCTGACACACGTACGACTAGTGCAACATAATGACGGCAGTAAGGAAGTATGAACACCTGTTCAACAATATAGCGTACCATTTCATATAGAGGTAGATGAACTGCGGTGTAAGAAGAATGGATATGACATGGCGTTAAGGACATTTGTACTGGGCATTACTCATACCATCTAGTGATATAATCCCTAGTAAGCCGTGCTAGACCTACCACCAAGTCAATTTGAAAATTCTCCTGCTATTCTAAATATACTGTTTTCTGAATATATCTATCTTCCTTCTGAGATCTTCTTAAAATGATATTTGACGATATATTATCCTCTTCGACAAGTTATCATACTTGGAAATTACCATTAACATAATTACTTCCTAAAATAGGTTAAATAAAAAACTACAAACTCGAGTGAGTGGTGCATGAGTATGTACCTGTAAATTTTCACCTATCAAAATTGAAACATCAAGTACTGTTGCTTAACCGATTACAATACAACCATATCTGCTATCTTCGTACATCTGTCAGTTGCGTAACATGGCCGATGTCCTGAAGGCAGTAATTCTCACTCTCCTCACAGCCTTATAATACACACTGGATTACAACCTGTGTTACCGTTTTGTAGTTAAACCTTATTCATAGTTACGGCTTAATGTTATGGGTCATACATTTTGTAAAGTACTATGTTTGACGAGTTGTCCTGCATTCATTGATGACTAAGAATTATGAAAATTACTATTCTTCTTAACACGATTTAGATAATGGGTATGATGACAGGGTATGAAGATTAAAAATGTAATTAGTCCGAAAGTTACGTAATTAAAAAATATTAGGCACGTATTTTTTTTTGTCGTATAATAAATAAAACAATACTTAGATAAAACGAATCAAATTTTAGGAGTGGGGCTAAAATGTCATTTCTTAGTATAAAATGTACTGATAAATGACGTCACGCGACATTTGAAATCAATATATCTTCGAAACTATTCGTTTCCGAAAGAAAATAAAAATACGTGCCTAATGTTTTCAAATAATCTACCAGATGGACATTAAAATAAAAATTGGTCCTCCACCCTATTACTGCTGAAAGTACCGCAAATTTAAAATAAATAATAAATGTATTTAGTTATACCTAAACTTACAACAAGCTTCACATCATATGAATTGAACAGTTAAGCATTAAACGGTCATGCAAACTAAACATGTATAAAAAGTTTCTGAAGATTGAAGATATCCTGCTTCATGGTAGCAAGATTACACTTCATAGAAATACAACCATTCATTGACACATACATACATACATATGTCGCAAATTAAGTAAAATCTTGTAAAAACACGACCTTTATACACTCCTCATCCAGGAAAATAACCAACCGAAATATCTAGGCGCTGTGATAGTGGCGGTTACGAGAACTATATTGACATTAACATAGTTTCTTCATACGTTTATGCATCGAGATAATCATATCCTAATCGATAAAAAATTCTCGATCCAAAACGATTTTATTATCCTCTACAAGATCCTCATCTCCATTACCGAAATCAAAAGTGGTATCAGCTTCTAGACTATAAATACGAGCGGGCAAACAATATCTGCCTAGGGCCATGATATCCCATAACGTTCGATAACCGATACCATCGCACACCACCTTGTTCGGCGCAGTCGGTTAAAAGGTCCTTACGCCATTCACTTGCATAGCACCTGGCCGATAAACGGCGTCATTCTAACATATTTGTATGTGGGCTATTGTTATATAACAGATATATTTATTTATATATATTTTAGACCATAATACAATAGGTGGACTCTGGGCTTCACTCAGTTGTACAGTCTCTTTTTTGTGCCTTTAGGCTTAATTCAATCTGTCTCCTGCAGTAATTTACCGAGGGAAGTGGCAACTATCAATTGTTTTCTTCTCCTCTTAAAATATCTTCTGATTCACTTCGTTGCGGGAACCAAGATAGTTATGTCCCTGGGATGCGCCGGACTTCAGTGTTCCGGTGTTTTCATGGTTGTATCTACTGTAGATCCTGGCTTACAAGAGTTGCAGCGGTTTTGGAAGGTTGTGGCGGGCTTGTCCCATTAATATAAATAGGTGGACCCGTTTATAGTGAAAATGCGAGGGCATCTGAGAAGAAGGCTGACTTAAATTTTCGAATAAATGAAAAATACTTTTGTTTTTGTTCGGAGAAGTGATATTCCAGTTGAAAGACTGGCATCATTTGAATTTTCTTTTGTTACTGATTTTGAATAAATCATACCAACGCTATATTCGCATATGAACATGTTGAAATCTGATAACACCTACGTAAAATAACTTATATTTATTTATTTAATATGCTTTATGGACAAAATGTACAAATAGGTGGACTTAATGCCGCAGGCATTTTCTACCAGTCCGACCTTTGGGTGATGCAGAGAAGAGTAAATGGTAGGTGCAAGAAGCAAGCAATTATTTTACTTAACAAATGACAGATAAACGAATATATTTCAAAGATATACATAAATAAACATAATTATCTTTTGTGTTGTATGTTATCATGTCAATGCGGTAACAGGATTGTTAAATGCTCGCACGTTATTATCGCCACTACGGAACTAAATTCGACCATTCTAGTCTATCCAGTCTTAACATCTATTTCCTTAGTTCATAATATCAGTTTGAGCAACGAACCTACCCCATAAATCGTTTATTAGAATAATGTTCACAATACTAATCACAACCTTTGAGATCTTACGGATAAGACTCGATTCCGATCTCCTATGATGAATGGTGCACACCCATACTATGTCTTTGTTATAAATAAACTGGAAAAACCGTTGCTTCGGATCGTGATTTACCGGTTTCAAAAAATACCGGTTGGGTATTTGAGGTAGCTGGATAAGGGAGCTATGTTCCTGTTTATTTCTCTCTAGGAGACTAAATAGGATAAAAGGTCCTCTTATTCTGAATTCGGCCATTCTTCAGTTTGACGTGTGTAATTACCGTCACATTTATATTTTGACCGAAATATAAAATGTGATACAAATCAATGCAATATATATTTGGTGGATTCCTGAATATGATTCTCGATAGACGACTGACTTGTCACTGAAATCCGATATGCGCAGATACTGACCTATTTTTAAAGAGCCGATGACGTTAATGTTACTAGTGTTCATGGACGCACTTATCGTTCACCATCAGACTATGCGTTTACCCGTTTTACCCCTATCTTATAAAAAATCGAACTGGTAACGTAAGTAAGGCTGACTGCGAGGTTCCTTAGACAATTGACTCTTCCGAATTCTCATGTTTTGTATTGCGTCATTAGTACATAACATGACATCACGCCTTTTATCCTCAAAGGGGTAGGCAGAGGAGAATATTACAGCACTTAATGCCGCTGTACAATTTAACATCCACATTTCACTATTAAAGTCCTTTGTAATAGGGGGTGAGCCTATTACCATATATCGGGCACAATTACAAACTCCGTGGTACTAACTACTAAGATAAATATTTTTAAAAATACCAGTATTACTTTGCCCGACCCTGGAAACGAATCCGAGACCCATTGCCCGGCAGGCACACTTGCAACCACTCGGCCAACGAGGCATCCATTACTCTCAGTAAATTTTATCATATTGGTTTGTCTAATTGTAATTAGACCGTATATTATGACGTACTATAACACTGTGTTTGTGGAGTGAGCCTTAAAACTGATTTGAGTTCTCTTTTCTGCACAGAACCTCATCGCATGCACCTCTGTAGTAAAATAACTCAGATATTGATACGAAATCTTATTATTTTATTTCATTATGTGACTTATAAACACAGTAAACAGTGGTAGTGGCCAATAAATTGTATAACAAACACCGTGCATGTCTTATCATATTGATCTGGTATCTGGTATCTGGTATCGGTATCTTACATGATTCGTTTGGACACGCCTAATGTGCCGTGACGCCACTGATAAATTGCTGTGTGTAGTATAGTGTGTTCGGTATGTTCCTATATAGAAATTTTTGTATTTGGGGTGAGAGAAGTGTTGGGTATACGTAGTGAAAATTATAGTAAATTTCATCATTTTTGGCGTTGGTATGATTACATTTTGTTTTGAAGAAAACTGGAACTTCATACATTAGTCGTAAACTGGAACTTCCTGTAAGTCGAGTAAGAGAGTAAAAAAAAGAGAAGAAAATATCACCCTTTAATGATAAATAAACTTTTTTCAATTATTTTTTTTTATACTTTGTTGAATTTTGTAGATTTTTTTTAGGTTGACTTTTGTCCACTACCTCGCCTGGTGATAAGCGATGATTTGGCCGACGCGACGATGGAGCACGCCTACCTACCAGCAACCTATTTACTCGAGATTTGGAGATACCCAAGTTGTATTTGTCGGGAAGCACAGATTCTGGCAAGGAATTCCATTCTTCATATATAAGGTCTGGTAATGATACCAATGTATTGTAATTGATGCAGTATATAACAAAAAGACAAAGCAATTGTTTGGGCTTAAAATGTAAATAAAAAATTAATACACAGCAGCATCTTATTAACCCATCTCTTTTGAAAATCTGACAAACCTCTTTTTACGTCAGAGTTTATAAAATTAATAAAAAAATAATGCCCCAATAGAAATATTCTAAAGCAGTAACACACCGAGAACTAGTGCGTGCGCGTGCGATTGCCTCTGTATATTCAAAACTATTTAATCACTTATACTTTGATCCATATGCATTATTTATACATGGTGTCCTTTTACTTCCTGGTTATACAAGCGTGAACTATAGTATGAAACATTACGATCCCGCCTAAAGGGTTGGCTCTACAGCAATATGCATTAGCACGAAATATTTTAGGAACAAAATCTAAAATAGCTACATTACCTCATCAAAACAATAAATTTGAAAATTGTTGGAGAAACTCGCCGTAGTGAACTTAAATACAATAATTATGCTTAATACTTTTTAGCATACCTATTACAACTTGGTAAAAGAATTGGTGCCCTCAATAAATAGGTCCATATTACATATATTTGATCTCCGATCAAGTAAGAGTATGCTAAAAGCCAAAAAAAATTCTAAATTTGAAAACTCCACCTGTATTAAATCTGCTGACCACACATTGTGTCAGCCGCGGAAAGTCCATCCGTCAAGTACACTACCTGAATTCCTGGGACACTGCCCACGTGCTTCCTTGACGATGTTTAATGGTCACCCTAGTCCCGCTGTGCGATCATTTGTCAGCATGGGTGGACTAAATTATAATTACTACCACCAAAACTAAGTCCAACCTTCGTGACATAAAAATAAGGTTGAGATTGATTTGAAAAGGCGAAGTTTTAAGTTTGTATCTTTTTAAAACGGTGTTTTGTTTGTGATGTATGAAGATAATTTGAATGCCATTAAATTGTACTTGATGTTTAAACAAGAAGGCCTTACAAGTTATTGGCTACTTCTTAATGAAAGTGGAAGACACATTACTCATATCTTATGTTCGCCATTTACTCCCTAAAGAGAGAAATGGAGGCGCACATAGTTATTGCCTGTACAATATCACGCCTACATTTAATATAGGAGTGAGCCTAATGCTAACCACCCTTGATACAAGTCTAGACCTCATGGTACTTAGTCGCGGAGAACCTAACGGGTAACCGGGGCTCCGGCTCGACGTGCAGGAGAAGGAACGGGGTGGTTTTTAGTCAGTAAGAGTCTGACACTCCCTTCCGCCTCACCCAGGCGGGAGCAGTCATTCGATGATTTTCCCCCCTTAAAAAAAAGACCTCATGGTACTTACTATTGACACATTTTCGATGAACCTAAAAATATCAAAGTCAAAGCACTTATTTAAATTAAACCATAATTTGTTTTTTATATGAGAAGATAGAACTGACGTTAGTCTGTCAGTCTATCCGTCAGTGAACCTAGGTCCTCGTTACAGAATGTAGATTCAAAAATTGAAGAACGAGCAAGAAATTGCATTCGGTTAAAAATTATATCTTTAACAATCTCTCTGATACATTATCCAATATTGTATCTACATCTGAGAACAATTTAAAGACACGCTTGACGCATCATACCTACAAGTTACAAAACTTACTAAAATAAAGAACAAAACAAAAAAGAAAAGAAATAGTATCTTATAGTCTAACATGGTGCTTACATAAAATGCAAACTGCATAAGCATACAAACAAATCTAAATCAACTATATAAAAATAAGTCGGGTTTTCCTTCCTGACGCTATAACTCCAGAACGTACGAACCTATTTTCACGGTTTTGCATTCGTTGGAAAGGTCTCGGGCTCCGTGAGGATTATATAGTATAAAACAAAAAAAAATCTTCATCTCTTAATCACCAAACGTAATGTTACATAAAATGATGCCGTGGCGAAACGGAGTTCGCCGAGTTTGCTAGTACACTATAGAAAAAAATTCAGCCTAACCCTTCCACAAATGTCTACCATGCCAGACGAAAAAAAAAGCAAAATACCAAAGCTTTGATTAACACAAAGCCACTCAAGGTCAAATCCAGTTAACGCCGAAACACTCAATGGTTCATGACTCAAAATAATTCAGGATCTGCCGTCAAGGGAGTTCATTTACATATTTCAGTTCAACTTTCAGTAACTGTGATTTACATAACTCATGTTTGCAAGCTTCGCTGAAGCTTCAGTAATCTCCAGTGCGGATGCCTTTGTATGTATAGGACTCATGTTCATCAAGTATGTTAATTTTGATGATGGTTATAGGGCAAAAGTAATGGCATAATTGATGGTAATGACGTAGATAGATGTTCACTAGTAAAGTGTTATGTGAACCTCTCATATAATATGTAGTACCTAGAGAATGTTGTTACGACTTCATGTTGGTTCAATATCAGGTTTAACTTGCTTCAGAACAGAAAACTCTTAGTTTTGTTCCCATTGATAAGTGTAATAATTAAGCGATCATTTTCTTTTATCTCGAATAGAGGACGAAAAGGTCTCCCTAAATCTGAATACAAATTAAATGATGATTTCGAACCCAAATGAACGACTGTACCGTGCTTGAAGCAGCTAACTCACTCAACCGGCTCATAAACTCTAAACTGAAATATTAATAGAGTAAAACAGACGAAAATTCCTGTTCATTAATAATTTAAGAAGAAAAAGAGTAACTATCAAAGTTTCATCGTCCGCCTTCGGATGTGGCTTTATAACTTACAATTTTTCCGTCCTTAATCCTTTACGGAGCTCATTTAGCCGAGTTTTAATCTCAATCTCACCTCATTACCGGATCCCGAATACTCGGAATAGCCAATTTCACCATTAATTACAAACCCGGACTCCCTTACCCTTCCTTTTTCGAGTAAAAATAAATTATAACTCATTTATCGTTAGAGCCGAGACGCCCGCGACGGAGGCATTGAAATAAATAGCTGTCACGTTGGCGCACACAGAAGTAACGTGAACCCGTGAAACGACGTCACGTTAACGTTAACGGGGGGGAGGCCACGCCCAGCGGCTGCGCACTGCACCACACACGCCCATGTGTCGCACATACGGCGTCACGTAACTGGGGCACATGTACTCGTATGTATACCACGTGCTCGGGGGCGTGCGCTCCGGTGGGCGTGCCACGTGTGCCATGTGTCAGTAAATGGCTGGAGATAGGCTCACGTTAAAAGGGAAATAGCCGGTCGCGTTCCACTCTTGACGACTTTATGTTGCGTACTGTATGTATGGCCGCACATGTGACTTCATATGTCACGCCCGACGCCCGACCTCGCTGGCCAAACGTTGACATGTACAGATAGCTCTGCCAGTCCGAGGAAATAGTAATAAACGCCGCCGGCGCTGGAAATTAAACAGACGGGCGGGAGTTAAAAAAAAGAAAATAATATTCCCACCTGCGTCCGCAATTATCGGCGCAAACCGCGGAAAATTGCGAGGCGAACGCCAAACTGACACTCGTGGAACTTCCTCAAAATAAAACTTTGGAAAAGTTCAACCGGAAAAGAAAGAAAACGCGAAAATAAAAAAGCCATTGACTCCGCAGTCCGGCCCCGAAAGTTTTAGACGCCTTTTTAAACATTCCCGCGGATGAAATCACGACCGGAGGGATTTTTTTTATCGCCAGAAGGATTTTCAGTGCTCGTTTCTGTCAACTAATTAGAGTTTGCTCTCGAAAATAAAATTAAATGCAAATACTGACGTTATCAAAATGTCACTTGAGTTGTGGCCTGCGTCATGGTAATTGGTCGCGACTGAAAGGTTGCCTCCGCCTGCCGCTACGCGGAGGTATTGAAAAAACATAAATAGAGAGTGGAGTTGGTAGCGTAGCGAGTATAAGAAACAATATGGCAGAGAGTAACGTCGGATCAATAATATATAGGATAAGAAAACGCGGGCACAGAGCAGTTAAGAATCCGAGGCACCCGTACATAGGCGAGAGCGAAAACAAATCAGTGCCGGGAGGCGAAAATTGAGCACGTACCCGTTCCGGCTAATTTTATTTTGCAATTACCCCCCCTCCCGAGCCCGTCCTACGACCTCACCCCCCTGCGACGCTCCGCTAATACAACATTCTTGGCGACAGCCAGTTTTTGGGACAGAGGCTGTGGTGGGAATCTTATGATAGAATTATACTGGAAAAGTGTTGTGGAGGCAACTACATAGATAGATTTGTACTACCGATCTGTTGTCGCCTGAAAATATTGCCAGGTCATGACTTTCTCTGTTGTTCTCTCGTAAATCCATTTAGCCAAGGTTAGAAGTACTTTGTTGAAAATAAAGTACCTACACATGACCAAGTTAAATAAACTTATTTATGTAACACGCTATATTTATTGAACAAAAAAAATACTGCTACATTATATGAAAATGAGAAAATGACTATCCTACATACTTATCTACTATTCCATAAAGCTAGAATCACTAAAGTTAAGGTACGAACAAAATTTTCTATAACAAAAGAAAACTACGCACTAATTTTAACAGATAAAATCTTTTATTTTAGAGGCAAAGAACACAAACTTGAACCAATATAAACCACACACATAAAAAAGTTACCTTAATATTATGTTGAAAAACAACATTTTTCATTTAAATGATAATGATATACCAGCGAAATATTCATTAAAAATCTACAAGAGGAAATTCTCAATCTACGCATACAAAGTCTCTGTAGGCTATTACTCTGCACCCCCCAGTGTAAAAAGGTTGTAAGAAGGCGGACACCCCCGTCTTAGGGAGGCGATCGCCTCCACAACCCTTTCGCTTTTACCCCCGCTGGACAGGGTGATGTTTTGTGAAGAAAATATATCGGCGGAGTAAAAAATAAGATCGTAGAAAAAAAATCATAAAAAATTGTAACGTGTGAGGCAATACACTGCTATTGCCTCACACGTGAACAAAATCGAGTGATGTTGCTACTGAGCAACATCACTCGATTTTGTTTTGCAAATATAGGACATGTTGTTAATAAGGCTTATATTTTTAAAAATAATAAATATAAATCAACAAAGCCAACTTATTGGGGTCAGTAGGACATGGAATGTAGTAAACGTAAATATAGTAAATTTTTTTTACTTGAGTCATGTCAGTTAACATTGTTCTTTCTTTTTATCTAGTTTTAATCATTATAGCTACTTTTAACCAACACTGATCTTGTGCCAATTGGACGCCTAGTGTACTAACTTACTTTGCATAATTATTACAGATGCATTTCGCAAAATATTAAAAACAAAATTTAAAAAATTAAGCCTAAACAACTCAATAAAATCTAACTTCCAAAAACTTTATTCAAACCTTGTTAAAATACAAAAAATCTCAGTCAGCATTCAGTGGTTTTTATACAGAAAATAATAGGCAATTTTTTGTCAAGATTATACCCGTCCAGAGCCCATAACACAAAGAACCACACCCTGTACCCGTTAAGCTTCTCGCATTTCTTCGACGCTTCTTAAAGTGTTTTACATACAACCGTCTATGGCTGTGTGCGTTTGGTAAATACTTACGCATTGATGTGTGAGTCGCTACGCATTTTTACCCACCCCCCTTCCCTTTAAGAAAAATACCTTACCCCTTTCGCCACCCCTTTGATGTACCGGTGCGCCCCTGGTAAAGAAGATATGAGACTTTTTCAAAAAGCTTAATTTAAATGAGTCGCTCGGGACGACTCAATGGGAATATTCCTTAATTTAAATACTATCTTCAAGACGAAAGGGTGGGGCATTTTAATTGGTATTGAATTTCGATTGAAGACTTTTGTTTTTTCGACTTCGTTTGTTTTTTTAGTCTGCGCCTGCCGTGGGAATTTGACTTGGTGCTGGCTGTTTGGAAATGTTCTACGTGGAAAATTGGTGTACCTACTCATATGGGGACTATACCATTCGTATGTAAAACATATTACGTACATATGTATCCATGTTAGACATGATTTAAAAACGTTAGCATTTCTTTGTTAAGGCTTCGTTTAGAGTTGTATTCTATTAAAATGTGCGTAAAATTGTATTTACATAGTTTTGAGTTTAGCTTTTAGGAAAAATGTGTTACATAATTGATCTAATAGTGAAAAACACAATAAGTTTATTGTATACAGCACATATCAGTGACGCAAAACAAGTCCCTATTTTGTACTATCTACTTATATGTCCTAACACCTACATTATGCTATGATAAGCAGTTAACTACTTTAAGTAATTAATTATTATGTTTTCAGCTTACTCACGTAACTGTTTGATATGGAACTCGACTACTACTGCTGCTACTTTAGCAGTGCGACAGTCGCCGCATCGCGGGTCGCGGAATGCTGCTCATGAATATGAGCCTCTAGCATTGCTTGAAACTAGTTGAGTTCCTCGTCAAATAGTTACGTGAGTAAGCCGAAAATATATTATTTAATTAATATGTCTCCTAAAAGTTTTAATACTTTTAAGTAAATAAAAAACTGGACATTGATCTTGATAGGTAATAAGCTTTCATCTTCTGTCATCATTTACAGCTCACTTAATATTGAATACATTACCCTTATCAAACTGATCCCCTACGTCGTTTGAATGTTCACGCTTTATCTACAACTCTTCAACTTATGTACAAATAAAATTTCCGACATTTCCTTTAGGTTGCTGAATCAAAAAAATCCTAACGCTAGACAACCACTGAGAAAACTTTTTTGCTTTAGGATATGATTTTGTATTGAATATATTAGATATTAAGTTGCTTCCGACAAGCAGATCTGGAAGTCATTGGGGACGCCTATGTTCAGCAGTAGATGTCTTATGGCTGATATGATGATGATGGTAGTTATAATATAACTAGCTTCTGCGTGCGGCTTCACCCGCGTTCTCATGGAAAGTACCGTATGTGTTATTCCAGACTATAATCTACACTTGTGTCAAATTTCATCCCGATCCCATCAACCGTTTTGACTTAAAAGAGTAACAAACATACAGACACACACACACACACACACACACACACACACACACACATATATCCTCACAAAATATCGTATTTATAATAATAGTAGGATACGAACATATGCAATATATACGTCGGTACAGACGTTTTTATACTGTTACCCATGTACGTATCATAATAAAGTACTTTTTTATAGTACGCGTACGTAAGTAAGCTTAATATAAATCATGACTTGTAAGTATAAAGTCTAAACGATTGATAGCTGGGCATGTCCCGGGCTTGATTCCCGCACGGAACAACTCTGTGTGATCCACAAATTGTTGTTCTGGGTCTGGGTGTCATGTGTATGTGAACTTGTATATTTTAAACGCACTCACGACACAGGACAAAATACGAGTGTGGGGTAACGTTTTGCTGAAAAAATAACTTGTTACCTAACATGAGATTTAAGTCGTAGTTTTCTAGTTTAATAAAGAAATGAGAGAGAACTTTATAATCCAAAGACCGGTTTAAATACATTAAAATTGCTGTCAAATAGTGAAATATTGCAATACTACAATGTAAGCTAAAATTAAAGATGTAATTTGTATCGCCATCTTAACCCGTTCTCGTTAAAAAATAACACCCCTTTCAGAATTAAAATGTCATCAGCCATTTTATACTTAATCGTCTCGAATTTCGTTCTAATTTATTATGAATAGCTGCTTTTCGTACGTCTTTGCTTGCAACAAATTAATTAAAAAATAGTTCTCTCGTTCTAGTGTAATATTTAAGGGGGGAAAATCATCGAATGACTGCTCCCGCCTGGGTGAGGTGGGAGGGAGTGTCAGACTCTTACTGACTAAAAACCACCCCGTTCCTTCTCCTGCACGTCGAGCCGGAGCCCCGGTTACCCGTTAGGTTCTCCGCGACTCCGAATCGGCATCGGCCCTGTTGGGCCCCATCTGTGGTAGTCTAATGGCTCTTTGATGCGCGCGCCGTACGCTGCTTGAAGGGGTAAGTAGACATAGATAGTACAATTTAAGATTTTTGGCAAAATAAAAAAGGAAAAGGTATTATGATCGAATGATTGTTTTTTAGGAAACAGAGAAAAGAGTTCCCTAAGATCGCAAAAGAGGATCCTTCGACCAGGCAAGGTGATCATGCCTAGCGGTGTGCCCAACAGTTGTTCGTTGGGATTTTCTATCTGTGTTAATTCATATGTGAGCTTCACATATGCGATATAAGATTTTTGTGACGTCATCCGTTGATTTGTTTTTCATCGATAGTCTATGTGCTTGAGCTGTCATTTGATATGTGACATGTGTCGCCACAGGTTTTGTTTCTTCTGGCCTTTTTGGAGTCAGCGTTACATTGTGAAATAATCTAATAACCAGTATTTTACGGATTTATTCATGGCTGGAAAAAACTGATGTGATTTAAGTTTATCTGGAACATGTGATTTTTAATAATATTCTATGGTCTATTTACAGATCACGACAAATTTGGTTTAACAGACTTCACAAAGGTGGCGATTGTCTATTTGAGTACTATTTCCTTTAAACCACTTGTAAGTAGGTATACCTACATATATGATCCTATTGGAAAGCATACAAACAAATTAAGATCCCTTTTTACATAAATTAGATAAAAGCATATCTTTACTCGCCCCTTGTTTACATAGGCGATCTAACTTCACAACTCACGCAGTATAAATATCTCAAAGTAAAAACAATTAAAGCCGCCCACAAACAAAGCCTACTTTTCTTCAAACAAAACAAAGCAGAGCAAATTCTCGCTTAGAGCAATCAATACATGTCTCAAAAACAATTTGGAGTAAGAAAATCTAAGAGGTCCAAGTAACAAAGGGCCGAATGGTACGCCCAAGTACATGCTGCGAAAGATTTATGTAGATATCCCTTCGACTGTAAAAGTTGTTAGTTAAATAATAATATTTTTTAATTGTTATTCAATTCAGGTGTTGAAGTTGCAGCAATTTTATTAAATGTTTATTAAATGTGTTAAAACCTTTTTGTTTAAGAAAATATGTGTAAATAACGTGAGAATTCTGTCATTTGTATTTTTTTTTCTGTTCGTGTATTTCTGCTATTTCACTTTTTAGCACTAGTGGTGCCAGGGTACGATTGTTATTTTTCGATTTTTCGGAAGCTATGATAATATTATTTGATATTGATTTTAATTCAGTCTCAAGATTATTCGTATCATTACCAATACGGTATTTGACAACTAATCAAATTCAATATTTTTTTTGAACTACTAAAACTGTTTTCTATGAATTTTGTAAGAGATTGTGAATTGTGACGTCACGTTTTTTTAACGTCAAACAGTGTACTTATTTTTTTTTAATTTACTGGAAAAATACTAAAATTAAGTTGGTCATAAAATCAATTAATGAAAGTGTGACTATTTTTTAATATTTTATTGTATTGAACAGTCGAAATATTTTTTTTCAGTTAAGGAAAGTACCCTATCGTATAGGTATTAAAATAAAAAAAATTACAATAAAACTTGTAAAAAAATCCTTCCGAAAAAAGTTACGTTACCATTCTATTTTCGGCAGTACCACGCCAAGATGAGGAAAAACAAAACTGTAAAAAGAAAACAAAATACTTTTATCCAAGAACGTATTTCCAATGAACAAACATAACCCTTTTAAAATTCTATTACGTACATCCATCGTGTACGTACAGGTGGGGGTATTTCGCACCCCTTCTTAACCCTTTCCGAGTCCAAACGTTTCTTCTTTACATTTATTTCTTATGGCCTGTTTCTTCTTCTTAAATTATAAAGCTGAGTACGGATTTAGGGATTTTGGTACTTGAATTATTTTAAGGGTTATTTACTTGACGTTTTTATTTCAAATCTGTTGCAGAGATGTTTTTATAATTTCTTATTGGATGCTATTCTTACCAATCTTAATCAATAATTTATTACGAAAACCATAATAAAATTAAAAAATACAGTTTCACAACATTGCTTTGAATAACTGCTTAGAAAGGCATGGAATTATAAGACAACATAATACAAGTATTACGCGATTCATAGTTCATTCATAATATCTAAGTAATTGAAATAGGCAACAAAACTTACATTTGCCAATCTTCATGTGAACCTAAACCTCTATAAAAATAATCACTTAGGTATAATAAAAATCAACGCATAATTACAAACAAAACCACCTACGGAAAACAACAAAGAGAAGTACCAAGACGGTTCGGTCAGCTTCGGTCGGCAGCCGAAATGATGTTACAAAGGCGCGGAACTGGGCTAATACAAGTTTTCTATATTAAAGTGCGTACCTCCCTCCTCCCTACCACCTCGAAAAGGGTTGCGACCTACCTTTGAAGATGCGCAGAGCTTTTTCTATAATTCTCCTCTCTAAGCGATTTGAATTTCGTTAAGTCTCGTATTTCGAGTAAAAAATAATTGTTTGAACCGATTTTCAAGTGTTTCGCCCGGTTCTTCGCTATATTTCTCGTTTTTTGTTGGCTTAGTAAAGGTGTGTTTGGGTAGGACTATGATTTTGTTGTTCGAAGCTAAATTGTTGATACTTATACCTATCTGTATGTGTATTTTCATTCGGCATTTCACATGGGAGAAAAGAGCTTAAATATGTGACATATCCAACACCAGTATCTAACAAGTTTCATAGTGAAAAAATATCTTCTACTTGAAATATTTATTAATCAATTGGATGTTTCAATAACCAATCAGTTTCCATAAAAGTCTTCTAACAACGGTGGCCTAATGACAAACGACTTGCATCAAAAACTTTTTGGTAATAGAGCGCAAATCCAACAATTTCCAGATTTTATTCTCAAATGTTATTATTACATACAAGTTCTAATTAACCATTGCAACATTAACTAAAAATCGCGGGTTACTCACGTGAATATACTGAGAAAAGCTCTACTAGTTTCGAACTAAAGAGGGGTTGTTTCGAACCAGTAGGCTGCGCGACATTGCCGCGACCACGCACGCTGCTCATGAGGAAGAACCCCTCTGTGGTTCGAAACTAGTAGAGCTTTTCTCAGTATATTTACGTGAGTGATCCGCGATTTTTAGTTAAATTGTCAAACACCAAGCGGTCACCGGTGACGGCAACCTATTGTTCTATAATTGTGTCTATAATGACGGTACTCGACGAGTTAATTTAGTATGTCTCACGATAGTTATTACTTACTTACGCCAAGTTTTGGCTATATAAACGCGTCTCAAACTTGACTTGGTGGAGTTTTCACAAAATCCTTTTTTATTTCTACAAGGTCGACTGGTTTCGTCCACTTGTTTATTTATGTTCGTTACATTTTTACTTTGGTTTGTATTGTCTTACGCAATTCTGTTCTTTATTTGTTGGTGTTTAGAAACTGTAATATGAGTTTTAATTTTTATTTCTTGTGTTAGTGTAATTGGTTTCTTGGGTAGGTACTACACGAAAATTTTTGTTTTGCTTCCTGGTTTTATATTGTGTAGTTGAGTATTTTACATCCGATTTTAGATTTCTACGTTCTCATTATAACATTACATTTTATAAGAGATACAAAATTTATTTTTGTAAACAGGCTACATATCGTTCAATTTTCTAGACGAGGCTGGCATTTCCTATCTGACGACATTGAATGTTGTCGTAACAAACTCTAAGAAAATAGTATGATAATTACATATTATTAGTTCAACCAAACACAATACACTTATAAGTCATAAAGTTTTATATTTATAATGTACTAGCTTTTACCCGCGGCTTCGCTCGCGTCACAAAAGGATAAAAAGTAGCCTATGTGACATATACCAATACACAGCGCCATATATATCAATACTTTGGTTTTCCCTCGGGAATATCACATTTTTCCGGGATAAAAATACCCTATTCCACTACATACACCACGAAAACACTCACCAACACAAAAAGCAAACTAAAACAAATAAAACTTATAATAAACATTAGATATCAGCACTTAAGCTGCATTAATACGAGCTCAAACAAACGGAGGTAACTAATTTCAGATAACAAGACGACCAACAATTAACCAGACGCAACACGCATAATTCATCATTGGCCCCTACCATGGGACGAGAAACTATGACTTTATAGAAAAATAAATTAGAGTAACGTGGCTATTGTGAATTTTATTTGGTAAGAAATAATACCTCTAAAACTTGTCGAACATACGTTTTGTAGTGCAAAATTTAATAATACGTATAATTTTGACTTCACAATTGAATTAAGTTTACACTTGAATCCGACATTACATGTTTAATGTTTTTATGTTTTGTTTATTTATTTATTTAATACTTTATGTACACACACACAGCACAGAGGATAACGCATATATAAAATAAGAGTTGTTATTTGCATTAAATCTCCTTTTCTCTCTCTTTTACTTTAAACCGCCTATTTCCAACATTTGTATTTTGTAATACGCCACCTAATATTTATATTCCAACCTCAGTAATTAATCACAAAATCACAGTTAACAATAATGTCTAACTAAAGGAATTAATTCAGTATTCCTGCTCCCCTAGTGCCGTAATAAACTAAACTGAGTTATTTCGTCAATCGGCATAATAAAGATAGTAAGTCGATCAGACTAATATTTTGTTATCGATATGCTAATAATATTGAATCGATATGACACAATCGAATCGATTGATGCGTCATTTGTGTAAAGCATTCTGAGTTCAATCCTAAGCAATGTCATATTTTAGAATTTTTGTTCAAAGCAAAATTTGGGAAAGTTATTAAATACTATAGCAACATGATTTATCGCTTGTCTAGAAATTAGAAGAAGTTAGAAAAAAGATTGTAGTAGATAGTAGCAAGTAACACTGACAATGTATGTAGTAAGAAGATCTTTTAACATAGTGATAGTGGTCAAACGTCGGTCCATCAATTAATATAAAAAATAAATGAAAAAACTTGATGACAAATGCATAATTATTTTTCCAATTGCTAAAGTCACTTAATAATATACCAAAAAAAAAAAAACAACGAGCCTCGTATGACATTCAAGTAAAAAAAAAACACAAAAATATTACTATTAATAAAATACACACAACAAAACATACTCACACCACACTCACAGAAAACTCGCCTGTTAATCACTTTTAACAAAAACCATTAGTAACAATAGTAGCGAACCACCTCGTGAAGATACGCGATAGAACACGCGTGTCCCGGACAATCGTTTAAGAAAGGAGCTTGTTAGAGATGGAGTAGCATTTTATAAGAGCTGTTGAGGAAAGGTCATCTTCATTGTTTGGGTGTATTAGATAACTGTACGGGTATTGATTTTTTAGGACAGAATTGGAGTGTTATGTTTTTGATTGTGTCTGGTGTTTAAAAGGAGGAAACGTTATTATTTTTTTGAGTTAATTGGAGGTAAATTAGTACTTTTACATGGTAACATTTTATTTTAGCTATGTGCTACTATTTTGTATCTGGCTACACAGCGAAGAAATACCGACACATACTTGGAGTCCAAAGTATTTTTAAAAAATCAGACAATGTAGAGAATTGTGTTAACCGAAAGTCGTTTGTTGGTTAAATTAAAAAATCACAATTTGAAGTGATATTAAATGTTCAACGTTTATCTGTAAATTGAACCATATTTTATTTACGAAAAGCATGGTAGGTACCCATTTTTATAAAAGTAGCCCTTATAAATAGATATGTGTGGTTGAAAGTTGAAACTAAATGCGATTTTAAAACCGCATTAAAAAATATCACCCTTATAAAAAAATAAGACCATCTCCACACTAAGCAACAGAGGATCTTCCTCAACAATCTGTCTTCTTCAGATCTGTCAGCAGCACCTATGTGCATGAGGCACGTTGAGCGCCCCGTGTGTGCGCGCCATTATAATTCTAATACCCGCTTGTTTTGTTAGTCTATTTATAGGTTGTTTTATTTGTAGTATTAGTAGGCTCCTTGGTTCTTTAGAGGTTTTGTTTTCTTTGGTTTTTTATGTTAAAAGGCTAATTATATTAAATACAGCCTACACTGACATTCAGATGAAGTAAAATTAAAAACAAGTACAATTATAAACAACTGACTCGTTGGCCGAGTGATCGCAAGTGCGTCTGCCGGGCAAGGGGTCTCGGGTTCGATTCACGGGTCGGGTAATGTATAAATGGGATTTTTTTAAATCTCAGTAGTAGCACGGAGTCTGGAATTGTGCCCGGTACATGGCAATAGGCTCATCCCATTACATGGGACTGATAACATAAATGATGAAAAGTGGGTTTTACATTGTACAGTGGCATTCAGTGCTCTAATGTGCATCTCTGCGTACCCCTTTGGGACAAAAAACGTGATGTTATGTTGCAATTAAAAATCCATGGTTAATTTGAGTTTTTAGGATTGTTCAATTTTTTTTCAATAGTTAGAGTGTCTTCTCCATAAGAATGTCAATATGTAATTGTAATAGGAACTATTATGAACCGTTAAGTTACATAATGTCATTAGATCATTACTGTTGACTATGTGACCACTTACCAAAGCCACCGACCAATGGGGTCGGGTAAAACCATTTGGTAAAAAAAAACAATCATATCTATCTGTTATCATTCGCATCACGTTCTATTTGTAAAAGGGGATAATACATAAAACAATAGAGGTAGATAAAGCCATTACATATAAATTAGTTCGGTATGTAAATCTGTAATCATTACTCACAGTCTTAATTTCCACTTCTTATCAGTTCAGTACTAGCACCCCATACTTTGGAACCTTATCATTATATTTTGCACCTTCACAACACTGTGATAAGGTCAAAAGTAAAGTAGCAAATCCTTTTATCTGAAAGAGCCTAAGTTAACGCTATCGTGAACGACTTCAGTGACGCGTGAAAGAATCAAGAAAATGACTATTTTTTGTTGGGCATTGCGTACGATGGGATTGACAGACGATATTGTGCCTAAGAGTTAAAACCCTCTACGAGGATTACCGTAAGCTTAGAACATTTATTAAAATACGGAAAAAGTATTAGATCGAGGTTCAATGTACAATTTTCAACTACACAATAAATACGTCTGTCCAAACTTGTATGGAATAGGTCAACAAATGAGCCAACTGATAAGCCAATGTAAGCAATTAGGACAACCAATAATTATCTGTAACGCCAGAGAAGTTGCAAGTACGTTACCGGCCTTTTGAAGCTTGCAAAATTCTTAAGTTTTTGTAATGCAATAGCATTCATATATACCCAACATACAGGTCTGCCTAGTTTGGAAATCAGGGTTTAATAATTAATTGGCACTACCACTTCTGTACCTTAGTTTTACACAAAGTACAAATCCATTGGTGTTCAATAAAGAATTTGTTATTATTATTACATATGGACACTTAGTTACGGAGAATCCATAACACTAAAAACAACCAAATATTATACACTAAGGTGCATGCTAGTAGTAGAACATCTAACAGAGAGAATCGATAATGGATTAGAGAAATTGGCTGCCACTGAACAGTACCTAACCCAATTCTAACTAGCGCAGGATTATGACGTAATTCCAATATGCTGTCTCAGCTGGGAACGGACAGGCACGTCACTTGGGTATTGTGAATGTGATGCTCCAGGATTGGTGGAGGAAGCTGGTACCTTCATGTTTGTTTTAGTTATAGTGTCGGCCAAGATGTCTTGGTTGTTGTATTCTGGCAAAGTTAATGATAGTTTATAAGTCGTTTTAAGGAACACGCTGGTAAAAACACCAGCCTAACATATAAAACTAGGCAGGTATAGGTTTTAGAAGTTATTGGATGTTGTACAAGTTTAAATAAGGCAATTAATAATAATGAGTAAGAAGTAACCGATTAAATATCGTCAACAAACATTGTCACCTGCATAAACGTTACACACATGTATGAAATATGTTCAATTCAGAATATCTCAGAACCCCAATTCTCCAACGCAGTGGAAACTCCAAAGATAACAGAGCAAATACAAACATAAAACCTTCACAGAAAAGATAAACTGTACGAAATTCTTAAAAAAAGGATAATCCCGCCTCCTTTATTTATTCTTTGACCGCCTCTCGTGGCAGTTTGAAAAGTGCGAGTTCGTCCAAAGTTTCAGCTAATGGGTTAAAAAGGAGAAGGGGGGCTGACGGCTCGAATTTTTGGAAATTTCGGATATAATTAGAGGAGCGATCGCATTAGGGACGTCACTTTTGGTTTATGGGAGGCACGTCACGGGTTGAGATGGACCGAGTCTCCGCCAGCCAAGTTTTATTGGTAGACTTACATAAACTTAGCGGTTTTGTCGTCGCGAAATGGGTTTTGTTTTCGACAAAAAAAATATGATTTCAAATCTTCAATGTATTACTAAATCTGTCTAAATCTGTGACAGATAAATGGCCTGATTATCAACTTATAACATATGACAGGGAATTGCTTCATGTTATTTTAAATAAGGTCGATTCGATAGTCATGAAATAATGCTCACTTCGTTATTTCTAATTCAAGACTGAATCTTTTTATGTGATATACAGGTAAACAAGCAGACGGATCGCCTGATGATAAGCAATCGGCGTCGCCCAAAGACACCTAGAACACCAGATGCGTTACAAGTGCGTTACCGGCCGTTTGGGATTAGAAATTTGAAGATTGTTGGGGATTGGGGAAAATGGGGGGTAATTGGGCCTCCGGTAACCTCACTCACATGACGAAACACAACGCAAGCATTGTTTCACGTCGGTTTTCTGTGAAGTCGTGGTATCACTCCGGTCGAGCCGGCCCATTCATGCCAAAGCATGGCTCTCCCATACTTAAAACAAATTCAAATTCTGGCATACCTCTTTCGTTTCTTCTACATTCACCAAACTACATGCATACCTAATTATCTAAAAACAACAATCCACAAACTGTACTTATTGTATGGAATCATCTAAAAATACTTATTTGCAAATCCCGAAGCCTCGTTTCATACTGGCCAAGTAAATAGCGTGTTTACAAAAGTTCTCGTTGAGGAAATTAAAAAGTCAAACAAACTGCTTGCCATGCACGTTCCGTTCCATTGGCCACACATTAATATATATTAAGGAGATCGCTTGGTATTCACCCTCCTTGAGACACGTGCTTAGAACATACTTGAATAAAATTATCATCTTACTATTAAAAAGGAGTGGGAGAAAAATGTAGATGGGTACTTTGGGTTTAAAGATTGTAAATAGTAATTAGTTCTAACTAGTTATTTTCCCTTTTCGTCTTATAGTTTTGAATAAAGGACTCGGTTTTGACCTAAAATACATCACTCAGTTTTGACCCGATCTTGAAAATGAGTTCATGTTTTCATTGAAAATAATCTTTAATTATCTTTTGATGAGGTACTTTTTGGCGATAACATTAAACTCTTAATTTATAGTTTATGTGTACCATATATTATTGAATATTAGTCTAATAGGAAACAAGTAATTGTTAAGCTCGCCCACTATTCTGAGAACGATAATAATAGAACAAGAATGAGGTTTACGTACGAAACACCTCCGCATTAAACCTTCAAGTTCAAACACTAAGGCAGCCACAATAAAACAAAAGAAATCAGAAACAAATTCCAGAATTCAAGAACGTGTATATCAGACCAAAATTCTCTAATACAATACAAACTACAATCACCACGGGGCATTCAATAAAATCTAAAATAACCAATATTCTCAAATCTTTTACACAATACATGACAAAATAACGCGAACAAAAACTTCTACATCAAAACCTTTGAATAATAGCAATTTACAAAAGAACATATACCAAATAATTTTTAACAAAACCAATAATTTGAAAGCTTAATATTATGCTAAAGGTAACGTACAGGGTACGGTGTGGTACAAAACCTTCGTGCATGGATTTTAATTATTGTCATGTACCGAATACGACTCCTAATAAATGTCATTATGAAGCTGTAATACTACCAAATAACATTGTACTTGAAAATGAAAACGAGCACCCTAAAGCTGTGGACACAAAGCTTGAAATTGAATGCGTAAGGTTTTGTGGCATGGTATTCTAAGTTGGTCTTGATATAGTTCTTTAATGGAAGCGCAATGTCACGTGCGTGACAATGATAGTACATAAATAGTATAGTTGAACGTTTTATATGGATGCAAGGCTTAAATAGCCTTTTGTATTGAAAGTTTTGTTGGAATTTTTGCATCGAAAACTGTGTACTTACGATTATTATCAAGTGATTTAGATTGCAGAACTTCTAAATTTTCGTTTAAGTTAGCTATTAGGGTAACGTTGTGCTGTTTCGTAATTTCTGCAAATGTTTCTAAGGTAGTTTCACATGACAAATAGATGTCGTTACTTTCTGTTTGTGCCAGTAAAGTTTAACAGGGAATGGCATACAACTGTGGTTTTTAATGTTGGCTTCAATATGATTTATTTTATACTTTCTATAGGAGATGGCATGTCAAGCACATTGTATTCTGTTGAATTTAGTTTAAAACAAAATGTTTCAACGTTTATTAATAAATAACATTCATATTTGTCTCAGAAGTCCTTGGAAAATTCTTATTTTTTTTTATTTAACCAAACAAAAACAAACTGCAACCTGCTCACGAAATATATTCAGTAAACAGAACAATAAAAATGTACAATATAAATAAATATAGAAAAATTAATATCGCAACAATATGTAGCCCACCTTGATCGTCATCCGAATATCGAGCCAACGACGAACAATAAGAACCAGTAGGCTGTATAACGCGTTTGCGCGCACAACACCCCAAGGGGGGGAAGATAGGGAGGCAGGCGGATTTAAGTCCTACCCTTTAAAAGATTCCATCGTCCTCTCATTTTTAAGACTTTACAATACCAACACATACACCAGAGGGTTTCTTAATACAACCGAGTCTTAGCTTATTTCTTAAGGGGAAGCCTATGTGTGTGTTATTGCATGTTTCCGTGTTTTTCCGTAATTAGTGCGTCCCTTATTAGGGATGTGAGATGAGACGTAATGAGGTCTTCAGAGGACATCGACCGTTTGAATGTCGATTGAAACACGCGAACGTAATTGTATGAAAATGAAAGTGGTTTAGAAAAACGTGTTCGGTTGTTTATTTTGGATTAGGAGGTTTACTTATTTTTCAAGTACCTATATTTAGAATTAAAGGGAATGCAGCTTATTTATTTTCGTTATTAAATTACTTTTAAAAGATCGTAGTCACAGAAGAGATTTTAACCCTAAGACAGTTCTGTTTTTTATTTTACAAATTAAGTAGGGAGCTGCAATAATAGGTAAGGTAGCCCTTCATCTAAAGTGGAAGATAATTAATATCTAGAATAATATTTTCCTTGCTTTCGAAACAGGCTCCTAATTTGATTCCACGATTTCACTTTTTTATCAAACTGTGGCGACACAATATGTCACATGTCAAATGACAGTTCACGCACATAGACTATCAATAAAACAAATTAACGGATGACGTCACAAAATCCTACTTCACACATGTGAAGTTTACATTGTGAATTAACACGGATAGAAAATCCCACCGGACAACTATTGTTCAGAAAGTCCGCCAGCCACGATCACCTCGCTTGGTCGGAGGATCCTCTTTTTTCGATCTTACGGAACTACACTATGTATTTCCAAGAATTTTCATCGTAAATTAACTAAAAATCTGGAGCTTTTCTCAGTATATTCACGTGTATACCCGCGATTTTTAGTTAATTTAGTAGTCTCACGTAGTTATTATAATAAGTTTTCATCGGATCCTACATAAAAATACCAAATACCACATAATAAGTACGTAAACAAGTTTCGACTGGAACGGAGCGGTTCTAGTATTTTTGCGGCGCACTACTCAAATAGGGCTGCACCACTAATTGGCAGCCGATGACTCTTTGTTGGCGGACCCGGTGACCGGAACTTTCTAGTGTTGTTTGGACTCGGCCATTTTAATAGTCATAGCGTACAACCCTAATTATTTAATGCTGTGGTTTTTTTTTATTTTTAGTTCTGTATGTTCTTAAACTTTTTTTACGACCATTATTTAGTTTTGAAGTTTTTGTGTAGTCCTCTATTTTTTTTTTAATTCTTCATATTATTATGCGTTGGTGTTCGGTACAATACTTTGTACTCATCATCGGTAATCAAAGAAACTGAAAAACGGTTATAACAAAAAATCAGTTTTACATTACAAAGTTTACTAAATATCTCGAAGGGCTGACGTTTGACCACTTAGACTTAGTACCTTCATAATTTAACCACTTATCACTTAATTATATGAGATGTAAGACTATACAAAACAAGTAAGGCAGTTCATATAGAAAATATCAAAAAATTTTAATAACGACCAATTTCAACTGGAGTACCTAAAAAGTGGCACTTGAGCAGACACATCTGTTCACAATCTTATATTCGACTTAATCGTTTAAGTCCTTTTCGTATTCACATACATCAGTCGAGTTTAATCGACATCATTTGAAGTCGTTCGATCTTTTTTTAAACTACTATCTGTATTTCAATATTCTGGTAGAATACATAATAGTTTTACTGGCAATGAAACGTTGTTGAATCGTTTAGTTGTCGTTTAGTTTCGAGTCAGTTGATTGTCGTCCTATGCAGCCCTGATTATAGAACACGTGAAAACCGATTTTGTATAGGACTTCAATCGAACTATGATCGAGCGACTATAAAACTTCAACTGTTTGATTTTTCGTGAATCATACTACTGAACGAACAAACTGAACGTCACATCCTTATAAATAACCACTTTCAGACATCTCTAAAACCTGCACAGCTAATGATTAATCTCCAAAACCCCAAAAAAACTTCTCTTAACAAAAAAAGAAATCTTTCCGAAAATACGTTCTCCGTTCATTACCGTTGACGTGTTAGACGTGCAAGTTACCCACATGTCACGGTAAACAGCACGCCCTTGTTTGAACAACGCGTGCCCCTTTAAATACTAAGCCATTTGGTACCTTTTTACTTCACAATGAGAATTGTTTCCACACTTTTTAGTTTAGAAATGAGGTTGTGATTTGGCGTTTTCAAGTAAAAAAGTTTTGGTAGTAATAAAATAGTTTCTGTTTTTGTAAGTTAACTAAAGCATGCATCATGTTTTAGTTTAATGTTTACGGTATAATGTAGGTATTTAATAATAAGATAAATAAATAATATAGTCTTTGAACAAGTCTGGCTTACTACGAATACATTAACGAATGAAAAAAAGCTTTAATTTATAACACTATCCATCATTTTTACGAAGAACTTTCGACGTTATATGGCAATAGGCTCACCGCTTATTACAAGGGACCCATAACATAAATAGTGAAAAGTGGGTGTTACTTCTGTGTGCACCTCTGCCTACCTCTTCGGAGATAAAAGGCGTGATGTTATGTAACTTTCGACGTTTTTATCGAATAAATAGCAACGAAAACATCAGCTAACTACTATAACACAATTATCTCTTCATCACGTAACTCCAGAACCACATAGAAATCCCCCTTACGTATTTAACAGCAGTCAATAATTTATTCTCAAACACTGAAGTGTGTCCAACTCAGTTTATTGTCTGTACGCCTATAAAATTGCTTGCAACATTTGCATTTTCCTACCAATACTTATGACCTTATAAACATTAACGATTGTTATAATTTTGTCAATACAAGCCGTGTACAGTAAGTGTCTGAAGTAAGTGGTCACTTATCAATTGGATATTTGTCAAAAAGTGAACTGTTTTATGCGGTAGGGAACTGTAGTAAGATAGTTTTTGTTGTAATGGTAGATATAGTTTCTAAATGTTTGCAGAAATAATAGATTGATGGTGAAAGAGTTCTTACTTCTCCCTGAGACAATATAAATAATACTTTTGGAGCATCAAGTATAATATTTGATGTCTCTGGCGTCTGAAGTTACGGTTGTATATTTATTTTCGTTATCTCACATAGTTTGTGGAAATATTGATTTTTCGTCAAATCATCATCATTATCCCATAGCCTATATATGCCCACTGCTGAGCAAAGCCTCTTCTCACACGAAGAAGGTCTGAGCATTAATCACCACGCTTGCTAATTGCAATTAATTTCAAACTAATAATTACAAATTATAAGTCCAGGTTTCCTCACGATGTTTTCCTTCACCGTTTGTCAGTGGTGTCTAAATAATCTTAGAAAGTACATGTAGCTCGGAAAAAGTCACAATGGTACTTGCCATTGGTAGGTTTCGAACACGGGCGTCTCAAACCTCTAAGCCACCATGACTATTTAGTTAAATATGTTGCCAAAATTGTAAGCAGCTTAACGTTATTTTACACAAAAATTATATTTTACACTAAAATTCGCAGAAAGCAAAACTCATAGCTTGGCAATCAAAACTATATGAACGCACTCAGCAGCTCGTGTTTACGACCAGTCTACCAACATCAGTCATAATACAACGAACATTTTCCACCTCAAATACCTGCAACGTTTACTGCAGTTGCAGGATCAAACTGCTTCCCATAAAGCCATCCGAGTACCTAGAACTAGTTTGTTTTTCAGTAACGTGACCTGCACGTTACCGCATTTAGCCTGTGATTGCTTTATTAACTTGATGCTTGCCAATCAGAGCGCCGAACGTCATAAACGTGTCGATCGAGTTTATATAAAACTAGCTCGTACAAAGCTCTCTGCTTTTTACCATCGAAATAAAAAACTATTCGACCGAACTGTACCATTCACACACCATTCATATCGCATTACATTCTCTTTGATACGCTCCACATTTACCTACAACAATAGAAAACATAATTTTGAAGCAAAAGCCATTCTTTGTGTTGTCGAATATCAAAGAAATGTTTAGCGTGAACCCGAATAACAAAGTTGATATAATAATAAACGAGCAAAACAATCGACGCTTAAATGTTTTAATGCTGGAACAATGGTGACTCTTAATAATAAATTATTGAATTTGTCCCGTTTTGCGTAATGACGACGGGTCTGAGTGTCGTATGATTTATTTGGAGCGAATGGAGTTATTCGGTTTTTCGATTTCCAAATGTCTTAATTATCTATACTTTTAGTAAAGGTACACCTTTATACATTGGGCTCGCTGCCATCGCAGCGGTAAGTCCCCTCTTTGAGGAGTGGCTTGAGAGACGCTACGGCGTCCTCACCTACCGCCTGACGCAGGTCCTCACCGGACATGGAAGTTTCGGGAGGTACCTGTGTCTGATGGGGCGGGAGGAAACGCCCGGGTGTCATCACTGCGAGGACCGCCCTGAGGACACGGTGGAACACACGGTGGGAGAATGCCCTTCGTGGGCTGAGCACCGCCGTGTCCTCAGGGAAGTGATCGGCGATGGCGACCTCTCGCGTCCGGGCCTAGTGCGGGCCATGATGCGGAGCGAGGAGGACTGGGATGCCGTCTCCTCCTTTTGCGAAGCAGTCACGCTAGCTAAGGAGGAGGCGGGACGCGTGAGGCAGCGAAGCGCTGCCTCCTCGCAACCCAGCCATCGCGAAGGACACACCGGGCGTCGGGGATCGCGAGACGATCTCCGGCCACAGTAAGCGCGGGCCTGCGGACGGCGAGCATGGGTGGCTCCCCGTCCGACCAGAAACAGACCCGAGCGTACGGCGCGTCGCGTTCCGCGCGCGCCTCAAAGAGCCATCAGACCACCACAGATGGGGCCCAATATGGCCGATGCCGATTCGGAGTCGCGGAGAACCTAACGGGTAACCGGGGCTCCGGCTCGACGTGCAGGAGAAGGAACGGGGTGGTTTTTAGTCAGTAAGAGTCTGACACTCCCTCCCGCCTCACCCAGGCGGGAGCAGTCATTCGATGATTTTCCCCCCTTAAAAAAAAAACACCTTTATACATATAATAGAAGTGTTGTAATTAGCATGGGAACATTAGGAATATGACGTTAATAGTACGTACGAAGAAAAAATACTTGCTAAAGTTTTTTGTTTAAGTAAAATGAATCCTTGCTTTTAAACTAGCCAAAGACTACACTGAATAATCGGTTAGTGACGAGGCTGACTCAAAAATCAAGATCTTATTCGAGATCTCCTTATTAATAAAAATTTACGGAATTATACCTCTAATTACAAAAACCGCTTTGTTAACTTTTTAAATTTAGGGATAACGGACTGCCTCATTAGCCGAGTGGTCGCGAGTGCGACTGCCGGGCAAGGGGTCTCGGGTTCGATTCCCGGGTCGGGCAAAGTATTACTGGGTTTTTAAAAAATTCTCAGTAGTAGCACGGAGTCTGGAAATGTGCCCGGTATATGGCAATAGGCTCACCCCCTATTACATGGGACTCATAACATAAATAGTGAAAAGTGGGTGTTACTTCTGTGTACACCTCTGCCTACCCCTTCGGGGATAAAAGGCGTGATGTTATGATGATGATGAGGATAACGGAGAAGTCGTTACTAAACATATTGAAATATACGAAATAATTTGAATAGTGAAATTGTCACCTCCATCGTACGTCGCTGAAAGTATAGAGGTAGTAAACACGGATTCTCGGGACTAGAACGTATATATGTCGTGGTGGCCCGGAGGTTAAGACGCTTCTCATGCATGAGGGTGCCGGTACGAAACCTACCAACAGCAAGTACCAATGTACCTTTTCCTGAGCTATATGTAGGTACTTTCTAAGATTATTTAGACACCAATGACAAGCTGTGACGGAAAACATCGTGAGAAAACCTGGACTTGTAATTTCTAATTAATTATAATTTTGTAATCGCCAACGCGCATACAGCAAGCGTGGTGATTACTGCTCAAACATGTAAGAAGAGGCTTTGCTCAGCACTGGACACTTATAGACTGTATCAATAAGAGAGAAAGTCGCGATTATCTAGATTGATAAACGAATTAAAACTTAATAATATGTTATAACCTCTTCACCAATACCAATTCCTCAATATTTTTATCATTTTCATCATCCACCAAAAGAATCCGTAAACTAGCTACATTCCTAGAATGTTCTGGCACAGTTTAAATCTCAACTGAAATAGAGTTCTAAGTTCTATTTGATAAAGCTTAATACAAAATTTTGTTTGTAATTTCTGTGAGATTATTCGAAACAGGTATAATAGCTGGACTGTCGGACCTGATTCTCGAAACTCATTGAAACGTTGAAACAAATAGGGAACTACCAGGTATTTGTAATATTAGAGTTAGCTTCGAAATCCCTTATTTGAGCCTTTTCCTAGCAATACTGTTCTGTCTAAATAGTTCTAGCTAGTTTGTGGTGTTCACAAATCCTTCATGAAGTATCTTTAGAATCTTATGTATTTTTGGTTGTACCTATTCATTGTTGGTATCATATTTAAAAGGGACATATAATTTCGAAGTAATATTTCCTCTTTAGGGTAAAATTGTATGTCTCCCACTCTATGGTATATCCCTACACACATGTCATATACGTATTACCGTATGCGTAACTAACATTAGTTCGTATATTTTCGGATTTTATCCAATGTACAACGCATGTTAATGTTAATTAAATTAAACAAAAAATCGGAAACAAAAGAGAAAGATACTAAGAAGTCACGTAAAGCCAGGAGCGGGACACTAATTTCGGCATAAATATTAAGGCCGAACGCCGAATTTTAAAGGCGGCAATTTGAACCTACACTCTCATCCTGATCGCAGGATAATTTATCTTAACGAAAGAAAGGGGTGGCCAGGGAGTGAGGTGGGTACTCACCCAAAAATTGGGTAAAAATGTTGCCAGCCAGCGATTAAACCGTTGGGGGGAGATGCGTCGTATTAATCACCACCCAGGCGTCTTCGTGGATTCTCGCGGTATTATAATAGAGATGTTAGCACCACTTCCTCTCAGAACTTTTTGTTATCTTAGTACTAATTTCATTCAAACAAAGATAATTATTTTGATAGAATAGTTTTAAATATATTGTCACCTAATTGTAATGAAATTAAAAATAATTGTGAACTTTATAGCCAATGTATTAAAGATTCACCGTTTTAAACTACCGTAACAAACGTTATTATGCAAAAGCCTTCAGAAAAAGATTTAAACAAATAACTGATATTGTGCAGAACAATCCTACTTCTTTATTCAGGAGTAGCAAGGACACACAAAAATCGCAACCACAGACCATAATACCATCTCTATAGAAATCACCAAGTCGGCCTGTCCGTGGAAGGCAGGGCGGCCACCTTGGCTTTGTTTTAATATTTTCGCAAGCATTATGAAGGGTTTGCTTGCTTTCAAATAATTTCGGCTTCTGTTCCTGAAGTTTTGATAAAAGTTTCATTCTATCAATAATTAACGGCCACAATACTGGTTTGCTGATGCGATTATAAAGGTTTCGGGGTTTTTGGTATTATCTTTAAATATTTTTTTTAACTCGAATGTCAAAGTTCGGAAGTCGGGGTTGAATTTTCTTTGTTAGTAATTGAGTTGGGTAAGTTTTTGAAAGGGGAATAGCGGGTAAATGCTTATTTTAATTTATTGGTGCAAGAGTAATTCTGTTTCGTAAGTAAACGGTTGTACATAAAGTACTTACTAAAGTCCGTAAGTACAGCTTTGTGAGGTAAGAATGAGTGGTTTTGTAAAGGCTTTTTGAATTTGAGGCATAGTTTTTGAACTTCATTATGTAATATTGTCTCTCCGGTTTTATTGCGACCTGTATAAGAATCACATAAGCGCTTTCTCTTCATGATCAACCTTCTTTATCTATGGGATATATGGTACTCTTCCTGAAGACTTAAGACACACACGCTAAAGAAAAAAGGTTTCAACTCATTTGTGACTCCTCTGATTAAGTGAATGTATAATCACTTACCATCAAGCGATCTATTAAGTTCGTTTTGTTTAAAAAATGACATAAATATAACAATGTCAAACATATTCTGAAAACACATTCGAATTGTTTATTACTTGTAATTTATTTCTTACTACAAATATATCAAGAGGTAGATAATAGGTTCGATTTTCAGCCCACGCATTGTTTAATTGGAATTGTATGTTTCAACATTCTGTTTTGTTTGCAAAACTTGATGTCGAACGTAATTTTATAGATTAACTTTGTTCTGTCATTATTTTTAATTAATAATATGAAAATTGCCTCGTAGGATAAGTGCTGCGGCGTTGTAGAAGGTATTACTTTCGAGTCTATAATAGTTAAGCATTGATTTTGAAATCATCAGTATTAGGTATGTAGCTTTTGGACAATCCTATAATAATACATTATGTGACCGCTATGTCATTCGTTATCATTATCATCATCTACAGCCAGTAAAGTCTACTGGTTGCCTCTTGCAGTCATCCCCTACATAAGAGAACTTTGTTACAAACTCCATGCTAGGCATGCGACATGGAGATCACAGCTTAATTTTTACCATAAAGCACTATAACTGTCCCTGTTAAATACTTAGTCTCTAAGGCGGCTCTTATACTGCTAGCGGAAAGAATCATCATCAACAGCCTATAAATGCCCACTGCTGAGCAAAGCCTCTCACACGGAGAAGGTTTGAGCATTAATCAACACGCTTGCTCAATGCGGGTTGGCGATTACAAACTAATAATTAGAAATTATAAGTCCAGGTTTCCTCACGATGTTTTCCTTCACCGTTTGTCAGTGATGTCTAGATAATCTTAGAAAGTGCATTTATCTCAGAAAAAGTCCCATTGGTACTTGCCGTTGGTAGGTTTCGAACCTGTACCCCTCATGCATGAGAAGCAGGCGTCCTAAACCTTCAGGGCCACCACGACGCGCGGAAAGAATACGGAACCTAATAACTGTATTCACTCGCCACTTTACACTCACATCAAAAAAACCTCAAAATAACCAAATCAAGCGCATTAAAAAATAAAGTAAAGTCAATATACTAAGTTTTTTTTAGTTTGCATGCTAACTAAAAAAGTGTCGCACTTTTAGTCGCCCGTGCCAAATGTCACACAAGTGCGTTCGTAATGTCAACACACACACATACATACAAAGACATTATAGTATGAAGAAGGAAGAACGGAAAACTTCCACGAAATTTGCTCACCGAAATGACGACGCTTGTTTTTTTAGGTGGCTGCTTATGACGTTAGATGCGTGTGGATGTGGCGTTTCTAATTAGTAAAGAAAATTTTAAGTAAATTGGTAGGTACATAGTAGGTATTATATAGTTTATAGGTTATGTTAGTTATAAGATGTGGCTTTTAGGACAGTTTGTTTTTACTGCTGTTCATTATTATTATTTTATGATTATACCTTGATTGAGATATTATTATGGTCATTAGACAATTACAAATAATAATATGACATCTATAATCAGTTAGTTAACAACAATTCTAGTTTTAATTTTGTATTTCTCTAGCTATTCCTTCTCCCAAGAAAATGTTAACGCAATATTCATGCCCAATCTTAATAGATTAGGCGTGAATTTCTACTGTAACATCAACAAAGACAGTATCTTTACATTGAAGATAGCTACAATAGCAAAATGTACAACGAAGACATACCTACCAAAAATTCATTAAGAGTCGCATCCACTGTATTCTAGCGCACCCTAACAAACTTATTAAGATTTCTTTTCTTTTTACTGTACGTGGTTAGCGACGTATGACGCAAGCTAACGGCCGCAGGGGGGGAGGCACGAGGCCAGGGTAGGCAGGGGGGAGGGGAGACCCTCGCACGCATGGCCGCTCTCATGATTTAAGCACAGGGATAAGAATGAAATTAAAAATACATCCTCGCCATTCCTTAGGGTGCCGGGGGGACATATATGCAAATGAACCCCCCCTTCATAAGACAGGGGGAAGTTTTTTGTTAGGATGCTATTAATTTGGGGTGTAACTCACTAAGTATGGGTACGCATATATGAGGGAGTCTTCGTGCGTTTCTTAAGAGATTCTTTTTCCATTTTTCTGTTTAAATTATGTAGGGATGTGAGCCGAGATTATTAAGTGTATTCCAGGTGAAATTTATTAATTTTTCTTCCTCGGTGTGTGGGGACCATTCGTTATTGTGGGTAAATAATAATAAATTGATTAGAATTTGAATTGTTTGTTTGGGTAGTTAGTAGCTGTCTTACTGGTAACGCTATGAATAAGACTGTAACATTGAGCGCAAATGTATTAAAACAAACTAAACTATGCAACTACGTTCTTATTACGTTTTTTATGGAATAGGAGGCAAACGAGCACATGGATCACTTGATAGTAAGCGACCAGTGCCGCCCAAAACACACGCAACACTAAGAGACACTGGAGTCACAGTCGTATTTTATTTATTTAACCTTTGAAGGTTTAATCTAACAGATCTATATGGACAAGTATGGGATCATCCAAAAATTTTGATTTCAATGTCAACTAATCCTTTCACTCACTGTTACTCGCGATTTCACCCGCGTAGAATGTGATTCCTATTTTATTCCATTGGAGCATTTAATCTGTATAGAAATCCCTTCACCTAAGTCAGCCCATACCCCGCCTGTATACTAAAATTTCATTAAAATCCATTCAGTAGTTTCAGCGTGATTGACGGACAAACATCCAAACAAAGAAATTGTCACATTTCTATTATTATAGTGTGATGAAACCGCCATCTGAATACAAAGACATTAATGGACTTATTGGCTATAGTATGCCTCGTTGGCCGAGTAGTCGCAAGTGTGACTACCGGGCAAGGGTTCGATTCCCGGGTCGGGCAAAGTATTACTGGGTTTTTAAAAATCTCAGTAGTAACACGGAGTCTAGAAATGTGCCCGGCATATGGCAATAGGTCACCCCCTATTACATGAAACTTATAGCATAAGTAGTGAAAAAGGGGGTGTTACTTCTGTGTGCACCTCTGCCTACCCCTTCGGGGATAAAAGGCGTGATGTTATGTTATGTTATGGCTATAGCACCATTCAAGATCCTTGATAAAAGAAGCCAAACATATTCTAAACAGAATACAAGCCGCAGAAATAAAACAACATTATAAAATGTACTGTAAATTCTTCCACTTCCCAAGTAGAAGAAAATTCATTACGGTACATTTTAAAAATCTAACAATAGATACAAGTAGGAACAAATTTTTAAACTCCAAATCGGCTCCCGGGAGATGAAAAACCCTTAAACGTTCGTTGATCATCAAACACCATTGTGTATGAAGTTCCCGGGACAATGTGTTTGATACAATCACTGCCTCAGGCGTGAGGGTCCTATTTTCACACGCAATACATTCAATATCAATGATTTGACACTTTTTCTCATGTACAAAAGTGGGAAAATGAGGTGTGTTTTGATAAACAAGGAAGTTTTTGATACAATTTGTAAAATAATGAGAAGCTTTTTGTACCTTTTGACTACAGAACTTTTGATAGCGTGATTATGGTTCTTTCTTTTTTAAAAACGTTGCCCCACACTTGGATTTTCTCCTGTGTCGTGGGTACGTTTACAAGCATATAAGTTCACATACACATGACACTCAGACCCGGAACAATTATCTGTGGATCACGCAAATAGTTGTTCCCTGCGGGAATCGAACCCGCGACACGTTGCACGGTAGCCAGTTGCCCAGTCACAGCGCCAACCGTGCAGTCATTCTTAGGAACAATAATCAAATATATTATTAACTGGTATTTGCTAAAGTTGGTACTTACGTATACTTTCTATCTACGATCTGATGATTCAAGTCTGTGCACCTCTGCCTACTCCTTCGGGATAAAAACGCGTGATATTGGTACAGTGGACCATCTTAGTTAATAATCAAAATGGTGATCCTTCGAAACTTACCATTCGGTATAACAAAAGTAAAGTAAATTTATAGCGAACAATTCAAATTGTCTTTCCTGTTGTATTTTATCTTCTGAACAAATTTCTTCATAAACATTTCCTAATTAGTTTTCCTGTATTAATTGTTATTCAATCTCCTTTATTTAACTATGGAAGGTAAATTCCAATGGTACTCTAGTACCATTGGAATTTACCTTCCATCGTTAAATAGAAAACTTTGTAACACTCCGGTAAAAAGATATCACAAGGCAAGCAACGTCGTGTTTCTTTATAATATGATATTACTCTCCCATCTTTAATTAATCTTCGCGTCACAATAGTATTATGTTTTCAAACAAAAATCTACCCTTTAAGAAAACAACCCTTTCGAAATAATAATAGCGTCGCTCGAATTATTTTATAGGGATACTTATTTGAGTTGAAATGTGTTGAAGCCGTTGTGCTTCGGAGGTCTAAGACGCCCGCTTCTCATGCATGAGGGTGCAGAGGATTCTCAACCTACCAAGAGCAAGTACCAATATGACCCGGGAATCGAACCCGACACCACTTGCCCACCAGCCGCACTTGCGACCACTCGACCAACGAGGCAGACAAGTTCTGAAACTTTTTCCTAATTACTATCAATATCGTGGATATCAGCTATTTGCGCGGATACTTCCTTTTATAATTACGTATGTTACATATACATATACCTCTATAGACAATATATTTTTATTAACCTAACTAACAATAAACTTTACAAAGATTAACCATAACTACAAAACACCCTCAGAAACTTAACCAATAACCATAATATCTTCTACAATATTATATCCATAGCTCCCTACACACCAATTCTGATTCATTGAAATCGTATAAGGGGATCGATGTGTGTTCTATCGTCGTCCCGTCATCCCGCCGTCGACATCCGCAGGCAAATTAGATAATCCACCGCGGATTCAACATGTGACGATGTTACACCTCGTTTGTAGCATTTACGGATTTGTTGAATACGTGCTTGAGGTTTTGTAGGATTTTTGAGTGTTTTGAGTGTTGTTTTTTTATTTTGGAATGTTTTATAGGAACGTTTAGGTTTTATTAAGTATTTATTATAGTTTTTGAATATATTATAAGTAGATTTATTAATTTATTAAGTTGGTGTTTCCTACTAGTTAAACTTGTGGTAGATACCGATATAAAGAAATACCTGTAAATGAGTTGATAGTGCAAATTGTAATCTAGTTAAAGCAAAGGTTTTCCGACTCGCAGCTTTGTGTGTGACAATGTTACATACTTTTATTCACAGAAAGTCTAACAAAAAGTACTAATTAGGCAATTATAATAAAAACTGAATTAGTTGTATTAAAGGAAGAAATCGTAGAACGAAATCACTCAACAAGAGAGTTTTAGCAAATATTTGACTACCAAGATCAAAGGTGTTCCACATTTTTAATTCAAACACGTCTTCTACACACACCTGCTATTCCGAACCCCCATTATTCAGCACAAGAGGAATATCCCATGAACTTTGGCTGCTTCACGCTTCGCATAGCAAAGGCCAGATCGATGGCTGTCAAACAATAAATGTCACGTCCACTCCCTCATGTTAATTCACATCACTAACATAAAGACAAAACAAACAATTGTAAACCCTACCACAATAGAATAAAGATCATGATAACTGCAGATTTAAGTTTGTGAATCTACCACCCGATTTTTTCTTTGAGGTGCGAACGATGCCCTAATTTCGCGAGCGTTCGGTATATTAAAAGTAAATGTTTGAAGCGTTGAGCGTGTGCCGTGACTTTCTGATGTACGGAGTCATGTTTGGCTATGTTTACGATGTTCGTGATTAGTAGAAAATTAATTGGAATAATTGTTTAATAGCTGATTTCGTCGAAAAACGTAACTGTAACTTGTATCATCAAATTGTACATACCTATGTATAGTTACTTAACTTATAGGTAGATCGGACTCCTTTCTAAATTGTAAAAGGAATAAGATACATCACCATTTTAAATTCTTCTAAATTTTGTTAAAATGAAAGTGTATTTACATTACGGTTCAGAAGTCTAACCTTTTGAGTCTTCCTAAGACCCAGTTCATTTCTAAAGTCAGAAACCGATTGCATTTTACACATTCGACTCCAAATCTCCAATAGATCGGGAATCGAAACACGATACTTATTTTCAATCACATCCGCAATATCTGAACTGTTTCTCATAAATCTGTATAACGTGTCCTCATACAAAATATACAAGATTTACTGTACAAATACAGCATTACGTCAGCCTTATACAAATAAACTGCAAACTTCATTACATACTATTGAATGTTGCAGATTTGTAATGCAACTATTCACTGATAGGGTTAGAGTTGTGATAGGTGTGGACTGTTCACGATACTATGATACTTTAAACTATACATTTTTTACTAAATGATTATTAGTGAATTTTATGGTATAAGCCGGTAAACGAGCAGACGGATCACCTGATGGTAAGCAATAGGCGCCGCCAATGGACACCCGAAATACCAAAGGTGTTACAAGTATTTTACCGGCCTTTTGAGGATTAGGAACTTGGAGAGGTGAGTAATTGGGTCTCCAGTAACCTCACTTACATGACGAAACACAACGAAAACGTGGTTTCACGTATGTTTTCTGTGAGGCCGTGGTACCACTCCGGTCGGGCCAACCTATTCGTGCCGTAGTATGGCTCTTCGACACTAAATTAGTAGCTAAAATATACATTTTTATTGCGAAGTCTTCAACAAAACTTAGAACTCGGTATCGTATGAAGTAATCAAAGAGGGAATAAAATTGATACTAATGAGAATTCAGTGTAGATGTTCAAAAATATAGTTATAACTTGAACTCAATCTACATTGCATTTGCAGTAACATTCATCTGAGAAAAAATAAGCAATGAAATTTCTTAAATTATTATGTTTTCGGCTTACTCACGTAATTATTTGACGAGGAACTCGACTAGTTTCAAGCCATGCTAGAGGCTCATATTCATGAGCAGCATTTCGCGACCTGCGACGCGGCGACTGTCAAATAATTACGTGAGTAATTTATTTAGTATGTCTCACGAAAGTTATAATACAAATAAAGTTTCTTCATAGAAAATAAACCAATCAAACGTTATACACAAAATAACATTTGACAATATCGCAATAATTCGAATGTTCGATCGCATATCGCAGCACTAAAGCATAGCACCCACGATCGTGTCCGTACGCATGACTTATGCCAGTTTGTCACATTCGCAATCAGACTGAGTCTGTCCCATGCAATGATTAATGCCTTTCTTAATTACTAAGTTATCGTTGGAAACGGGGGGCCGATACATGTGTTCCAAGCCTTAATTTATTGACTTTTGTGGCGTGTTTTAGGGGACGCCTGATTGCTTTAGTTTGTTCGCGCGTGCCTTTTAATTTAATTTTGCTTGTTTTCGGACTGTTTTTTTAGATATGAATATAGTAAATTACCTAGTTTGTGTGAATTAACTCTTTTCATCATCTCGGTAACAAAGGGTACAAATTGTAGGTACTTAATAAAAGATCATTGACTCTGAGTTTCATTTTTTCCTTATTCTTAGAAGGACTTGATGTAACCCAACTAAATTTGTTCCTGTATAGGCCCTAAAAGGGCATTGATAAAATTCTGCAAAGGTCAATTCAAACTAAAATTTAATTTCATCTATAGATTACCTACACGTTAAGTAAACGATATTACTTTCCTATCTAACATCTTCCACTTCAGCTAAGGCCGGATGCAACATTGAAGTGACTTCAGAATCGCGTTACCATCATGAAAAATGACCAAAAAACTCGTGCCCAATCTGCATAATAACAAAATTCTTACATAAAAATTGCGTCTTAAAAACGTCACCTTAAGCTTAATACACACGCGCGTCACGTTTCGCGCTCATTTGGAGGCGTTCATCGATCGGAGACAAAGCCTCGCCAGGCCCCGATAAACGAATTAAGGAAATGGGAGATTTTTTATCTGGGCCGTGGGGTGGGGCACGACACGCGTCGTAAAACGCAGCAATACTTTCTTATGCAAAGTCCCTCCGCGCCGATAATTAGGTGAGCTTCGTCGGTGTGTGTGCGCCTTTATGCGAGTGTTTTGTTTTTAATTTTTAGAGGGGTGACGTGTTTGTTAACATTGTCGAATAGAAATGTGTGTTCGAAATTTGAATTTGAATGTTCAAGTCTGGCCAAAAATAAAAAATAATAATACTATAACTCGCCCTACCCGGTCTACTAAATTCAGAAAGTGTAACATTTTTAACATAATTGTAATTACTGTTTACATGACTGATATTTTACTACTGTTGTTGGATTATTGAATGATGGATGAATTACATGGTACCTTCATACCATTTTAAGATATCAACTTCTTCTTATACCTCTAATAAATTAGGGAATATATTAAAGGACACTTGCCTGTATCAAACCCCATAAAATGTAAATAAAAATAATAATTATTCATAAAAAGGCATAATTTTGATAAATATTCTTAAGAACGTTCTAAAATTGAGCGTACTTAATAATTATGTATATTAACCGAAAGTTACATTCATAACTTGGAATCCTTACCAAAACATAACCAAAAAAAATAACAACAATAAATATACGTAAAAAGTAATTCGGTACAAACGAGGCTAATAAAAATCGCAATAAACCACGTAACTACGACATTCAGTAATGTCGTTAGTCGCAGTCGCAGCTACGATAGATAGACACACACGGCTACACGTCGAGTTAAACAAAACCAGTTATTTATGGTCTTCACTTCGTATGATCTTTCTGCACAATCAACGATCAGTTTATACTGGTTTGTGTAGCTTGTTATGTCTGTGTACGACTCAAAACTGTGCAGATTCGAGCTATTACAATCGTTTGCAAATGAACGACCGACTGTCTTGCACATGTTTCTGGACTATGCAAGCGATTTTGATACTTGTCATTAACATTTTGTACCGAATTAATGAACTAAGAATATTAGAAGTTTTTAATAAATGCATTAGAGCTGATTATTGCGTACTTATATTTTTGATTTACTTTAACATTCTTTGTCAGTCTAGTGACCATAAATCGTCACTGTAAAGAGAAAATATTTCAAATTCAAGTTTTCAAAACTAAACACTACATGGATAAAAGTCGTAATTTACTCATTTTTCAAAATGCAGCGTTTTCTATAGGCAAATAAAGTGATAAGATAACTAAGTAGTCAAATATTTAATACATTGGGAGATTGACTACTATCTGACTCTTCAAAAAGCAAAGAAATAGAGAATTTCTGTAGCAAATAAACACGACTGGGATGTATAAAAACCACTGACAAGATTACAAGAACATTGTTGTAGATTAGATTTTTATGCAGAAAATAAGTGTAATATTTGTACACCGATTCGATAGAATCTATGAGACATTAATTAACATAAAACACTTATTGTAACTACATAACATAACATCACGCCTTTATCCCCGAAGGGGTAGGCAGAGGTGCACATATACCACTGTACAATGTAACACCCGCTTTTCACTATTTATGTTATCAGTCCTATGATATGGGGGTGAGCTCATTGCCATAAACCGGGCACAATTCCAAACTCCGTGCTACTACTGGATTTTTAAAAAAATCTCACTACACTACTAATCTACTCGGGAATCGAACCCGAAATCCCCTTGCCCGGTCGGCAGTCGCACTTGCGACCACTAGGAAGACGAGGCAATGTTATTATACATGGTACTTATTGTAACTACGTTCTACCAAAAATTTTTTCTCTCTTTCTTTGTTCTTGCATAGTTTATAGAGATAACTAAACCAAAACTAAACAAATTCACTAAAAGGACATCACATAAAATCATTACTAATTACAACACTTAACGAAATCAAGCTACTAAAACCGAATTAGTTTCCGTAACACTTTAGGTACCGACCATAACTACTTATAACGCGAACAGAGATAAGAAAAAATAACCTAAAATGTCTTAAAGTATCAAGACTGAACGCCCACACATAACACTTTTAATTTACCCTCCTTAAAAAAGGGAGGGCAGCGGTGTTTTCGGCCCTAGCCGTGTGTGGAGGTAACCCCCTCAGAGAGGGGGCAGTAATCAAGACACGCAATCTTCGGCGAACCCTTAAAAACTTTAAAACTCATCGCCGCCTCACCCTGTATATGTCTACCATACATGTTTGTTTTTTGGCAATTTGTATCTTAGCTGCGTTTAATTTGTGTTTATATTCGTATGGAATGTTTTTTGTTTTAGGTTTTATTTTATTAAATTGGTTCAGGTTTATAGTACGTATCTATCTATTAACTGCTTAATCCCAAGCGGTCACCGGTGACCTCTCTCTACTATTATAGACCTTATTTCCGATGTTTAGATATTACTTTTGGATGAACAAATTTTGGGGATTTTCGGTACAATATATCAACGTATTAAGGTCATTTAAAAAGTGCATTTTCTGAATTAAAACTAAAATATTCTTGAAACTTTCGTATCTTTTACTTACAGGCCAAGGGCCGATGTTGCAATGGTCAGTTAATTTTTAACGGTAGAATAAAATTGTCAATTGACAGTTTTTAGAAACGAAGAATTATTGTCAAATGTTCAAAGTTATTCTTCAGTTAAAATGTATCTGGCGTTTGATAAATCGGCCCAAAGACTGTGTGGGATTATTAACAATGGCTGACAGCCAACGCTGATCTCAAGGTCAACGGTTATTCAAAATACTATGAGATATAACTGTCACACACGAAACAGAACTTTCTGTACCGTGCCGTCATAAGTCATGCCGTTTGATGATGGGAACTACAAAAAAATAATTAATAAATTACTGGAACATCAAATAAATGTGTATTTTATATTGTAAATAAACTTCCCAAATTAATTATTATGTTTTTCGGCTTACTCATATTGTTTGACGAGGCACTCGACTAGTTTCAAGTCATTCTAGAGGCCCATATTCATGAGCAGCATTCCGTCACACAGCGACTGTCGCGCTGCTCAAATACTACTTCAGTATTATAGTATGTCTTACGAAAATTATAATATATAAACAAATATTCCATTTATAAATTGCAAAACCATTGAAATATTTTGTCCAACTCTGTCCAATTGGACAAGTGGTGTGATCTCTTGCTACGGGTCAGTGCGTGTGACCACAGCTTAAATCGCCCATGCAATCCTTGAAATTAGAATCGGTCCATGGGGGACGTAAACGGTCTGTTTTCATACACGAATTAAAGTGTACAGAATCTATTTGTATGAGTGTAATGTAATTATAGTAACAAAATGGTTAAAATAAAGACATCAATTTTAAGTTAACGTATTGCTATTGACTAAGCTTATCTTAATTAAAAATAGTTATTTTATTTAGTTCATAATTATAGTTAAATAAAACTGTATGATATGTTATGTATGTTGCGTGAGAAAAAAATATTCATAAATAATGAACAATAATTATTATAATGCAATCTTAAATTAATTCCTAATCAATGACGTCACTACTTAACGAGTCAACCGAAACGAAAAACAAAACACGATCACAAATTCTATTCCAATTTCAAACTGCTGCACGCATCATAAAAATACAACCCAATAGAAAATCGCACATCCTACCGTGAATAGTTCATTAACTTTTTTACATGTGTGCGCATCTATTAGTCATATTGGCTTACGTATGTGTGCGTACAAACAGGGGGTTTTAATTTTTGGGGGTTCTTTAATGACACTTCTTCGCATCGATTTTAGCATTTTAAAGAGGGTTACGCTTTTGTTTTGCGTTATCGATTCAAGTTTTTTTCCTATTCAAATGTTCTAGTGCGTGCATACATGCTGAGCTTGCTTGCACACATAGGGGATGTCGGATGTGGAGAAAATTAATGTGACGTCATCGATTTTTTTATGAACTTTACTTTTTGGGGCTAAGCGGCAGTGAAGTGCGAGTTATTGGGAAAAAATTCGTTTGATGAGTCATAATGTCGGTTTTATTAAATCTCGAACACAAATATGTGTGTAGAATAGAGCTGATATGTACTTTTTCCACGGCTTGGTCAACATATTTGAACATCAAAGAATTTACAAATTGTTCCTTCCTATATATAGAGCACTCAGTCGTTTTTGATTGCAGTTTATAACGTTTAAGCAGACGTTAATATTATCTTTCGATATGGTTAAGAAATGAAATGGCATAAAAATAAATGAATACTAATTTTAAAATAATTTACAATAGACATAACTAATAGCTGAAACCCACCTCCCCTTCTCCATTCGAATCTACGTTTTGGAATGAGCACCTAGCTTCACCTAATTTCACTGACGGACTGACTGACAGACTATTATTTATTTTGTATTTGTTGACGTTTCAAAAGTACCAAACTATGGTTTAATTGAAATAAATGCTTTGACTTTGACTTTGACTTTGACCACATAATAATAGCATTATTTTGAAATTAATTTCAACCAGAAAGTAAATTTCTATATTTCTATAGCTATTCTTAACCATATCGAAACATAATATTCACGTCTGCTTAAACGTTATAAACTGCAATCAAAAACGACTGGGTGTTCTAACGAGCTGTATTACCTCATAACATTACACAGAAAGTAAACAAAAACACTAAACCAAAAACACGCTACACATTAACAAAGCAAAAAAAAAATTAACACAAATTAAAGAAACGAATAACTGGATGAAGACGCGCCAATGAAAGGGGCAAAGTTGCCCCCCTAAACACCCCCTAAAAATTTAATTCATCACCGCCGCTGAGACATATCTCCTTCTTGTCCCTTCCCCTTTCTTCCACCATTCTTTGCTTTCTTGCAAGCTTTTTCCGAGAGCAAGACAACCATACTCATCCTGTATATCTTTTCTGAACCTCCATTCTAATTTCCACCTTACCTTTTGACATCAAAGTTCAATTTTCTCTGTTTTAAGATTGCATATACGATGTTTATGGTAATTCGATACATAGCTCGTTTCATTCGTTCGCATTGAAAGCTTTAAACAAATAAACTTACAGGGAGTACGATAAGGTTTTCTTGATGTCGGTAGGTGATCAAAAGGCGATACGTCTTATCTTTGGTTACTACAGAACGCATCATTAGGCTTTAAGAGGCTTGCATCGAAACAATTGTGCCGAGTTGTGGTTTTAATGGCATAGTAGTCTACGTATCATCGTGTTTAGGAATGTCTTTGGTTCATGTGTAACTTAACTTGGCCCATAATAATTAATTGAGATTATAGGGATGTCTTTCGGGTTATTTTTCATTAAATTTTACATTTTTTAACCTTTGTACCAAAAATTGGTTACAATCACAGATTTGTTTCGACCCACCTGGAATTGATTCGTACTCGAAAGATCTGTCAGCGTCTGTAATAAAAGCTGCTTGACGAATGAGGAAGCTAGATATATTTCCAACTAAAACAGTATCATGATACAAAAACACAGTACCGACATCACCTCAATAACATTTCACATAATAATCTGACAATAAGAATTATCCTAACTTAACCACGGTCTTGAGCCAAACGCCACTTTAGCGCTTGTCTACACAGAGAGTAGAAATCAAAATGTATGGGGATGACACTGACAAGTGTCAAAATTTACGTCAATTCCATATAATTTGGTTTTCTATTCTACATGTAGACAAGCGCTAAATGGCATTTGGCTACAGCTGCTAAATAGTGATTGATGAGTTAATCAGACATTACATTAGAATATGTCATAAAATAAAATATTAATACGTAGGTAGGTACAAACAGACGTATATTATTTAGTCAGCAACAGTTATCTATCTTAAAACAAAATCCTCCATAAAATGAAGCAGTTTTGCGCAGTAATAAAAGGACTTTAATGGCAGTAATCATCATTATCAACTTTCATTACTTGAGAACATTATTTCCTAAATTAGACATGAGAATTTAAGGATTCCCTTTCTTTTCTAAATCTTTGCTAAGGTCCTCTTTTGATGTGGTTTCATTTAAAATGACGACTTCTCGCTGATGATTGTGTCAGTAAAACATACAATTTAAGGATGATCTACTAGACCTGTGTTTAACCTATATATGACCTTAACAATCTTTCCTGAGAGTTGGTTTAGGCAGTGCTGCACCTTCAGCTTTAATTATTATGTTTTCGGCTTACTCACGTAACTGTTTGACGAGCAACTCGACTAGTTTCAAGCCATGCTAGAGGCTTATATTGATGAGCAGCAGCGACTGTCGCGCAGTAGCAGCGTGAATAAGCCGATAACATACCGTTGGTTTTTTTTACGTCTATCATAAATCTGCGTGTGATAACTGAGTTCAACCGGTATTTTATATTTATGGAGACGAGTTTAATTATATAAACTATTCTACTGTAACGACCGAGTCATATGTGGATATACCTCTAGATCAAAGAGGACGTGGATACCTACTTAATTTTTTTCTGGTATTCGAGTCCGAAATCTGCATTCATAATCGTTTACTAACGTACAATTATTGTTATTTGAACCACCTCAAGTACAAGAAAATCAGACCCAAAACATTCCACACAACCACTCCACAATAATGCACTCTAAAGCCAAATTGAAAAGACCGACCGACCAGCGCAATTTTTTTCCTATAAATATTTTACCAAATCCCTATTCTCCCCTAGCGCCCTTCGAATCCCTTTACATCATTAAGTCTTTACCGGAAGACGTCCTTGGGTCCTTCAGTAGCCGCTTAAACCATTATTGGCTGACCATGACCCTCATAATATCAAAGGACCGGATCTTCCAAAGATAAATAAAATTCAAGAAAATAAAATCCCAAACTTTTTCATAAGGGGTTGATGAAGACCGATTTTTGTTTTTCTTAGTTCAAGTTAAATGTAGTTGGTTAGTGGGATAATGTGAAGTCTGTTATTCATAGGAAGGGTTAAGTTGTGGTTATCCTTCATCCGATTGCTCTATACGACTTTTGAGTGTTGTTTTTCTAAAACAAGCATAATATTTTCAGTCATTTTACTCAATACTTTGTATGGTTCTCAAGTGTTGAAATCGAGTCATATTGCTGAGTGCTTACATAGGTAACACACACACACACACACACTTTCACTACACACACAATTTAACTACTCATGACAGATGAGAAAAAAAGTGTATTCTAATTTTGAACCTCCAGAATTAGAAAAAAACACGTTATTATGTCAGTAGTGACCTACAATCGCGGTTACATGATAAACTGATATTTTTTCACAAAACCTAACATCAACAATCTTTTAGTAGGTACATACAAAAACATAATATCAATCAAAATAAAACCCCAAACTTTGCCGAAAAACTAAAAACTTTTCAACGAAACTTTTCTCGACCGCATTATTTTCACGGACCGGAGACATATTAAAATCAAATAGAAAATGTCTCGATACCGCTGTCTTTACCAGGCTCTTATCGAAGAAACCGCTTTCAATTAACCAGTATATAACGTTTATGTACTAACTAACTCTTCACATAATGAGTTAATAACACAACACCTACACATGCGCGTTACAGATGGAAAATCGTTTACACACACATAAAGTACACTCACACACACACAGTATTCCCGGCTCTACATAAAACGCGTCTTTCTTCTTGTATTCTTAATTAGCGTGTCGTATGTTCCCGTCTCTTTCTCTCCAGGGGTGTTAATTAGAAAGGCGTCCCTTTCGCACTTTCTTAATACATTCTTCCTCTCCGCGGTGTTTCTTTACGTTTTTATTTGTGTGCGTGTCTGTGTGCGGTGGTGTTTAATTTACATGTACTTGTATGTCAGTGTACAGGCGAAAGGAAAAGTGGTTAGGCGGCGTAGGCGGAAAAGGGTAGTTTAGTAACAATATAGGATGTGGACTGTGCATGATAATTGCGTGTGTTTTATTGACTTCCTATGTGAATGTTGCTTGTATCAAACGTTCTAGTTGTCTGGGAAATGAAGCAACAAGTATTTTATAATCAAATTGAGCTTATAAAATTAAATAATTGTCCTTTTCTGTACATTCTTACAGTTACTAAATTAGATAAGTATAATAAAGTTTTTGATTTTAGCTGAATTTAAATGTTCCTACAACTACATTAGACCAACATGGTTTTTAAAACAACTACAAGTGTCATAATTCACATTTCTTCCAAAATTTCACTAACTAAAGTCTACCAAACCGAACACCTGGAACGAATTCCTCCATCCCCTGTACCGGGTGTTTTATACGAATGTGGGTATGCGCGAAAGGGTGTCAGCGGCGGGCACACCCTGCGCGGGCGGGCGGGGGTTGGCTACGTACACATAAACACTTATAAAAGTTTTTTGACAACAACCAAACCCCCCGTCCGCCGTCCCCTCGAATTCGCTAATTTATGTTGCTTTTTTAATCAATACCGGGGTGTGTACGAGTTATAAACCATCGACTCGGATTGTCTGAGACAGTTTTCTTGTCGCTGGTTGCTTACGTCATAATGTTCGTGTCTTAATGACGTATTTCTTTTTCGTTCGTAGTCGGTGATAATGGTGTTGTTTTTTTGAATATGTCGTTTTGTAGTTGATGTTTATTTGCTTATGTTAGGTAGATAAGACTATAAGAATAGTTCAGAAATACATATCGTGTATTGTCTCGTTAAGTTCCTTAGATGGACAAGAGGATGGCCGTATTTTTAGTATGAGGATAAATCTGTAAGATCACATTAAGATGTTTTGATGATGACCTTATTTTTAACAATAATGATATAGGTACATTTAGTAGCCTACTATATTTTCCTATACACATTAAATGTTAATATTTAATTTACAACCACCAACTCCCCGCATTCTCAGAAAAATATAACATTAATACGTCTCCGTAGTGGCGAAAATCGCCTCATATTTTCAAAACATAATAATCCTTGAAACCTTCACGCCAATAAATATAACGAGATAAGCTCGTATCATGGAATATATCACGAATTCACGACTCACCTACTTAAGTCGTCAATCTCTTCCTAAAAAATAAAGTTATATCGCAATTTTCCGTTTCAGCAACCTCCTGTACTTTACGTGTGAAAAAAAATCCCATTTTCAAACAAACTTAACTTTACAGTTGCGAAAATTTAAAAAACAAACTTTTTGTTCCTTTGTGGTCTGTATCCAACCGCATGTGTAATTTGGTAACATATCGCTGAACAAACATGAAGATGCCGTTAGTTACTCAAATATCAGCTTTATGTTATGCTGGTTAAGGTTGGTGGTACACGCAGTACAGTGTGGTTTTCTTGTAAGCATGCGGCGTGATGGATGGCTTGTGTCACGCGTGATGTCATTGTCACGGTGCTTCACGTGGATGAGTGACGTGGTATTAATACTTTATTTGCGGGTTTCTGGTTGCGACATTTTATTTTATTTACGCACGTTGCGGTAGGGGGTGGAAACGAGTGAATTAATAAATTAAATATGAAGAAAGAATGAGATTTGTACCTACATGAGATTTAATATTTAGGTTATCAAATCAAAATCAAATCAAATCATTTATTTGCATGAAATGTAGGTGTTAACAAATAGGTTGTTGCAGATATAATATAGTAGCCGTATACATTTTGCCCGTTTATTGGCATGCAAAATATGGTGAAAAAGCTGTCAGATTCAATATAATAGCAAGCAATAATTAAGGTTTACAAATTCAATACAAACAACAATGACAATGTCAAGAAATACATAATGTTAAAATTTATCAATTAGAAAGTCTGTTGTTGAATAATAATATTTGTCAATGAGAACTTTCCGTACAGTCGCTTTAAATTGATTTAAATTCAGTGATTTTACATTGTCTGGTAACTTATTACCTCTATATAACAGTTGTGCCATGCAAAGAAAACTTTTATTCATGAGGGCTGTGTAAAAGACCTTATTAGTTATGATTAACAATTGCTACTGTTTCATAAGAATTATTGGATTTCTAGGAAGATGCTCCTGATCACGAACAATACCCCCTTGATATCTGCGGTGTGTAGAGCTATACCATGTCAGTGACAATGTGACAATGTAAGGGCGCCTTTCATAAAGATGCTATGTAGATTTTACGTAATTAACCCTGAAACACAAATAATAATAGTCTTTAAATAAGAAAATTCGAAAAGTCATAACATGATATCACGCTTTTTATCCCCGAAGGGGTAGGCAGAGGTGTTTATTTCAGTACATGCCACTGTTCAATGTGTGTTACACTTTTCACTATTAGTGTTATGAATCCCATGTAATAGGGGGTGAGCCTATTGCCATATACCGGGCACAATTTCAGACTCCGTGCTACGACTTATACTTTTTTTAACCGTCTTCAAAAAAAAGGAGGAGGTTCTCAATCCGACCGTATATATCCTTTTTTTTAACCCAGTAACACTTTGTCCGCCCCGAAATCGAACCCGACCCTTTGCCCGATAGTCCCACTTGCGACCACTCGGCCAACGAGGTAGTTATCTAAAATGGAAAACTTCGCCTTTATTTATGAGACTTTCCATTCTAGGAACCAGGAACATGGCACCTCACCAGCAACAAGTCTAGTATCAACGAAAACCTCAAACCGCAGTCAATTAATAAACATGTCATAAGCATCATGGTAGCGATGTAAAAGTCACAATTACAACTAAGGCCCGTTACAACCACACCCTGACGTATCTGCTCTCATTAAGCATAGTGCACACGACAGCAGCTTGAATCGGCCACTAACTCAACCCGCGCCCGGGGGCCCGCACCGAACGTGTAATACTGGCACATAAATCTGTTGTATCGGCCATTTTGAGCTGGTTTAAGTTAAGGCGCTTTTTGTGTAGTGTGCTCTCGGCTTTATGAAGTGATGTATAGATAAAAGTGGTTGTTTGTTTTTTTGCGGAGTTTATATACGATTTTCTTCTGGTGGGTTGACTTGTTGCTAGATCAGGGAGATATAGGGTGATCCTGATCATCCTATATACCTCTATTGTAATTTTAAAGTTTTATTATTATTATTAGTACCTAACTTCTTTAGACAACAGTAAATTTACTGCACCACTGTCACGGACACCGTATCAGTTAAACAAACAATAACAATAACAAATCATTTATTTAAAGTAACCAGGACTCACAAAATGTTAGTAAAACTTACATCTATGTTAGTATGTAATCATAATTGTTTTATAGTGCAATAAAAGTTTGACATTATTACATCCTACATTAATCCATGGGAAATGGCATTACATCGTCCCATGTATATGCAGTCCAGTCTGCTCGCAATCATGCTCAGGATACTGTTGGAGCTGGCCCGCACCCGGCTCACCAGGGAAGCACACCTTTTGCGCATTGTTGCATAAAAACAGTCTATGTGTGCATCTGCAAACATTCCTGATGCGCTACAGAAGCGGGGCAGCCCCACCAGCACCCTAAATGCATTATTATATTGAACACGGAGAGCGCTGTATGACCTCTGCGCGAACCTAGCCCACAGGCTGCATGTATAAAAGTTAGTACAGTATACCCTGAAAAGGGTGAGCTTGACTTCAAGTGAACACCTTGCAAACCTGCGAGCTATCATGTTTGCCCTAACAGACAATGCTCTCCGCTCACGTTCAATGTCTGTATCGTCCTTGAGGTCGGGGGTCAATACATGACCCAGATATTTAAACTTATACACTCTGTTTAAAGGCATTCTATTAAGAAATATAGGTGGTATATTTTCAGGAATTTTACCCCCAGCCCCAAAGACCATAACTTCCGACTTTTTGCAATTGTAAATAAGTTCATGTGACTTTGCATACTCTTCACATTTCTGCACAAGTTTCCTTAGGCCACAGATCGACGCGCTCAGCAGCACCATGTCATCCGCGTAACTAATATTATTGACACAGACACCATCAATAAAACAGCCGACCCTAATGCTACTCAACTCGTCAATCAGCCCGTTCACATATAGGTTGAACAGCGTAGGTGAACTCAACCCCCCCTGTCTCACCCCGCACTCCAACCCGTATGCACGAGACAAAGCCCCGGCCCATCGCACATAGTTGCTCTGATTTCCATACCAAAATTTCAAAATGTCTATTATTTCAGATGGTAATTTTGATCTCTCCAACTTTTTCCACAACCCCTCATAAGAAACCAGATCAAAGGCCCTGGATAGGTCGAGAAAGCAAGCGTACACAGGTGTACCACGCCGGGTATAATACGAGACAGCCTGCTTAAGACACAATATTGCGCTCTCAGTTGACAATCCAGGTCCAAACCCGAACTGGTTATCATGAAGTTCTATACATTTGTTCAATTGTGTATTAACCAAGCTGTCAAATACTTTTGATATTACCGTAGCCAATGATATGGGCCTATAGTTACCTGTGTCTGCGATGTCTCCCGTTTTGTTCTTAATAATAGGTACCACTATTGTCCGAATCATCTCGCTCGGCAAGTAACCATGACCCACACAAAAGCTATACAACATTGCCAGGATTCTCGGCCAGTGCGTACCCGCATAGCGGAGGTGCTCGATGCTGAGCCCGTCATGACCAGGAGACTTGCCCCTTGACATGCCTTTTATAATCTGAGCAATCTCTTTTGCTTTAAATTTCACTTTTAGATTCTTACCAGGCTCAACATCGTTCACCGACCCCAGTCTTCCCAGAGGAGATTTCACACTAAAATTATCTCTGAATAAGTTGGCAATATCTTTTGGCCCACACATGCCGCCGACACTCACAGGTAGCCCCGGTTTATTCTGTATTTTTTTTGTGTGCTTCCAGAAACCACGAAAGTCATTTTTAGAATGATGTGAGGCCAAAATATCCATTTTTACTTGATCCTCGTGATTTTGACACCATTTGAGTCTCGATTTAAAAACTTTTCTAGCCTCACACATCTCATTGTACACATAACCGACATTAGGTTTTCCACAGTTTACCCATTGTAAAAATTTTTCTTTTGCAACCGTGTGCGCCCCAGCGACATGTCTGTTCCAGCCTACAACCTTCTTTCTAGGCCTACTAATGTCACCATCTCGACCCACCATTGCTGAGCTTTTAAGTGCATGTACGATGTCCGAATACAGCTGATCTATAATTTTCCTGTGCATATGATCACTACATGTCCTATCGCAACACGTCTCAAGCTCACGCGGAAAGTTAAAACTTTGAACATCTTGTATATGCCTGCATATTTTAATAGTGGGTTGATAATTTTATTTTAAATATCATAATTGAAAAATTGTTTTATATTACAATGCTTTTGTCATTTCACTTGTAAAATAGAACAACACTTTGGAGTGTAGTGGTGGCACTATGAAGATGCAAGCTCCAAACACGGCTACCAAAGCCCACATTCCAGCACACACATCCCCAATCAAGCGATCTCATCGCTTTACAGCGGTTGCAAGCCCATATTAACTGATAATAGGCAATAAATAATACCGACCACTCAGCAGCTTCATCGCTGACGACTGGCACCGATTGTTTACGCGATCACTATCTCAGAAACTGGGATTTTGTAGCGATTATATCTAGTCAAGGCATTTAAGTTTATTGATTGTAATAATAAAGGTAGTCGTTTTGTTCACACTGGTAAGTGGTAATGTACCAAATTGTACGTTTTGTGAAGAATAATTTGTAATGAATGATGCTAAAATTTCTTGAAGAGCTGCGCTCATTGTATGGATTTTTTCTTTGATATTTACATGGCGTTCAATCGTGGTGGTGACCCGGAGGTTTAAGACGCCCACTTCTCATACATGAGGGTTTGAAGTCCAATATAATTTTCCGAGTTATATGTACTTTCTTAGATTATTCTGACAAACGGTGAAGGAAAACATCGTGATGAAACCTGGGTTTATAACTTCTAATTATATGTTTGAAATCACCAACCCGCATAAAGCAAGCGTGGTGATTAATGATCAAATCTTCTCCGTGTGAGAAGAGGCTTTGCTCAGCAGTGAGCATTTATAGGCTGTTGATGATGATGATGATGATTCAATCCTTGAGCATTAAGTCTCAAAAGAAGTTAAAAAAACATGCAATTCCTAACATCAGACATGAAAAACAAAATTGTACATAGGTACTACTTCTTACCGACTTTAGATTTGATCAGTGACAGTAGGTTTCAAGGTCACAAGGTTTTAAAAACACATTTTATCTTCGTCTATAATGTACACCTACATAAATATTATATCTTAGACCAAGCACAAACTCGGTACGCAACAAATTACTAACCACACGAAGCTTCTAATTTCCTCTAGATATCTACAGCGTTATAATAACAAGCTTAAAAACAAGAAAATACAAGTAGGCTTTAATTAATAATCTATAACATCCCATACATATTATATGTAATACAGCATGGTATCGCGTGGCAACTTAATTGCATATTAATCGTAAGGGAATCCAGGTTCAGCTTAAGTGTAATTATTGACTGGACTCATATTGTGACACACCCAAGTTCCGTACGTGAGAAACGTGATTAGTAGGTTCAATCTGATAGATATATGGCTTATCGATTTCTAGACTTGATGGTTCGAAGCCAATACATGGAAAAACCGGTATTTAGACAGGGCATTTGTGGTGAAAAATGGACGTTAATCTGGTAGGATATGCATGAAACATAGTAGCGAGCATTTATTGGCCGGGGAGCATCCTCACGTGCCCTTGAACTCACTGCCCTTACACTCTAATAAACCTACAAACCTAGTTTATAATATACTAGCGACCCGCCCCGGTTTTGCACGGGTGCAATATACATTTATACATATAAACCTTCCTTAAGAATCACTCTATCTATTATAAAACCGCATCAAAATCCGTTGCGTATTTTTAAAGATCTAAAGCAAAGCATACACAGGGACAGATAGACGGCGGATAGCGACTTTGTTTTATACTATGTAGTGATTTCTTCTGCCTGCCTTCCATCATTATGTCTTCTTCTATTTCCCATTTCATCACATCAATATTTTTGTTATATACCTTATAAATAACCTCTAATAAAATATCCTGAACACAGTTTTACACGGATATCGATAACACACTCCCGTCTTCAAGTGGCAGGTATTTTAATAGGAGCCCCAGCTAGTCACGTTGGCGGCCATATTGCTCTGCGCGTGCGCACCCGAACCGCACTGGTTATTGAACCTTTACGGTACTAGTTATTAATTAAATTCGTGATTGTTTAATCCCATCTTGTGGGGTAGTGAGATTAATTTCACGTGTGCTAGCTACGTTGATTGAAAGGAGAACTTGACGTGGAAATGTCTTGATTTTATGCTACGTTTTAGCCTAAATTACATAGCTGGGAATGTTAAGTTGGTCTACTCGATAACTGTATTATAGAGTACTATGTAAACTACCCAATGACAAACGAATAGAATGAAAGACTATTTTCTCGATAGATAAATCGTTTTAATGTCGTCAGTTATAAAATAATATCCAAAATTCTGTATGTCTGATTAGGTATCATGGTTTTGTGGCACTGATATTAAATTACACGCATATTCCACATTACAAATTAATAATATACCTTGAAAATTATCTTATATTACTATTACGTATTACGATATTCTCGTTTTACATAATACAGGGTGTAAATGGAACCAGTTTTATTTTCATAAGGGTAAGGAATTAACTGTTTATTTCATGTAATAATTATTGTAATTATTACAATTATAAATATTGTAATATTGTTGACTGTTGCATAATGATAAGTATGTACCTATTTATGTTCTTAGAAATAAGATGTCCTTCTATAAGAATAATGTATAGAGCTCCTTTCGCCTGCGATACAGGATTGTCCTAGTGCAGGCATCTAACTCTATCAAATCAATTTTACTTACTTGAGACAATTTTTGTATTTTGCATTTTTGAATTATGAATGAATTTTATTATAATACCATAAAAATACTCTAACAAATGACATAATATAAATCTTTCTGTAAAAAAAATTCTTGTAATCAACCACTCGAGGCTGATTTGGCGGGAATAACACGTTAATAAAAACTATTAAAATAATAATACAATCTTTGTCAGCGTTTCGAGAGCATTTCGTTTACAATCTGTATTATTCTAACAGTTACATACATACAAAAACTATTCTACTATAAAAGACTATGTGACAAACATTAAAACTGCAGGTACTTGAAAGTTATAGCGAGGTACGACGACATACTAAATGAACGTGTTCGCAGATAACACTTTATGGTCGCTTCCACCTGCTAATGTGAACTACTTTGTAATACTTTAGTACTATGCTTCAGTTTAAAATGTTACTTCAATTGTATGTTTCACAGTCGCAGAGAACCTAACGGGTTACCGGGGCTCCGGCTCGACGTGCAGTAGAAGGAACGGGGCGGTTTTTAGTCAGAAAGAGTCTGACACTCCCTCCCGCCTCAACCAGGCGCCGCAGTCATTCGATGATTTCCCCCTTAAAAAATAATGTATGTTTGTGAAACAACTTAAAACGGATTTTTGTCATAAACAAATTGTTTAAAATGTATCTGAACTAGCGTCTACCAGCGACTTCGCCCACATTGTCGTGGGGTATAAAGTATCATGTGTTAATCCATAATTTACCCCTGTTCCAAATTCTATCTCAATTCCTTCAGCCGTTTTGACGTGAAAAAGTAAGTAATAAACAAATAAACATACAAAGTTTTGCATTTATAATATTAGTAGGATTACTGAGATCAGTATCTTTTCTGAGCTTTAATGATTTTTTTTTAATAGGTCAAGCCCGCCACAGCGTCCAAAAACCTTTAAAGATTTGTTTACATGACGCTGACCACGTCTATTGTCCGAATTGCTGGTCGTGTTTATAGACCCCTAGCATAGCTTGAAACTAGTCGAATAATCACCTAGTCAGACAATAACGCAAAGCCGCATTACCTAATCAATTAAGAGTGAAAAATTCAGAGATCCAAACAGATTTATGTACAGAATTTCGCATTATCTACCCTAACCCTCTGACTTTGAGGACTTGGGATACTTAAACCCTCCCGCTAGTAGAAATAACAATGGATAATACAAGAATCAATGTAAGGCTACCGACTGGTTACTAAGACCTATGTAGATCATCCCCAGGCAATAGAATTACCTTCAGTTTACTTTATAAGTTACGCAGGACGATACTCACCTGTTATTACAATAATAATGTCCTGCATTTATTTATGAGACGAAGATACAATACAAGTTGGTTCGATACTCGAGTTAACAAAGTATGACCATTTTAATATTTTCAGAACATCATCTGAGCTTTTCCCGAAAGCTAAAATGTTATTAATTTACAGATTCATCCAAACACATAACAATTATTTAACCCGTTGAAAATCATACCCTAAATTTGTTCATACAAAAGTAGTCTCTAAACATTGGAAATAAGGTCTATAGTGTAGTTAGTGGAGAGCGGTCACCGATAACCGCATGGGGATATATGGGTAGAACTGTTTTCTGTTTTGTTGTGAACATAAATGCTTTAAAATATCATGCTAAAAGGCGTTCTATTGAGAATTCTCAAAAATTTTAAAAAATTAAACGCCTGTATATTTTGCAAGCATGTCTTATATCAGCATGCTAATTTTGAACAACATTCCGACACATGCTATAAATTGACAAGTGCTCAATCGAAGCATGCTTTTGTGCTTGGAATTAGAATGTGTAACAGTACCTTCATTGTAAGATATATGTACATATATGATCGTGGCCTGCCTCGTTGGCCGAGTGGTCGCAAGTGCGACTGTCAGACAAGGGGTCTCGGGTTCGATTATTGGGTCAGGCAAAGTATTACTGGGTGTTTAAAAAAATCTCAGTAGTAACACGGAGTCTGGAATTGTACCCGATGTATGGCAATAGGCTCACCCCCTATTATATGGTACTAATAATATATATCGGCGCAACAACAATAAATTAGTCAATAACAATAATTAATAACTAAGTTTAATAATTTGATTACGTCAAAACTAGTTTATAAATCAAGAATTTATTATTGTTTAATTTTGTAGTGTAAAAATCTTGTGATTAAAATAAAGTTAGTACTACCTACAATTAAAAAATGTGCACATGCTCGCTACACTATAAATACGGCCGCACAGAGCGCGCTGGGTCAGTCTTGCTCAAGCTGTCGAACTGTACAGATCTACTTAAAATAAGTTGTTACGCTGTCAGTTTAATAAACGAAGCATTTAGTAAACTTGTGGTGTTTTACTTTGAAAACTGAAGATGAGTGATCACCATGAACACAGTGTCAGTGACGTCAGCAATGCTGACGTCACACTTTTTAAAAACAGAACGGGGACCGATCCTCCGTCATCAGAAGTGGGATCACAAGAGATCTCTACTCAAGCCACTTCCTCATCAGCTCGTTTACCACCTGAGCAACTGGAACCAGCCAACATTCAGCGTCAGGAGCCTATGCTGGGCTCCAATACATCAATAGACGCTACAAATGAATCAAGACCGCATACATACTCTGATCAAAGAATGCGGATGGACGGTATACCACCACAATTCCTCATGCAGATGGTGGAAATGATGCAGAGGATGTCGGAGCGCTTGTGTGCTCCACCTACCCAATCGAAAATAAGTATCAAGGACATTTACCTGCCGTCCTTCGACCCGGACACCCATGTTGGAGTACGTGAGTGGTGTCAACATATTGATCAAGCTATTGAGGCATATAAGTTAAGTGATTTCGACGTTCGTATGAAAGTCTGCAGTCTACTGAAGGGACGTGCTAAAATGTGGATCGATGATTGGATGGTGACCAGTAGTACCTGGGAAGAGTTGCGGAAGAACATCATCACCACATTTGAACCTGAGAACAGGTACTCCCGAGACATTGTTATGTTCAGGGAACATGTTTATGACTCCTCAAAGGATATTGCTGAATTCTTGTCACGGGCATGGATCCTATGGAGAAGAGTCACCAAGGACAAGTTGGGAGACGAGCACGCCGTGGAAGCAGTGATTGGATGCGTTAATGATGAGCGATTGCGCATTGAATTGCTGAATGCCAGGGCGACCACTGTTCCTGAACTGATTTCAGTGGCAACATCTATACGGAAGAAACGTCCTCATCCAACCTCAAGTTCCACAATACCTAACAAGCGTTCACGATTTACGGACAGTCAACAATCAACATCTAGCTGCCGCATATGCAAAAAGACAAACCACTCGACTAATGATTGCAGATTTAAACCTCAGGAGCCTAAACCAGAAACTAGTAACAAGGATACTAAAGCACAAACCATAGTTACCTGCACCTATTGCAAGAGACCAGGCCACAGTTATGAAACGTGCTTTAGACGGGAGCGATCGTTGACTTCAAACGTCAATTATGTGGCAAGTAATAAGCTGGCTCCTATTTTTATCAAAATAGGAGAAAAGACATTACAAGCTGTGTTTGATAGTGGGGCGGAATGCTCAATCATGCGAGAATCAGTTGCTTTACTTCTTCCAGGTCAAAGGAGCCCAGCAGTAAATTATTTGAAAGGAATTGGACAATTTCCAGCACTATCATTAACCAAACTTACAACCATTTGTGTTATAGATACCATCAGTATTGAGCTGGAGTTTTACGTATTACCCGACTATGAAATGTCAACAGATATTTTAGTGGGTATGAACCTGATTCATGATACCAATCTGAATATGATAATTACACCTAGTGGGACGAAGCTAGTTCACAATACAATCATCAATGTGGTGAGTAAAAATTCTCCTATTTTTAATAATCTTGATTGTGATCTAACCAACGAAGATGAAATCTCATTATTACGTGGACTTCTGAATAAATACGAACATTTATTTATTCGTGGATATCCTAAAACTCGGGTCAACACAGGCGAACTGGAGATCAGACTGAAAAACCCAGATAAATTTGTCGAAAGAAGACCATATCGCCTCAGTCCACTGGAAAGGGAGAAGGTACGTACTATAATTCAAGATTTGTTGACACATAACATCATACGTGAAAGCAAATCACCTTATTCAAGCCCTATTATCTTGGTCAAGAAAAAGAATGGTGATGATCGTCTCTGCGTTGACTTTCGAGAACTTAACTCGAATACTCTACGTGATCATTACCCCCTTCCGTTGATTTCCGACCAGATTGACCAGTTGGCGAATGGACATTTTTATACAAGTCTTGACATGGCAGCTGGTTTTCATCAGATTCCTATCGCTGAGACCTCGATAGAGAAGACCGCCTTCGTCACACCGGATGGGTTATATGAATACCTCACCATGCCTTTTGGCCTGAGTAATGCTTGTTCTGTTTACCAGCGATGCATCAACAGAGCCCTGACATCATTGCTGGGAACAGCTGCACAGGTGTACGTGGATGATGTACTCTCCAAATGCACAGATTTTCCAGAAGGAATATCACACCTGGAGCGGATTCTGATAGCACTACAAGGGGCTGGCTTTTCTATAAATGCTGATAAGTGCAGTTTCTTCAAACGATCCATAGAATACCTTGGCAACGTAGTTTCTGATGGACAAGTACGACCAAGCCCGCGAAAAGTCGAAGCTCTGGTCAAAGCTCCAGTCCCTAAGACTGTCAAGCAGGTGAGACAGTTCAATGGACTAGCAGGGTATTTCAGGAAATATATTCCTGACTTTTCACGTATAATGTTACCATTGTATGAACTGACAAAACAAGGTGCAAAATGGACATGGACAGATAAACACGAAAAGGCACGCAACATAATAATTGAATGTTTGACGTCTGCTCCGGTACTGACTTTATTCCAGGAAGAAGCACCCATACAGTTGTATACGGATGCTAGTAGCCTTGGGTATGGTGCAGTGCTGGTACAGGTTGTCAACGGACGTCAACATGCAGTTGCATTTATGAGTATGAGGACCACTGAAGCAGAGAGCCGTTACCACTCCTATGAGTTGGAAACATTAGCAGTGGTCCGAGCTATAAAACATTTTCGCCAATACTTGTATGGACGAAGATTCACGGTGATAACGGATTGCAATGCATTAAAGGCGTCCAAACACAAGAAGGATCTTCTACCGAGGATTCATCGTTGGTGGGCATTCTTGCAAAACTACGACTTTGAAATTGAATATCGTAAGGGTGAACGTCTCCAACATGCTGACTTTTTCAGCAGAAACCCGACTGAATTTGCAGTGAATGTTATGACAAGAGACATGAATTGGCTCAAAATTGAACAGCGGCGTGATGATGAACTGCGACCTATAATGGACAGTCTTTGCGATGGCAATTCAGTAGAGAGCTACGCTTTAGAAGATAACGTCCTAAAGAAACAAGTAAATGATCCTGTCTTTGGTCGGCAGCTTAGTACAGTTGTCCCCAAGGCCTTCCAATGGAGCATTATTAACTCTTTTCACACAGCACTGAAACATCCTGGCTGGGAAAAGACATTACAGAAGATCAGAGAAACTTATTGGTTCGATAAAATGAGTTCTACTATTCGAAGATTCGTGGACAACTGTGTGATATGCCGAACATCGAAAGGAAGATCTGGTGCTATTCAAGCCCAAATGCACCCAATACAAAAGCCGGCTGCTGCTTTCCAAGTGATTCACATGGATATAACTGGAAAACTGGGAACTCCAGAAGATCAGCAATATGTTATAGTAACTATTGATGCTTTCTCAAAGTATGTACTGTTCTACTTTTCTAGCAACAAGAATCCACACAGTACATTAGCTGCTCTGAAACGCACTGTAAATTTGTTCGGTGCACCAATTCAGGTAATAGTTGATGGTGGGAGAGAATTCCTGGGTGAGTTTAAAGACTATTGCGACCACTCTGGAATAAATATTCATGCCATAGCTCCAGGAGTTAGCCGAGCGAATGGTCAAGTAGAGAGGGTTGTTGCAACTCTCAAAAATGCATTGGTAATGATTAGAAACTACGAAACAGAGCAGTGGCACACTATACTTGAGGAACTACAATTAGCAATGAACTGTACAACTCATCGTGTCACTGGAGTTGCTCCATTGACACTTATTACACAACGAAAGCACTGTGTACCTCCTGAGCTCCTTAATTTAGTGAATATTGATAGTGCAACAGTCGATATTGAGGCGCTTTCTCAACAAATATTACAGAAAATGTCACGTTCAAGTGAACAAGACAGACAACGATTTAATCAACATAAAGCCAAAATTCATCATTTCCAAAGAGGAGACTATGTGTTGATTAAGAATAACCCTCGTAATCAAACATCACTCGATCTTAAGTTTAGTGAACCTTACGAAGTGTGTAGAGTTCTAGAAAATGACCGATATTTGGTGAAGAAAGTAGTCGGCAGGGGGCGACCTCGCAAGGTAGCTCATGATCAGCTGCGCCGCGCACCACAACCGGGTGAACAGATGACCGTATCGGCGGGAAATGTATCACCTGACCATCAGGAGTCTGCTGCAATTGAGCCCATCCCTTCTACTTCACGAGACCCAGAAGACCACCAGCTACAGGGTGAAAACAATTCATCAGAATAAACAGTAAGTAACTACATTCAATAACAATAAATAAAGTCTTAAAACATATGTATCTACAAAAATCTACGAGAACCTCCGAGAACCTTCGAGAACCTCCGAGAACCTTCGAGAACCTCCGAGAACCTTCGAGAACCTCCGAGAACCTTCGAGAACCTCCGAGAACTCTTCGAGAACCTCCGAGAACTCTTCGAGAACCTACTAACTTCAATTACACTGATATCACATGTTGTGTGTTGGTGTTATAACTAACATAAGCAACACAAGTTGCCTACAGATATCCGACTCAAAAGAAGTCAAATCCTTTGTTGCAGGTACGAAATAAGACCAACAAACAACGAGGCTGGTGCAGAGCTCGCACCGCCTGTCAGTATGGCCGTATCGGCGCAACAACAATAAATTAGTCAATAACAATAATTAATAACTAAGTTTAATAATTTGATTACGTCAAAACTAGTTTATAAATCAAGAATTTATTATTGTTTAATTTTGTAGTGTAAAAATCTTGTGATTAAAATAAAGTTAGTACTACCTACAATTAAAAAATGTGCACATGCTCGCTACACTATAAATACGGCCGCACAGAGCGCGCTGGGTCAGTCTTGCTCGAGCTGTCGAACTGTACAGATCTACTTAAAATAAGTTGTTACGCTGTCAGTTTAATAAACGAAGCATTTAGTAAACTTGTGGTGTTTTACTTTGAAAACTGAAGATGAGTGATCACCATGAACACAGTGTCAGTGACGTCAGCAATGCTGACGTCACACTTTTTAAAAACAGAACGGGGACCGATCCTCCGTCATATATATAGTGGAAAGTGAGTGTTACATTATCCAGTGCCATAATGTGCAGGTGCAAAAGGCGTGATGTTATGTTAGGTTATGTGTTATGTTACAATGCGTAATTACTTGAAGAACAGTCCTGATCTTGTAAATGATCTTCGTTTGTAATTTTCAAGTCTGACTTAAAACCATACAGATCAACGTACTTTTCCTTATATTGAATAGGTAAAGGTATATTTTACATCTTACTCCTGAACCAAACACTTGCAATCGAACACATCAATGGGACCTTAAAATATCTAGGCTAAAGAACAAACACCCTAAGAACATAGTGCCTATGTCCTGTAAATGGTCAAACCGTACGAGACGCCTCACGATCTCCAGATATATAGCTGGGGCTTGTTCTAAATAAATCACTTCCTACTAGCGATACAATGCTGAGGTTTCTAGAGGCTAGCGATTCATAGAGTGGACAAATGGTAGCTTTGAACTTGTGTCGTTCTATTTTCATGGAAAAATGGTTTTGTTTATGGAGTGGACATTGTTAGTGGACTGTTTTAGTTGGTTTCCTTGAAACAGGTGGGTTGAGATTTACTTTTTCATATAATGGAGCGTTTTCTTTTTCATTTTCAAAAGAATTATGTCTATTGTTCATAAATCTAAGACCAAAAAGTCTATAAACTGGCTTGGCACAAATCCAGAAATGTAGTCAAAAAAGTACTCAGTCTGTTTCATATTTCATGTTTCCTATAATCTTCTTGTAATCTATGCACAATAAATAATCTTTTTCTGAATAGGTTTTTTGTTTAAAGAAGCAAGTAATTTGTTCAGTAAAGTTCACAATTTTTGAATGTTGGAACATATTGAAAGATGATCCTCAAAATATTTTTAATGTCAAGCTATCAATAAAAAAAAACAATATCGGAATAAGTTCCAACTTGCTTCATTCTTGAAAATATTTAAATATGTCCGCCATTGTCGGTTCTACAGCATTGTGTAGTGTGTATGTGAGGCGACGTCCGTATGAGGCGTGATATATCGCCCCTGTAGAGTTAATAAGCGAACACGGGACTCGTGATCGCCAATAGCTAGAATGCGGCCTGTATCACACGAATTTTATTTTAAATAGAAGAATATTTAAGAAAAGAACAAATGTGACAAATAGGCATATAGTTTTAAATCAAACCGATTTGTTATTTTTACTACTATTAGTAAGAATTAAACTTAAAGGGCGCTTGATGGTGAGCGATCGTAGTGTAAGTAATAAAATAAAATATTTATTACTTATTTTCATTGGATTTTAGTTATCCAAACGGGAATCAAATTATCTTCTGCTTCTTTTTATAAAAAGTCAGTCATAGCAGTTGGGAATTATTTCAAAAAATAAACCAAGAACATGAAAGGGGAGACGTTTTTTAAAACTTAATTAAAAATCCTCGTAGATACATAATGTTTAATTTTCATCCTAAATTCGTCCCAGTCAAACCGCACCTGTTACATCTAGGTCACATTCGCGCGAAGTGCCCGTGTTTGGACGCGCTGCGCCGGCGCCGATAAATATACACGTCACGGGAACGTGTACCACAGTGACAAACTTAATTCTACAGCCCTTAAACAAAACACCATTAAATTTGCAACCTTATCTCTCTGAACATAAAAGCCAAAGTAATTAGGAAAGTATGAAAATGAAATTTTTGCACTATGTGACAAGATGCTTATAAGAAAATGGTTGCTAATATATTCTGTGCCTTAAACTGTAGGAATTAAGGTGTTGTTTCAGTTTTGAATGTGTAATATTAATTTGGTAATGATATAAGATCCACACACGAGTGTTTCGTGATCGCCGTGACAAACATTCATTTAACTGATTAACTTACGTTTGCATCATCTACCTGCATGGGATTGGGTAATCTATTTCGAACGGAAATTATCTTTTTAAATTACTTTTTTTTCTTTTTTTTGTAGTAGTAGAGGACAGTGAACGGTTCCGTATATAATATAACTATTTTTTGCTTAAGTTGACACAAATCCTTTAAATAATTTTAAAACAAAATTACACCATAAACCTAACTTGCTCAGTTAACATGCTAGTGGCTACAATATGCGTTTCAATAATATATAAAAAAAGTTATGCATTGAACTTAAAATACGAAAACAGATTTTGGAATTCATAAATAGGACCAATAAAAACAAAAAAAAAATAAAAAACTGCGTTTAAAAAAACGGACTTCAAAAAGTAATGACAAACGAACAGTAAAAACTAAAAAGTAAAAAATAATTATTATTGATCATACGTAAGTACTTATAGCTTACGCAACCACTGATAGGTTAGAAGTCGGTGCCACAAGTTTTAAACAAAATTATTTAATAAAACCTTAAGAGAGACCTAACATTATTAAGCTATTTACAATTTTATTATGGATTATACCAGCTGGGACCATTAAGTGTAGTACAATGTAACACCCACTTTTCACTATTTATGTTATGAGTCCCATGTAAGCCTATTATCATATACCAGGTACAATTGTAGATTACAGCACGTCGCGTTCTGCGCGCGCCTCAAGGACCCATCAGACTACCACAGATAGGGCCCAACAGGGCTGATGCCCATACGGAGCCGCGGAAGACTTAACGGGTTGCCGGGGCTCCGGCTCGAAGTGCAGGAGTAGGAATGGGGTGGTTTTTAGTCTGTAAGAGTCTATACAATCCCTCTCGCCTCACCCGGGCAGGTGAAGTCATTGGATGATATTCCCCAAACAAAAAAAAGGTACAATTGTAGACTCCGTCCTACTACTGATATTTTTGTTTTGACTGGAATGGGACCACTCAGCCAGCGAGTCAGACAGATAAAACACTTAAATACATTATTTAACTAAAAATCACAATATAATCAACAACATCCTTCGAGAACTTTCTAAAATATACTCCCCGCTTTAAAATGACGTAAGAGTTAACCTTTTGACCTATATAATTTAATAACACGATGCTATAGCACTCGGTAACCGTATGTTCTAATGAAATCCACTTTCAAAGCAATCTGTAGCCCAGAGGTGTGTATTGTTATCAAACTAATACTATACACGTATTGTTTAGGATTGGAGTGCACTGGGAACTGCGGAATTTGAAATAATATTTTTTTTATACCATTTGAATTGAACAGTTTCTTAACTGGCCCCAAATATAAGAGTAGAGGTAGGTAATAAAGCAGGGAAAAGAAAATGACGCTGAACAGTTGATTAATTTAAGATTAACAGTAACATTTATCCCTTATGTTTGTCAAACAGTAAGATGTAATAAACCTGTTCATCAATAAATAGTATTTTAATAGCACATAAAACGTAAACTCAGTGGAGAGATTTCTTTTTTTTATTTTCTTACTACACTTTTTATCTGGAGTTACGCTGCATGGAAAAACATTCCCCATTACATGACACCATTAATAACTTCATAGCAAATGAAGAAAAAGTAGTTAACTAAATCGATTAACCCAATTCACACCAGCACGTAAACTAAAAAAAAAACAAAAGTCGGTTAAATAAGAAGAATCGATGAAATACGATTATTGTGTAACAAATTTTTTCGCGAAACCGTCACCAAAAGTCGTTACTATTTCCCTCGTAACATACTTTTAAGTACTTTTACATTTGGTGACGTAATTTTCTTCTTTTATTTGACCCTACTGTGCCACTGGCCTTACGCAGGTTGGTAGTAAAGCCTCTATAGGATGATATAATATAGTTTCTAACACGGATATTGCGAGATAATTCCATGTTCCATTTATTTTGCACTAGTTGGAGATCTCGGCTTTGCTTGGACCGAAGTCATGATGGCTTAGAACAGTGCTATGAAAGTTTTATCAGTAGCTAAAGTTGTCTCTGATTTCGTGGGTGTTTAAAAGTTAAATGTCTTTAGTGGATAAGTTCTGAGAGTAAATTTAAAATGAATAACAATACAGACGTGTATTTTAGGTATAATAATAATAGGCTCACCCCCTATTACATGGGACTCATAACATAAATAGTGAAAAGTGGGTGTTACTTCTGTGTGCACCTCTGCCTACCCCTTCGGGGATAAAAGGCGTGATGATGTTATTTTACGTGTATTTTAGAATTCAATCTAAAGATTGATAAAATTGATAATAATTATTAATTGTGTTTAAAATCTGATCAAAATTATTCTCACGTTGTACCTTCTGCACGCACGTTAATACAAATCCTTACTACTTTACCTTCATGGTCATGCATTTTATCCTGATTTTCAATCCTTTTTCGTAAAACCTAAAAAGAGATGACGTCATAAACATCCCAACGCACAAACAAACAAGCGAACAAGTAAATCAGTTTCCACCAGCAACATGGATCCAAGTTCTCAAGCTAATGATAAAGCTGTAAATCGGAGGCGTAGGCGTGATTGTTTATGAATTCGTTCAATACTGGCTTTCCAATTATTCGCCCGTTGAGCCAAAGTAATCGAGGACCTATTGAAAACACCCTGGAAGCTGTTTGTAACCCTAAATTATGGTTCAGAACGTGTTTTACTGCTAATTCCTAGGTTTCAAATAGCAATGATAGATTGAGGCGTTATTACGTGGAGTTCAGCTTTTGGTAGCCATTGCTGGAATACTTTTCTGTTTTAAATGTCATTTGACGATGTTTCATTAGTTGAGGTGATTCTTAACAAAGTTTTGTTAAAAATTTGATGTTATAAAGCTCTTATTAATAGCCACTTGCGAAGACGCTTCTGTATTTGTATTGTGCCTAGATTTGGTAGGACAACAATGAGTCATTAACAACTATCTTAAATATCTAATGAATTCTAAAGCATAGTGAAAGTATATATATATATTATTTAGTTATAAATCATATATTTAATATATAAGATGTGGGAGAGCCATGCTTCCACATACGTGGGCTGCCTCGACCGTAGCGATACCACGGTCTCATAGAAAACCGACGTGAAACAATTCTTCTATTCTATTTCGTCTTGTGAATGAAGTTACCCATAGTCAATGTCCCCAATCTCCGAATCCCCAAAAATCCTCAAATTTCTTATCCCCTAAAGGCCGGTAACAGGCTTGTAACGCCTCTGGTGTTTCATGTGTCCATTGGCGATTGCTTACCATCAGGTGATCCGTCTGCTTGTTCACCGACTTATTCATATCTTCATTTGCATTCCATAATGTTTCTTAAGATGTTACATTGTCGCGGAGAACCTAACGGGTAACCGGGGCTCCGGCTCGACGTGCAGGAGAAGAAACGGGGTGATTTTTAGTCAGTAAGACGTTGACAGTCCCTCCCGCCTCACCCAGGCGGGAGCAGCAATTCGATGATTTTCCCGCCTTAAAAAAAAGAAGTTACATTGGTTATTACTTATTCCATAAAAAAGCAGTAAATTACTCAAGGGTATGAAGAAGAAGAGTGACGCCCCGTCATGAACTTTGTTATTTCTAGAATAATACTGCACGTTAATAGATATGAAGTACGCTATTATATTGATAAAATATTAATACTTGTGCATTCTGTGCATTTTATTATAGTACAAGCGGTGTTCGGATTTACTCTTCATATTGTACCTAAGTAGGTACATCATCTGTTACACAATCCTTAAGCTCTACACAACAGTAAATAAATTATTAATTTTACAACTAAACACAAACCTCGTTCATTGTCATTAGTTCCCAAAATAGTAGTTATCTACATCCAAACACTCCCAGTATTAGATCCAGTGCGGATGCGTCTGCGGACAGCGAGCAAGGGTAGCTCGCCGCCCGACCAGAACTCGACAGAAAACCCGAGCGTACAACGCCTCGCGTTGGCAGGTCTGATGCCCGATACGGAGCCGCGGTAGGCCTAACGGGTTTTTTTAACGGGGAAAAATCATCGAATGACTGCTCCCGCCTGGGTGAGGCGGGAAGGAGTGTCAGATTCTTACTGACTAAAAACCACCCCGTTCCTTCTCCTGCATGTCGAGCCGGAGCCCCGGTAAGCCGTTAGGTTCTCCGCGACTCCGAATCGGCATCGGCCCTGTAGAGCCCCATCTGTGGTGGTCTGATGGCTTTTTTCACTGTGTATGCAGACGGTTCATTTTTTGTTCATTCCAAGTTAAAGTGAATAATGTCAAAATCCAACGTCGTTGGATCGGTTTACTAATGAATTCATTCTGCACTCTTGTTTCATTCTCATATTTAGACGTATCATATAGAGTGAAAGATTCTGAATGAGAGACTAAACTGTGTTCAGTTTGGTCTCTCATTCAGCATTCAGTATTCACTTTTGTCTGATATCGCCTTAAACAAAAAACGAACAGAACAGGAAGAGGAACCAAACCACACACTCCAAACTCCAGATCACACAAAACAATACCTAGCCATCGAACCTAGCCTAACTAACAACAAATATCAACAACAAAATATAAGTGTACCGTCTAAGAGCTATCAGATATCTGCCAATAAAAGTCAATTTGAAGCGAGTGTACGTCGAACGGTAGCACATTGTTCGGACTTGGAAGCGACTGATGTTATCGTCCCAATGATATATGTGTAACGAACCCCGCCGAGGTGGTCCTGAACTCCTAGTTTATGTGGAAACTGGAAAAATATGGGGAAATACAGGAGATGGTGGAAGTTTTAGTTGGATTTTTTTGGTCGTGGTTATGTCTTGATTGGTTGTGTCGAAACTGAAATGATGCGTACAATCTCATTATACTTCAAGTTGATGATTATCATTTGTAGAAGTTACCCACCTGCTATTGTAGAGGTATAGTATTTTGAAGACCTTAGTATCGTATGCGCTTCAAAATAGTTGTCTACCAAAATCTACAACTACCTACTTTTGTGCCGAAATCTTTGGTTGCTTTTCCCCCTTAACTGCACATGCAGGGTACCTTAGTTCATGGGCTGGCTCGTCATCACTCCCTTTTCCCCAATTAGGTGGGTCTCTTGCCTTTATACATACTTTAACATAATTTAATTATTATTTATCAATTAAAACAGAAGAAATAACTATTATTGCACGCTTTTGCAGTTAATCCAAGCAATCGTACTATAACTAAAGTATTAGCACGGAATCAGGATTTGCGTCCACTTAATGTCAATAGTGGTTCCCCTACATTGGACGTATAACGTAACTGGTAACGACAGAATGTAAATAACACATCTAGGTAATATAAAGTGTAAACGGGTTTTATTTTAATCGTTATGAAACTTGCATACTCTTTAAGCAACAGATATTTGAATTTTTCAAAAAAAAACCAAAATAATTGCAAATAATCCAATAAATAATACATATGACAATAAAAGTATTACTGGGTTTTTAAAATAAAATTCAGTGGTAACACGGAGTCTGGGATTGCGCCCGGTATATGGCAATATGCTCACCCCCTATTTCATGGGACTCATAACATAAATAATGAAAAGTGGGTGTTACACTGTACAGTGGCACCTCTGCCTACCCCTTCGGGGATAAACAGCGTGATGTTATGTTATGATAATAAATTTAAGAAAAAGTGTTAATATTTACACTGAAAATAATATATTTCGTGTGATTATACATATAATAAGTAAATTAATTAGATTATATTCCGCTTTCATGTAATAATTATGTTGTCGTGCCCTAACCGGGCTCTAAACCCTAAACCGGGCCCTAAAACCCTTATATTAAAACTGTTCTAACCAACTATGTAACACATATTGTACACAGGAATGATGAAATAAAAAAATTTGAAATTGAATTACAAAAACATATCTAAAATCTGTTTTTAATATTTTTGTATGTTGTTCACAACTTTGCTCGTTCCCAATAATACGAAATCAACGTGACAATATGTCTAAATGAATTCCAACTACCACCAAAACATCGTTTTTCTTCCCACCTCACACCTCTAGAACTGAATGGAAACTTTCTATTGATTTATATTGCTATAAACGAATTCCTTCAGCGATAGCTTTTGTCCGGGATCAGGTGACCTGCGAGACAGATCAAAGTTTATTTATTAGTCCCTAACTTAATACAAAGCCCTTTCAGCTGTCTCCTAAGATAAGAGGTGAATGTGTCGTTAAATTTCCGACAATAGTTTTAAGTACGGGATTTATATTGAAATTGAAATCTATATAGAAGATTGCATTAGCTTCAATACGTATTTTATCATCAGAGAATTGTGCAAATTGAGTAGCAACATCATCCTTGATCGGAATCTATTTCATTGTTAGAGCCAGCCTTCCAGTGGATGTGTACTTGAGAAAATGGATGGTGTTGTGCTATCTAGCTAAGTTGTTATTAGGGTTTAAACTGAGTTATATAAAACCTACAAAAATACTGTACTAAACTTTTCAACGATTCTTATGGCTTGGTAAATAAAAAACTTCAGTGGTAATAGGAGCGATAGTTAACTTAAAATGTAGAACTTACTGGAAATAGATTTACGTTCTTTTTTAAAAAAACAAAAAGTGCTCCAGGCATTAGATTTTCTCTTGTGACATACGTGCTTTTAAAAACATACAATAATACATACACATGACCCCCAGCCCCGAAACAAAAATTTGTAGATCACACAAGACTTGCTTCGTGCAGGAATCGAACCCGCTACACTTTGAGCAGCAGCCGATGGTCCAGTCATCGTGCCGACAAATTGATTCGATTCCATATCTTAGGTTAAATTGTGCCCTGGTTATTATGACACCTAGAAAAAAGCATCAAAGAACAAGATAGATAAGGATAAAGCACAAGCCACAGGGTGCCTACAATATCTAAAAAGGAAAATACAGTGTACACTTTTTCGTTCCTATGTACAGAACTAGGTCCACAAGGACATACGATAAAAGAACATTGTAAGATATTATAGTTGAAATAAGATACGTAATACTTAAAAACAATGTATAAAGCTATCAGAAAAATAACAGAACAACACCATTGTCCAAGATCACTATCATTTCATTGTTAACCACAGCCTTCCTCTACCTGCACAATTGAACAACTTTATGCAATAAAACCAATTCATAAATTAAACCAATATCCTTTAAACCGTTAAAGCTTAGAGCAATTCCAAATTTTCTGATCGTATATCAAAATGTATGTGCCTGATTGTGTATGACGGAACAAAATCTAAATGTAACGTGTTCACACAAGTTGTGTCTCCGAAGTAAGAGATTGCGGCGTCGAGCCCCGCTGTCACATAATTGTGATTAATTTCTAGTGAGCGTGTGCCTGCGGTCACCGTAGGAATGTCGTCCTAGCGAGCGATACTGGCTGGCTGATGGTAGGGTTATGAGCGGAGCGGGTAGCGAGTAAAATGGTTAAATGCAATACTTCAATACGTTCCTATTCGAATGGCTATTTTAACTCCTTGACATACAGAATGTAATTCACTCCAATAATTTCAGTTTTTCCATAACATTTCTTGCTGCCGATTATAAAACAATTTATTACATGAAGCATTTGCTTGTCGAGGTTTTTCCAACGAGCAACAGTTGTACCTAATTATTCTAAACATGAGTACGAAACTTGTAACACAAAATCATAATTTGTAACACAAAATCAACTTAAAACTCTAATAAATACTAACGTACCACACAAGTATCTATTAGCACATAGCTTCTCATTGCAATTTCTCAACCACACCAGCATACCACGAAAGGAACCGAGCAAGAAAATCCGTACAACAACAATATAGATCACACATCTAGCCACCTGACCACCGCCCACGCACTTTCAACATTAGTACTCAACGTTTTGACAGAAATTAAGTTGCACAATTAACTGTAGACGTAACAATATCCTAGCTAGTATTTATAATTGATGTTGTAACCTATTCTCGAGATTTGACGAAGCAATTTTGCTAAAATAAATAGGACATTTACATAATTGTGATTTACGTTTTCATTTGAGGCTGGTGTCGTTTGTACACCTGCAGTGAACTTTATGTTTGGTCTGGTGTCATAAAAATTATAATTATTGATTTAGTTGCTTTTATTACGACTAATTCTGTTTCTTATTTCTATTTGTTTCATTGCAACCTGCCAATTTTTTCTCTATTATCAATCCTATGACTTCACATCACGCCTCCCTAATTACATTAAATTAAAAAGTGACATGTCCTTCTGTTTTGTATTCCGTATTCATTTTGATTTATAATGACCTATTATGATTTAGGTATCATTATTTATGTTCCTTTGTTTCTTTTAGTATCTTTCTCTGGATCGCCAAACCATACAGTATAATAACTATCGTGAGACATACTAAATTAAGTAAAAACGCGGGTTACTCACTCACGTGAATATACTGAGAAAAGCTCTACATACTAGATTCGTGTCTTTTTTGATGATGAATTTTATTTTTATTATTGCAACTTTTATTTACTTAAGTATACGGTACTACCTTATTCGTAAATTATTTATCGTTTTAATTGTCTCATAAATAATACGAGTACTTTTTTCTGTCAGATTTATGCCAACATAGTCGTACCCTTAAACCGCATTTGCTAATAGAAAACTCCTGCGCACTGTATTCTCTAGAATTAGGCACATTTCCACCACTGTGTAATTTGGCAACGTTTACAAAATCACGACTTTTGTGCACCTCCTCTCTGATGTTGAATCATATTATAATTTGTGAAACTAATTTGAGAATGAGGTCAAAACACAAGCACATTATTATTGTCGTCTTAAATGGGAAACTTCACCTTTATTTTAATATAGTTTGCCTAATTTTATAATGCCTTTGTTTTGTTTGGTGTTACTAAATGTATTAAAGTAACAAATATCACATCTTAGCTTAAGATTAAGAGATTCCCGTTTACCAAAAGGTTCCTTCTATTTAATGTTAATTTTTGTTATCCTATTCAATTCTAAATTTGCACATTTAAAAAATTCATCTTACCCGCGCAATCGTTTCTTCTTGCCTAGATATATTTTATGTGACAGGTAGGCATATGGGCATACGCATCACCCGATGGTAAGCAATCGGCGTCACTTTTAGACACCCGTGACCTAGAGTAGTCACAAATGTATTGCCGGTTTTTTGAAGGCGTATGGTAACCATAGTTCCACGCCGAAACACAATGGAAACGTCGAATGACGACGACGTTGAATAAGTAACATCAAATTAACCATGCATTGTAATGTATATTGGATTATTCCAATACATACAAAAGACGAACACCATCGTTTTTTTTTATGGCATAAGCCGGTAAACGGGCAGACGGATCACCTGATGGTAAGCAATCGGCGTCGCCCATGGACACCTGGAATACCAAAGGCATTACAAGTGCGTTACCGGCCTTTTGGAGATTAGGAGTTTAAGGATCGTTGGGGATTCAGGAATTGGGGAGATTGGGGAAGGGGAGGGTAATTGGGCCTGCGGTAACCTCACTCACACGACGAAACACAACGCAAGCGTTGCTTCACGTCGTTTTTCTGTGAGGCCGTGGTGTCACTCCGGTCGAGCCGGCCCATTCGTGCCGAAGCATGGCTCTCCCTCACTTCATTCATCCAATCCATAATACATTTTAGTTCCACAACTGCATAACTTTACCTCATGCAAGAAAACTAAACATAATAAATCAGTATATAACAATATAGCATATAACAGCCTTTGTTGCGACAAGTATAATAAAACCAGCGACCCAAATACTTATACATTTTATGACCTAACTTAACTAAATTAGATTTGCCGTAGCCACTGCCTGTGTACTATGTGAGAACTTAGAGTGACCTAGTATTTATTACTTTAGGTAAATTGTACTGCCACGTTGGCCGACTGGTCGCAAGTGCGACTGCTGAGCAAGGGGTCTCGGGTTCGATTCCCGGGTCGGGCAAAGTATTACTGGGTTTTTAAAAAATCTCAGTAGTAGCACGTAGTCTGGAAATGTGCCCGTTATATGGCAATAGGCTCACCCCTATTATATGGGAGTCATAACATAAATAGTGAAAAGTTGGTGTTACTTCTGTGTGCACCTCTGCCTACCCTTTCGGGGATAAAAGGCATGATGTTATGTTATGTTATGTATGTAAATTGGTATTGTTTGTGCATTTTTCTATTGTTCTCGATGTTTGAAGTTAAATTCCGGCCGGCTCGACGGGAGTGATGCCATGGCCTCACAGGAAACGACGTGAAGCAACACTTGCGTTGTGTTTCGTCGTATGAGTGAGATTACCGGATTCCCAATTACCCCCTTCCCGTTCCCAAATCTCCCCGATCTCTATATTCCCAACGATCCTCTCAAATTTCTAATCCTCAAAAGGCAGGTAACGCACTTGTAACGCCTCTGGTATTTTCAGGTGATGCGTATGTCGTTTACCAGCTTATTGCATAAAAAGAAATAAAAAAGCGCTTTAATCTATGGAAAGAAAATTGCAGAAATCCGAAACCGAGATCACTTAACTGCAAAGAAAATCATGCTCTGAATACCTACAGTCGAAATCTGAAAGTGATATTTTACATCATCATCCACCAGAATTCAAAATATGTTCATTGCTACACGAAGGCAAGAAGAACACTCTTTATAAAAGCTATAACTTGATGTCTCACTTGACATTCACATATAGTATCTTAAATGATTCTGACAGCAGCGCTAAATATGGATAGCCATTGCAGGTCCCGATTTTAAGATACATTTGTGTTCACTGTTCAGTATAAGACGATTTACTTATAAAAAGGAACTAAAAACAGAAAATTAATATAACTCCATTCAACAACACAAATTCTTAGAAATCAATTCATTACTATATAAAAATGGCGGTGGTCGCCACAACATTCCCTGCACACAGCTAAACATGACAGCAGACCATAATTCCAGGTCTAATGGAGTCAGTAACACGCACTAGCCACACATCAACCTGAGACAGACGAACTCATAGCACCTTGTTTGGAACGCCAAATTAATGTAGACTTTATTGTTATTGTACAAGATTTGAATTCCAACGGTCAGAGTTGTGTGTTCGGTATTGAGGAGCTGGTATATTGTCCGTTGGTGATAGAAACTGGTGCTATGATTTTAGACTTCATAGTATGAATAAATCGAACATCGACTATTAAAGTAAAATGACTGTACGGTTGGCGTTGTGGCTGGGAAACTGGCTGCCACGCAACGAGTCACAGTTTCGATTCTCGTACGGAACAAATCTTTTTGTGATTCACAGATTATGGTTTCAGGTCTGAGTATCACGTGTGTGTGAGTTTGTATGTTTGTAAACGCACTCACGGCACAAGAGAAAACCCTAGTGTGGGGAATGATTAAAGAAAATATATTTTTTTATAATAAATAACCTGCGCAGTTGCAAGATATAAGTAAAAATCGCTTAACTGTTATAAAAAAATATTATTCATGGTATGCTCCGAAGCGTCAGAAATATACACATATATACACTTCTAACCACTGCATTTCCAACACAAATGTTTTAATCCCATGTTACATATCACGACTCCAAGCCATCATTAGGTGCTGAAAAATCCAAATTAAAACATAAAGCTCTCAGCATACTTCGGATCAATACATCCCACTCACCAACCTGATCAATTACCACTAATTTCCTTCATTTTTCTGCAAGACATCTTTCTTTCTATCCTTCTTTCTTTCTCTCAGCCTCAGTGTGCACTCCCCGTACAAGTCCTGAGCGTGTGCCCGCGTCACATCTCACCCGTCACAGCCGTCACATAATTCTGGTCCGGAATGAAGTCACAAATCCCCAACCGACGGATATATCTATCTCCATGTCGATTCCATACATACCTGTCTAACAACTCCGCTGAATAATGTTGTGATTTTAAAACTGGGTTAAACATTTATGTGTATTTTGTGCGTGAATTATGTATTATGGTGGATTTTTGTGTACAGTGTAGGTAACTTTTAAATGTTGAATAAATAATTGTCACTATGGTAGATACTTTTTCTGTCAGGTCTAAAAACTGCTCAGCATCTAGAGACAGGCAGGCAGCGTAACTTATGCGATTCTGGCGATGAAACCCAATTTGATTTAATTTCTTTTTTAAATATCGCCCCCACTTATGTTTTGTATACGTCACTTAAGAAGTTCATAATCCATGCTAAAATTAACCTAAGTGTACCGAGTATAAAAAAAAATCTACTATCATCCCAGGAATCCAACTTACAAACGCTTGCTTGGCAGTCGAGGCCATCACATGGAGACGTAAACTTATCTACAACAAAGGTAATCAAGTACCTGCTTACAATCAAAGCCTACCACATGCGGGTGTATCGTAATTGAGTAAAGACGTATTAAGTTGTTGTGTAAACATTTAGTCCTTTGTTGTGGTGAGAAAACTTGGTAGTACAGGAACAGTAACGTAAAATGATGTATGGGTATCCATTTTTAATGTCGTGGGGGCCCGGAGTCCCGAGGTTTAAGACGCCCACTTCTCATGCATGAGGGTGCGGGTTCGAAACCCACCAACGGCAAGTACCAATGTGATTTTTTCCGAGTTATATCTACTTTCTAAGATTATTTAGACACCACTGACAAACGGTGAAGGAAAAACATCGTGAGGAAACCTGGACTTATAATTTCTAATTATAAGTTTGTAATCGCCAACCCGCATTGAGCAAGCGTGTTGATTAATGCTCAAACCTTCTCCGTGCGAGAAGAGGCTTTGGTCAGCAGTGGGCATTTATAGGCTGTTGATGATGATACATTTTTAAAGATTGCTCTTGCGTCTCGGGTGCGTTTACAAACAATTTCAACTATAAAACTTTATCGCAATAATTTCAGAGGGATCACAAAGAGTTGTTCGGCAGCGACATGTTCCACAGCAGCGCGTCGCCCAGTTTTTATGTTATAAGCCGGTAAACGAGCAGACGGATCACCTGATAGTAAGCAATTGGCGCCGCCCATGGACACCCGAAACACCAAGGCGTTACAAGTGCGTTACCGGCCTTTTGGTGATTAGGAATTTGAGGATTGTTGGGGATTCAGTTACAGCGGCAATCATAACGATACAGACGCACCAATATTTACATTTCTCCTTTCGGCTATACATATGTATGGGCTCTTACCGCTGTACTGAGAGTTATTTAATGGCTCCTTAACCCAGTCCTTAGCAATTGTTTTCGGAACAAAATCTTTACTAAGGAATAATTTAAGTAATCATTAAATGTATCTGAGTATCTCAGTAAATCACAGTTTGACTAATTTCTATTAGGCTTTGAATTCATTTTCATTTGAATTCATTCATTCATTCATTTGAATTCATTTCTTTGAAAAATATTACTTTTTGCTACGTATTACGTAGATAAGCCAACGTATTACCAGGGCCTGCTTTTCATTTGAGTTCAATTACAAAATTAATAAAGTAATATTTTAGTTCTAGTCAAACATATTATAAGTTGTATTTAACCAATAATTAAACTTCAATAAATAATTTCCCTCTCAAATTAAACCACGAAATCTAAATACAGGAAACAACAGATCTCAATGTAATCGTATCTATAAAATAATTACTAAAACACATTTTACACAGCTAGCAAACATTGGGTTTACATTTTACAACACAACATTTTCTATCGCTTTGCACTTAATTAAGGATTTGTACGAGCGGCGCCGGGGCGCGGCGCTAGCATATCCCAGACTAGTTTGCTTGTTAATGTGTAAGATTTCATAAGCGATCTTATCTCATTGTGTTCAGCCGCGCCTTAGAACTTCCTAGTTTTAATTGAAATTGCCCATTTTACTTGTAGAATATTCATTCCGAGATAATAAGCTGGTCTTTATATGATTGCCGTGTTAATAAGTAATTTACATGCTTTTGATAATAGTAATGGTTCGTGTATTACTTTCTTATTTGCGTGCGCATATCAGGCGGTGGTTATAGTTAGCCGGTAGGAATAAATTGATACGTTTTAATTCTAGTTATATGTTACGCGATTGTCGTCTCTCTCGACATCATCGAAAAAAATCATAAGCACCCGATTCAAACTCACATTATCATGCATCTCCATTTCTAATTAAATAGTAATACATGTTACAAATTGTACAAAAGTGTAATTATAATCGGCAGAAGATACGTAAATACATATACTCATTTTTAGATATACATAGGTAATATTTGTAACCCAACACTCAGTTAAAAATCATTCGATTTGCACAAGCAACCGAAAGACACCTGATTTACATCAATCAAACTTAAAGAAAATAACCCACCAGAATCAAAACCATCATCACATCCAACTCAAACCCGTATCCAAACAAAATGTAACCAGGAACAAAGAAAAATCTGCAACTAATATTTTAATACACAGTTTGTTACAAGGCGACCCACAGAATAGACAATAGACAGACAGATAGTAAATATCGCATATCTCTATTATTAGTCAATACAATAAAAGTTTATTAAAAAGAAGACAATAAAATTAAATTCTAACATAAAACCCGTAGCCAACCATAACATAGGTACCAGGAACAAAGAAACCACAAGAGCTAGAGCTAAGCTCCTATATTATAACAGGACCGACACACAAGTAACGTTAATGCTAGAAGGCGTGTGTCCAATTTAACATATCGTGCGGCGGGCTATATCTCGCTAGAGACAGGCGACAGAGCCCGCAAGGTGCGTAGGACGGCGTAACGGACGCGGTAGTAGCAACTAAATCAACCATTGTCTGATTGGGTGTAGCCTGCCGCATTCTCCGAGTGGAATACTGGTGGTGAGGAGACGCTTCGTGTCCTGCTTTTGTAAAATTTTCTTTACTCTTGATTGTGGTTTTAATTCTGCTGTCGTGAAGTGGCAAGGTCATTGAAACTAGAGTGCAAATTAACTAGATTTTCAATTTCGAAACGCTGTTTGCAAATAAGTGAGGTAAGCTTATATGAGGTGTCTTAAATGGAACAAATATGTATGTCATGGGAAAAGTAAAAACCCTATTTTGTCGAGTACTAACTATAAAAATCAACAGGTACCATAGTATATCCTAGTTTCGCCTAAAATAAAGACACCTCATAATAGAAATTGATACCTAAATACCCACACGTTTAGAAGGGGTATCCCCATAAAAGCTACTACGGGAGCAGTACTTGAATCAACCATTGTTTCAGAATAGCCTGTTGCATTCTCCGCGAAGACAAATGATGGCGAGGAGACGCAGTCACTAAATCATACATTTTTTACACATCTTCTGAAAAGTATAAGGATGCCAGTGATAGACGAAATATCTCATTTTGTTGATACAACAGTTAAAAAGTCATTTGGTAGTTTTAAAGAATCAGTCGTAGATTCTACTTTCTACAGTGTGTTAAAACAAAATAAGTTCTGGGGAAATCACTGATTTTACTCCTAATTTAAAATAATTCATAAGCACGTCACAGCCTGACCACCAATGAAACACTATAATTGTTCTCCCAAATACCCAACACGTCAAAAATAATTTTCCTACCACAATAATTAATTGCAAAATTTTAGCAAGGAAACTAGTCTACGCCACTGCTATCCTAGTCTTGTAGAGCACACGTCGGTGGAACACACGGCCGCGTGTCGGCGACTCCCGCTGGTGTATATCGGCCGTAACTCGCTGCACCGTTGCCCAGAAGTCCTGCCGCGTCCACTATATGACTACGCTCGTACACACAATTAAACCTCATAAAACCTATGATCTCCTAGTACTTTGTAGCTGTTTATTACTTTATGTGCGAGGTCTTTGATAGTTTATGCGCCATATGTGGTTGGTATGGGAATAGAATATGCTGTGTTGGTTTCTCTTTGTATAGAGGTTTGATATTTGATTCGAAATCTATTGTTGACTTTTACAGTTGAGTAGGTTTAGAGCATTGAATTTCCAGTTTATTTCTTCATTTGTGTATGTGTCTACATGACGTCTATCATGACGATATGACTTCATGCGTACAATTTGAGGTAAAGAGCTTTCTTTTGTAATTTTTTGATTATGAAATTCTCGTTGGTAAATATGTACAAAATTCAACATACTGTAACGATTGTACGATGCACGACAGGGATCTACTACAGACTTAAAGTCAGAAAAAATGGCACCCCTAAAATGAAATACAAAAAGTTCTAAAACCAATACGCAATAATAAACTATCTCCAACATCCGTCAGTTCTACCTCTAGATCTGTTCAAATGTGGACACTAAGTAGAAGTGTCCAACCTGATACGAGAACTGTCCCCCAATCAGGTCTGATCTGTCCGTAAATTATGCAAATGACATCAATATAGTGGATATTACACGAAACGAACATCACATTAAATCCTTTGACCAGTGTCTGCCGATCGTAAAACCCTAGGATTACTGTTACTTTGTAAGTTTTTACTGTTATACTATTTCTCATATATCTAGTTTATTAATATGTCTTTTGATACTACCTTTTTGCCAGGGTGTTGCCTGATTTTCTCTATTTTTCGTATAATCTATAAAAAAATGTTATTGAAGTTAATATTGTGTTTATTTACAAATGCAACTGTCTAACTGATTACCACATTACTGCTAACTTGAGTTATGCAACCATTTTTGACTTAACTAACTTAATTTTTTTTAATATGTATTCCACAATCATCACAAAAAAGTAACTAGATCCTATAATTTAAAAAAACTCAACGAAAATAAAATATTCTCAATCCGCATGCACATAGACAACCGTATCTCCAGAATTAATAACACTAACATACACCGATATCTACTCTCACATCTAATAATAGACATGCATAAAATGTTGGAACACTCACTATCTAGCTTATCCTGGTCGTTATCTAAGTAAAGAGGTTACTATAATGCTCATATGTATAAGACAACTTGAATTACTTAATGCCGAATGCTATAACTTCAATTTTATTATTATTAGGTTAGCCGTATCTAATACTAGCTTGTAATATGATGGTGGAGCTGAAAGCGTGTTTGTTGGTTTGTCTTTGTAATTTATTCTGGACAAGACTTGAAAAAACTTATGCAGAAATAAAAACTAAAAGTATTTTATTTTTACTAATTTTGTACCGATACACCTTTATACACCGTATAACGAAATTGTATTTTAGTAAAATGTGGCGCATTTTTATAGTACATAACATTCGGAAATTGACGAATAATCCTAGATTTCTCATATTCACTTCTAGTTTGACTTAGTCATGGTCCGAAGCAGCTCCGTTATTTATATCATTTCACCGTATTACACTTGAAAATTAATCAAAATTACAAACAATATACACAACCACTATAAATGCATACGTAAAACACCAGTACACCTTTCATCAGATCCACATACCAATGAATATACAAATACATGCATAAATAAGTGCGCAGCATAAAATACACGCGGTATTCAGTCCACACGGGAATATATGACGTTGCGGGCGCCAGCCAGCTCAGCTCATGAGTAATGTTTTAGACCCCGCGTTACCTTATTTATAACTATAACTGTAACATACGTAGATAAATGCGTTTGCTGGCGGCCAAATTAACTTATACATTTAAATACATTACCTGTTTAAGTTAATGAAGCCGTTTGTATGAAGATTTATATGAATAAATAAGTTCATAAGAGCGTATTAGTCTATCGACGGTCGTAATGGCTGTACTTGCGGGTGATACAATAATTATGGCCGGATGTGTAATGGTACGAGATACTTTTTGCATAATAGCATTGCTAAACGATGTTGTATAAAATTTATTTTTTTATTTGGTATAATGATTTGATGGAATGACCGCTTACTTATTCATTATTTTGACCTATAATCGACATGGGTTACATTAGGTCAAAAGTAAGTCTTTTACCTTTTCTATTTAGTTGCGCTGTGCTGCAAAAGCAGTAAACCAAAATACTGCAACGTACAAAAGAATAAAATTCGGAGAACATTATACCTGTGCCCGTTTATTTGGCATTCATTGTACGTCATCTATTCAGCTAGGATAGCTCCCGTATCGCTGATGTACGACGGCAGGTGATTAGTGGCACAAGCGCTGAGCTCATATCCTATACATTGTTTAAAGTATTTATTTATTTATTTACCGGTTTTACTAAATAATATAAGTTTCTGCATACTGATTTAATTAAATAGGTGGATATTAATAACAAAATATTTGAAAGTGTAGGGAGAGGTATATAAAAATCTCATAACTATAATTCCCTAGTTCTGTTGTGAGTTTCATGTAAAGAATGTGTTATCGCAAATTGGAGATACGTCTAAGGTATGTGTTGAAAATTTGAAAATTCTGAAAATAATCCAAAAATTCTACCAATGAGGCAGATCTTACCTACAAGGTAGCAGAAATTATTGATAAAGTTATGACATATATTATAAGTAAGTATTTAGGGTCTCACGATAAAGTTGTTATGGCGGTGACTAAGACATAATTATGTGATTTCACAGTGTCGACTTTGATGTCGATGGAAATTAGATCATTTGTCACAATGACAGGTATAATAAAACAATGGTTTACAGTCACACATATGAACTTACTTTAAGTAGATTAATATTACATAAGTCATGATTCAAGATCGGATCTATTAGTAAAGGGCAAATTGAAGTACAACGATGAGTCCAAGATATTCTCTGCGAATAAACTATGTAAATACATAATCGTTGAAGCAGAAAATCGTAGCGGGAAATCAGGAAGTATCCCTCGGTAATGAGAAAAAGGAACACAGAATAAGCCTTAACTTATTTTGATGTATCATCATAAACATGTCCTAAACTATTACAAATCATTTAAAATTCAGTATTTATATTTGACTGCTAATTACAAACTAAAATTCCATAATAACCAACCAAAATCCAGCGCACACGCAATCCTAAACTCAATCTGCGCGCGTAGTGGGTAAGGTTGTGCGACACGCGACACGGGACATGTGATCAGATAGTGCGCACGCGCCACTAACTGCCTGTAACCAGATGTTCCACTGAAACGATACCATTCAGGATCATTGTTTCGTTTCCTTGTGGAGATAGCGTTACTGCTGGAATAAGGATTGTATTGTTGTCCTGTTTAGAGAGGTAATAAATTGTGGGTCTTAAAAAGCTGTTGAAAATATGTCTTCCTGGTATACTGTTCTTCATTTGTGTGAGTAGGAATTTTTGGTTTTGATTTTGGTCATTAGAAACACCATAATTGAACATCAATTGGAGTTTTGCGTTCAATTTTGAAAAGTATTCTATCCGAGAGAAATGTTTTACAATCGCAGCCCATATTAAACCAAACCAACCAACCAACTAACAAACAAGTCACATTTTAAACCAAATTGAAATATTTTTCAGGTTGCCATTTTTCATAATTTATACAGAAAATAAAACCTCATAAATATACAGTTCATTTAAATTACAAAAAGAAACAGAACACACATTTCTACAACGTCATATCTAAATCAGCGCAAACAGATGCTAACTAACGCTGCGAGATCGGTCGCCAGTGACAATGCGCGTGCGCAGCTGATTTGAATAATTGCGCAGGAGTCGACGCGATCGCCTGATGGATCGCGGACTAGATTGCGCGCGATGATATATGTGCAGCAATGTGGTATGTTCCTCTGTTAACCGTATGTATGTTCTTACAATTAGTGGAGGATAAATACTGAACCTTTGTGAAAGGAAGAATAATAATTGAATATTAAGCTTTATTTTAGCGACCATAAGATAACAAGTTCGATACGCCATTGGGCTATATTATTAGGTCGGGTAAAACATTACTGGGGTTTTCGATTTTCAAAAATTACTCTGAATTTTTGAATTCCGTAGGTTTGTATCCCTTAAGGGTTTAAAAGAGTTTTGTTGAAGAAATATCAAATTGAAACAATACTAAACTTCACAGGAAAACTAAATATGATATCTACAGTAAAATCTCACTACTTATGCTCTAATTATAAAATTAACCTGATCCAATCTATGCATTGTAATCTTCAATATGCAATTACGGAGATTAACCACTAAACAAGTAAACAAAACAACTGACTCATCACCTTCCCATTACAATATTAAAACAAAACAATATAGTACCAAAACAATACGAATACAACATAAAATAGAACAACAATTGGCCCAAGGTTTTGCGGAACACGACACCGAAAGCCTCTAATAATTTATTCGTCATTACCGCCCACGCAGACTCGTACGAATATGTGAATATAGCTTGCATACGTTACATTCCAATGTACTTCTACTATTATTGCAAAATTGCACCTTAAGTTTTGAGTTGTAAAGTCAAACTTTTATTTCATGTACTTTCATGATGCTAAAAATCCAGGCTGTGCGTACGAAGCAGCCTCCCTATAAAAATACATAGTGCACCTTACCTTGGTCACCGTATTTACCTTTCTAGATACTCAACTCTATAAAATCTGTTTAGCAGTTTGGGAGCTCAAACGTAACAAAATACACCTACCCGATTAAACATTTATAACATTAACAATTTACATCAAAACCATTTACAAATATTGCTAATTCTAACAAATACCTACACACTTATAAAACACAAAGCACCGACAAATTCCAGTTAAAATAACAGTATAACAAACCAAACATGTCGACCACTTGAAAACGGGGAATAATTACAGCAAAAACATGCACATACGTTTTACTATAACTTAACGGTAAACCAATAAATGTTTAAGTTTATATCATTACCAGTACACATCAACCTATGCAAAACCAGTATAAACTGACCATTGAATATGTAAAAAAATCATATAAATCTAGACCAAGATAAATTGGTTTTGTGTAGGTCGATGTGAAGTCGTGTGTACTAACGTATCATTACCAGCCGTAATAGTGTGTTTTAGAACCGCAACTATCGTATATTAAAACAAATAAAAAGTAATTACTTATGTCCTAGATGTGTGGGTGGGTAATGAAGGGGTGATGAAGATGGAATTAAAAAAAAATGATAATCATGTTTGTTTTGGACTATAAATAGTTTGTAGTCATAATCATGAGATTATGACTACAAACTATTTATAATAGGATGACCTATCGCCGATAGAAGAGAATTATGTCCCGGAATGAGCAAGGTATCATTAAAATGCTTCTGTTCTCGAAAAAATCTGTAGTAGGTTTCAGACACAGGATCTGCAATGCAACCCAGTGTATGTTAATTTGAACAATATCGTTAAAAGGGTTATTGAAATTGAAATTGACATTGACATTCATAACGTAAGATGCACAGGCACACTACATAACTTTTTTGCTGGCTGATAGAGATGCGATAATCATGGACTGCATACATACACACAAGTGCGAAAAGCAAAATTATTAAGGTCATTTGATCTAAACCACAACAAAATAAACATAGGAACAAACATTCCTTCTCAAATCACAATACTAGCACAGCTCAGCAAATAATAAATGCTCACACGCTCGTGACATGCGTTGCGCAGGATCAGTCAACGTCACAAGACTCAGGTGCTGTCATTCATAATGACGGCACGATGCGAAGCCAAGATATAAAGTTGGTTGTAGTTACATAAGAATGTTGAAGGAGTATATTTGTTATTAAATTGGCGATAGGAGTTGCTGGTCGAGGAGATACAAACAATTTTATTGGTGGGCATCAAGTACTGGTGTGAGAGCTGATTACCAAAAATCAGACCATAAAATTGTGCATAGTGGTTTACATTGTTTTTTATTTTTATTTGTTTGACTTTAAATCGAAACTCATTGTCCAATTAAATCTATATAATCGCTAATGAGGGGCAGAAAATTCTGTCATTGTGTTAGTAACTTAGTCTAATCCACCAATCAAATTGCCATAAAAATATAATACCACCGCTCTTTAGTTAGCTAACATATTATTATACAGCACCTAAACCTTTATCAAACTTAAATCAACCAAAATTGGTAATATGTCCTCTAAAATCCAAAAACAAATATTTTTTGTCCCTATTGTAACAACATACCAATACTAGATCGTATCCCGTATGCATTTCGTTTTGCATCTCAACAATAGCGCATGCGCTTAACATCTCAGCTGTCATTCTAAATGATCCTCGATCTCAAACAAAGATATATCCTTCCACCATTCACTACTTTGTATTGTACACGCATGTTTCTGCTTCAAGTTTAAAATTAGCTAGCTATATTTTATTCTACGAGTTCATTTTAGTTTTCTAAATTAATGATCCGATCTCTTTGTTATTAATCCCAAATGTTTACATCCTCATAACTTTTTGGGCGACGACCCATATTACTTTGGTCAAAAATCTAAGTCAAACCCTATCCGTACCTACTAACCGTGCGCTTTTTGCAACCAGAAGACCACGAAACCAAAATATTTTCACAAATAAACAACATCCAACTTCCACTGCACCACAACCAACAAAAAACACCATAATCACATTAACTTCTTGTCTTGAAATCGTCGACATAATCTCCCACTAGCGCACTGGCCCATAAATTAAACAAATTAATTCTACGCACCGCACTAAAAGGTATAAATAACGCTAACTAGCTTATCTGTCTATACAACAATTTCCTTTTTCAACGCTACGACTGGTCCAATATGCAAAACTGCGTACAAGTTATAGAGGCAGTCATTAGATGGGCAACACATTGTACAGGATGTCTTGAGGCCAACTCCCTAGATCTGATACATACACCGCACCCAGCTTTCTATGAGTTATACCACGAAAACTAGATCATTTACTGTATTTGTCACTTTTTAGTTCATGTTAGGTGAGAATTTTAAATTTTAGTCTTCAATGTTTTCTTACGTTAACACCTCTATCATGAATTTGGTTTTATCCTCAAAAAATATACAAATTTAAATGCTATGGCTTACTCATAATATAAAGTAGTAAACTCCACGAGGAAGCTCGATTAGTTTCAAGCCAAATCAGGACTCACAATCATGAGTTCTGCGCTCGACAAACGATGTCTCACGGCCAATGAAAACTTAGTCTGTTGTGTTGCATAGTTCTCACACGTGTTGCATTAATCATAACTGTTAGCTGAAAAAATCGAATATGCTTAATATTGATTTAAAATAAATTAATATCACTATTCCTGATTCTGCAACTGTCACAGACATCAGTGACATACTAATAGAAATGTCTCCTTATGAATTACTTGTGGAACTTGATAGGTTCCTTATCAAAAACCAGTAGCAGGATGCCACCGGTCTTACTAGTAGACACAAATAGATATGTCTCAATCAAGGTCCCGATATCTCTTCAGTCACATATGTGATTCGAAACGCATGATAATTTAATTAACGAACCAATTACTGAGTTTGTTTTGAAGACAGGAACTGTTTTAAGTATTTTTGAAAACTTAGTCATGTGATCTACATGCCTACTACATTATTACCTCTATAGGGAATGTTGGTTGCGACATGTAAAAAGGATGGATGAGAGTAGAGTAACGAAAGAAATATACAGAGTCGATATGAATGGAGCCGTCACAAGAGGACGCCCTAGACGGACATATTGACCAGATTGGCGATATACTAAAGAAGGACAAAATTAAAAGCACCCTTAACTAAAGAGCATACATGAAAAAATTTATGCTGACTGTCGATGAAGCGAAAGAAGTTTGTAGGAATCGTAGCAATTGGCGTTCCATAGTCTCTGCCTACCCCCATGGGAGGCAGGCATGAAGTTATGTATGTATGTAAAAATTCACTGCTGGACCTTGGACCTGTTTTGCATAAAATACCTGGCAAGCGAGACCACGCTCTCAAAGGCTCAGGTTTATCAGAGAGCGCTGCTATCTGATCTTTTTAATATGTGTAACAACTTAGTCGTTAGATTGAGGCGGTCACAAATGTATTCTACTCTATCATACATATATACACGGCTTAAAACAAAACCTACTTTTAGTATGATTTTCACAAAATATTCTCCAAGTCACCACTCTTAGCGCTCACGACGTTTGCAGAACACTTTCTATATGAATTGTAGGTGCATGCATTGTAATGGTTACATGATAGATACAGGATTGGAAAGTCTTTTCCCTCAGGCCTCAGATTACCATTATGTGCAATCGATTCACTTACCTTACACTCGCTAAACTTCCGTTTTGAATTATTACGTGGAAAATAGAAAATAACTTCTTTTGTTGAACAGTTTTCGTGAACTAAAATGATATATTTGTCTGATTAAAACATGCATACGTATCGTATATTTTCTGTCATAATAATGTTCGGGTTTATGATCTATTTAACAATTCTCAAGGATTCTCTTTTTTTTAGTCGATTGCTATTGGCACCTTTATTGAGGGGGAAAATCATCGAATGACTTCTCCTGCTTGGGTGAGGCGGGAGGGAGCATCAGGCTCCAACACAACAACAAACCACCCCGTTTCTAATCTGCAGCATCAGTCCTAGTGGGCCCCATCCGTGGTGCTCTGATAGCTCTTTGAGGCGCGCGCGTAACGCGACGCGCCGTACGCTCGGGTCTGGTGCTGGTCGGGTGGAGAGTTAGTCAGGATTTAAGCAGGATTTATTCTTTAATCGCGCAATTCCACTACCGAGACAATTAAATAAAATACCTCCTCTTATCAACATCCCTATTACACATGGAAACCACGTTAAGACCTAGTCATAAAACTCATACTCCTGAATCTGAACTCCTTAAGTTCTAATTACAGAGAACACGTCAATAATTTCGACATTATAACACCCGTTAGCGGGCGGCCATGTTAATTTGCTCTGATCAGTCGGTATCGTTATCACAAGATCAGAGATATAAGACGGGGAACTTAAATCAATAGTATCTTGGACTTGATTCTTCACCCATGCGTGTGCGGTGAAATGTATGGAGACGGATTATTACTACAACTTTTCAGGTGTCTCTACTTTTCACATTCTTAGGTTTTAGGCATTTCATATCAACCCCAACTAATAAATACTGCTCAGTTAAGTTGGGTTTTTGTCTATTTATATCTTTGTTATGTTGTAATGCCTATACAATTATTATTAGGTATCAGTTATCTATAGAAATAAATTATTATGTTTTCGGCTTACTCACGTAGTAATTTGACGAGGAACACGACTAGCATCAAGCCATGCTAGAGATTCATATTAGCAGGTATGGGCATTATTAGCATATAGGCAGTAGCAGCGCGACAGTCGCCTCGTCGCGGGTCGCGAAATACCGCTCATGACTATGAGCCTCTAGCATAGCTTGAAACTAGTCGAGTTCCTCGTCAAATTACTACGTGAGTAAGCCGAAAACATAATAATTTATTTAGTATGTCTCACGAAAGTTACAATACAAATATAGTTATCTACAGAGTAATGTGAAAAAGATGACAGCGATTTTCTTCTTTAAACAAGTGAAGCCACGTGTTAGCTTAGTATAAAACCACATTTTTATTACGAAAGTCCGTTCAAATAAAAACAATATCGTAAAAATAAACTTCTGGTCACTCCGTCAGTTTGTCTTACGCAACTCAGTCTAGACAAAAGGTATTGTTTTTCAAAAAAAAAAAATACAAAAGTAATAAAAAGGGCAAAAGTTTGTACTTTTTACTTTTCGCAGAAGTTTTTTTTTTACTCTGAATAAATGTGAAAGAATGTCTTGTTTAAGTTCTGTAATGATCCGTTGTTTTCTTTGCTGGGGTTTTGTTTTATGAATAAATATATAGCTATTGGATACCACTACGTGTTTCTTTAAATGTATCATTATTTGCTTTGCTGCAGCTATTCGATCAGGTGCTTGTTGACATGGTTTGAGCCCCAAATATTTTTAAGCAATAGATATATAATACCCATATAGACGCACTAATTCCCTCTATCAATTTCCATCCACTGCTGAACTTTTCCATTATTATTTATTTTATACCCTTGTGTCCGAACAGTCGAAGCCACATTGGCGGAAACACAATCCAACACTGTTTTTATAATAAGTATCGTGAGACATACTAAATCAATTAAAAATCTCGGGTTATTCACGTGAATATACTAGAAAAGCTCTACTAGTTTCGAGCCACAGAGGAGCTCTTCCTCATGAGCAGCGTACGCGGTCGCTCATCCTACTGACTCATTCGACTTAGTCAAACTAGTAGAGCTTTTCTCAGTATATTTGCACGATTTTTGGTTTATTTATAACTTAGGTTTAAGTTCATAATGGCAAGCGCCAAGGGTGCGTTTTGATAACCCACGTTTGCTCACACATCGTACTCTACGCTGCGTATGTTAAATATACCTATATAGTTTTAAAACTTAGATAAATTCACTTCTGTCTACTTACTTTTACCCAATAGAAGACATTATAGGTGTAAACTATTGAAGTGATACATGGTACTGAACTAAACATTTATCAATGTATACAACTTAGAATAAGCAAAGAAAACAGGTAAGTAATGCGACAAGCATTCAAAACTTTCTCTAGTTTCGCACAAATGTGGTTTTGTTAAATATATTGATGTTATTCTTTGCGTTTATAGTTTTCTATGTATAATGTAATATTCACCTACCACTCAACCAAATTAGGTAGGCTCAAAATCATTATACTTTATTCTCTTCGTCATTATCATCAACAGTTCGCGGTTCGTGACAGTCTAAACTATTATACTCCTGTACAAAAGAGGATTTGTAATATCACCACACTCTCATTTAGTCTCTTCTTAGTCGATTTCCTCACTGCTAAGGATCGTGACTCCCTCTGATTTTGTTCACTAGATGTCGGCACTTATTAGGTTCCATTGGTTGATGTATTGCCACATTCATGGGTATCTCTAGCTCCTTGGATATTTGGTGAGACTCCGGCCTCTCGGTCTCTTTTATTCCACTTTACCGGTCACTATGAGGAGTTCCAAATTTATAGAATCTCTGCAAACAATACGGTCAAAGTGTCGCACGATTCTTTGCAAGCAGACTATGGATATGCGCTGAGTTTTGTCAACAATAATAATCACTGCTTTTTTACAGGACGCTGCTGCGCTACACATTAATTTGAATATAGAATACTGCCTAAGTAAGCTCTACGACACCCATACTCAGCCATCTTCACGTGCTTTAAAAATTACTTGTAAAAAGTAAAAGTAATTTAAAGTGTGCGAGAGCCATGCTTGGCACGAATGGGCCCGCTAGACCGGAGTGATACCACGGCCTCACAGAAAACCGACGTGAAACAACGCTTGCGTTGTGTTTCGTCGTGTGAGTGAGGTTACCGGAGGTCCAATTACCCTAGTCCCCGTCTCCCGAATCCCCGAATCCTCCACAATCCTCAAATTCCCAAAAGGCCGGTAACGCACTTGTAACGCCTTGGTGTTTCGAGTGTCCATGGGCGGCGCCGATTGCTTACCAACAGGTGATCCGTCTGCTCGTTTACCAACTTATGCTATAAAAAAATACATTTACAATGTAACTTAATTTTCAACACCTATGAATTTAATTACAGTTATTCTCTTCTGAAAGGAAATAATTTGAAAGCGCCACTCCACAGCCTTAGACATTCTTTATCAGACTAATATGCAAATCGTATATCGAGCAAACCGGAGCGTTTTCTTACGCACTGTTAAACTGGAGTTAAAGAGGTACAGTTTGCGCCTTATTCTGATACTATTTATTTGATTGTTTGCCTATAATAAAAACAACAATAAGATTATAATAACTTTTTAATGTTTCTTGAAATATCGGTGTTGTTTATTTTGATTATGGGCTTAAGTTACGCAAAATACTAGTCTCGGATTTCAATTCACCGCAATATATTCACAATGTTAAAGTCTATCTTTTGTGAAGAGTTTCTTCTGGTATTCTGCATGAATACCATTGAAGTTATTAGTACTAGTAGCTAATATCTCTTAGTGACCCACCACTTTTTTAAAATAATATTTGCAAGATGATGATTCGTGAGCATGAAGTTTTAAGTGTGGGTGAGCCACGTAAGGTGATACCACATCCTCACAGAAAACCCACGTGAAACAACGCTTGCGTTGTTGTATTTCGTCGTGTGAGTAAGGTTGCCGGGGGCCAAGTTAATCCCCCCCCTCCCCAGTCTCCCCAAACCCAGAATCCCCCACAATCCTCAAATTATCAATTCCCAAAAGGCCGGTAACGTACTTATAACACCTCTGGTGTTTCAGTCAGGTGTCCATGAGCGGCGCCGAGTGCTTACCATCTGGTGATCTGTCTGCTCGTTTACCGGCTAATCCCAAAAAAGAAATCATTACAACGTAATAGTTTTAGTTTTTCACCATAAATAAAACTATCAAGATACCTTAATACTCTAGTTACAGCAAAATGTACAGTTCTGCTCAACTCTCATTAAAAATCTCCAGAATAAGGCCTACCACATTAGTTTTTATTAGAATATGTCGTACGCATACATTATTGTAATGGCAGATATTCCGATATCTATTTACCTTCGTAATTAAATGATTATTGGTAAGCACATAATGTGCACTTGGGTGAACCGCTACGTTCGTTTTATGATAATCTTGTACTGTAATTGGATTAAAATGATAGTTCTTACGAATGGGCCATCGAGTGCGCTAGTCGAGATGCTTGCAAAAACTTCGTTGATCTGGTTTACATGGCTAGTTTCTCTGGTTTAATGGTGCTAGTGACATGTTAGTTAGGTAGTTAGAAGGCATATTTTTTTTTTATTTAGGTGCCGTTAATTTTTCTTCTTGAGCACCTTTACTAATTGTGAGTATTAGCACATATGGATAGTGTTATATTAGACAAGTAATAATAATAATATTAGACAAGTATTTTTATTTTATCGTAGAAGGAAATAATGCTTAGATAAATCGGATCAATATTTAGGAGTGGCTAAAACGTCATTTCTGCCTATTTTTTATAGGTAGAAATGACGTACATAGAAGTGACGTCACGCGGTATTATAAATCAAAATATCGTCGAAAGCGTTGCGTAAGAAAATAATAAAATCGTATCTAATGTTTTAAAACAATCTACCAGGCGGACATTATAATAAAAAATTGTCATCTATCAATTCGATACTTGACAACTAGTCATATACAATTTTTTTTTTCGAAATGTCAAAGACGATGGTCTTCTATGAATTTTGTATGAGATTTAGTATTGTGACGTCACGATTTTTTTTGCTTTGCTAGAAAAGTACTAAAATTGAGTTAGTCATAAAATCAATTAATGAAAGTGTGATTATTTTTTAAATATTTTATTGTAGGCATTGAAGAGTCGAAATAATTTATTTTTGATTAAGGCAAGTATCCAGTTGAGCTGTATAGTGTATACTTCACAATCGTGAACAACTAGATACTAAACTAACGGCCCAGTCCTATATCAGGCCACATAAATCACTAGTAAATCATTTGCGTATATTTATTAAGATATTTTCTAACATTTTGATAAACGACACAACTATAGCAAACATTGGAACGTGTGCAAACAAACACTTTCACCAGCGCCCGCGCACGCGACGACCGGTCCCGGGTTCGATTCCTGATAACAGCACTCTTAATGAGAATACCAGTTAATTGATTTATTGCAATAGAAAATGTGCGGTGTATTAGAAAAGTGGTGTAAATAAATTGTAACGTAGGTCGATGAAGGCGTATTTATTCATTAATTAATTCATTTCGCAGAATAATCAAACATTCATATTTGTCATTTTCATCGTCATCATTCATTGTCACGTCATTTGCATTAGCCGAAATATTATATTAGCTACCGAACTATTCCCAACAGGCACTTTAAGGATACAGTTAGATAGCCGAAAGCAAAGAAAGGTCGCTGCTGTGCTGTCTTTCGGTCTCCGAAAGCGGTTTTAGATTAAACTATCAAACACAGCGAGGACACCGGTGACCGCAACCTATTGTTCTTTAATTGTGTCTATAATGACGGTACTCAACAAGTTAAACCTGACTTAACGGGCTTAATATTCGTATAACTTTCGTCGCTTCACACATAGGTCCACCAACCTGGAATTCAAAACCAAAAACATCAGTAAAACAAACTCAACAATACTTCATCATAGTAGGCTGCGCGATGTCGCCGCGACCGCGCGCTGCTCATGAGGAACAGTCCCTCTGTGACTCGAGACTAGTGGAACTCTTCTCAGTATATTTACATGAGTAGTTCGTCTTTTTTTAGATAATCAAACATAGATTAAGATATCTCACGATAGTACTTAGTTATTATAAAAACAATATTTCATACTGAACGCAAATAGGAAACATCTACCCATTCTCTATACAAAACGTGTTGAAAACTTTACAAAGTAAGGATGTCCGTTGTTTATTAGCAGTCAGTAATTTAATACTGATCAGCACTTAATTACGAGAAGTTTCGATGTGAAGACAGCACAATGGGGGATCATGTTACAAGCTATCGTTTTACAGATTAGAAAGATTAGTCGAATGTTTTGCTAACTTTAACTATTTGAGGGATACTATCTTTCCTATTTGTTGTCTATCTAATCGGTAAGGTTTATTTTGGTCGTTTTAACATTTTATGGGAAAAGGATGAGGAGTTTTCTTGAAGACTTTTATTTGTGATTTGAAAAGATTGGAAAGTTAAGTGATAGATGTAGCACTGTAGCTGCCTTGATTCGTTGTCTTGATTGAGTAGCTGTATGCGCGACTGTTAAGCAAGGAGTTTTATGTTTGATTTCCCGGTTTGCTGAAAGATTTTTGTTGTTTCAAAGTTATAACTTAATACTTCTCATTTTCATGGGTAAACACGAGTAGCCTTATAAGTTGTGATTCTTAAATTGAGGTGTGTATTATTAATAAATAATTATTTTATTATATTATACACGTATAATAAAATCGTAGAAAAGTTAAAATTGTACATTGAATATTTTTTAAAAGAATACTTGGGGCGTGATCTGCAATCGATACCGAAGCCAAAAAAATGATTTTTTGGAATTTTTGTCTGTTTGTCTCTATGTATGTCCGGGATGATCTCAAAAAGTACTGCATGGATTTATTTCAAATTTTGCATGTATATTACTAACAAGTCGGGTCAACATATATAGGCTAATTATCACACTATCGCCTACAGGACTGAATCAATTCTAATACAAAATTATAACTAAGATACTCTTTTCCATCCTAACTCGCCGTTTAAATTTCTCATACAAACTTCCTTCCTCAAAAACAAAGCATAGACACATCAGATCCTATAAAACTAAAACAATATCAAATTGCACCCTAACCCACACACATTAGAATAGATAGTCCATCAAACAAGAAATTACTCAACGCAAAATAATTAACCTAACAATAGTAATAAATAAACTGCTTGCATTACGAAGAGGCGGTTCTAAGTCACCATACATCTGATCTCCAGGACCTTACACAACTTTAACTTTACACCTTATAAAAGAAACCGTCGATAAAAATGAACCTTATGTCTTAAGCATAGGATGTAGTGTGTTGTTTTTTCTGGTTTGCGAACTGCATAGTGATGTTGGTGAAGGTATAAATCGAGTGTTGGCATATGAATACGCCTGCGCACAATGCTATGTCCTCGACAGTACAGGACATTGGCGTAAATAAGAAACCAACCTATCAACCCTATCTTTTTAACTGTTTAGCTAAATAGTGTTACCTTAGAGGTGTGGAGTAGCTCTTAAAAGTATTATATACCATTTATATTTTTCATATACAAGGTGTTGTTTTAAAGCCGCGACATTTTCTAAGAGGTAACTCGGCTATCGATTCTGAGTCCAAATCAATATAAAACAAACGGGGTGAGCTAAATAAAACCGTTTAAAAAAAAATTGTAGGTAAATATTTTTCATTTTTCTGAATCGTAAATCTGTAAGTGCGAAATACACGCCGCCGTCTTGTAACTTGCTTTATAACGCGGCTTAACACACACAAACTCAAACACATAATTGATATTATTCCTAATTCCATAAAACTCCAATAAGAAACATTGCTGTCGCTTATTCTGAAATACTGTCGAACTTAAACGATTTATTATAGCCATATTTTTAACTATTGGTCCGAAATTTTCTCTAACACTGAACCTTTATGACTTCTGTGACATGCTCCCGAGAAATGACACGGTTTCAAAACTACACCTTGTATAGAAATACCGTAATTTATATTAAAAGATGTGTTTTATGTACCTCTATAATCCAGTTAAAGGCAGTTTAGAATATAATCCAATTTTTACCCGACTACGGCGAAGCCAAAAGAGACGGGAGGCCCAATTTCCATCACCAATCGAAATCAAAATGATTTTACCAAATGTAATAATAAAAATACATTCAACGAAACGAAATCAATATAAGTATCGTACCAATTTAAAAAAAAAAAGTTGGAACTCCATAACAGTCTCAATACAAAGACTAAAGGAGAAAACAATGGGGTAGACGACTAATTTTTATTTTAATGTCCGTCTGGTAGATTATTTAAAAATATTAGACACGTATTTTTTATTTTCTCACGGAAACGAATAGTTTTGAAAATATATTAATTTGAAATGTCGCGTGACGTCACTTCTCAGTACATTTTATACTAAGAAATGACGTTTTACCGTTTTACAGATAAAACGAGTTAAAGTTTAGGAGTGGGGACTCCTAAACTTTAACTCGTTTTATCTAAGTATTGTTTTATTATACGACAAAATAAAAAAATACGTGTCTAATATTTTTTTATTACCTAACTTACGGACTAATTATATTTTTAATTTTTATACCCTGTCAACATCCCCATTAGTGGGTGTTCTCAAAACTACTATAAATTAACACTATCTACAGCGTGTCCCATAAAACTCCATAACCATGGGTCTTTACTGCACACGAGCACAACTTTATGAACTCCTTACTACGGATTTAATGTTAACTACGAAAGCAATAGCATTTTTTAAATATTAAACTATGTGATATTAAATTATAATGATGAGGATATTATCATAATAAAGTGCAGGTACCTGTTTAACATTACTTTTTATTTGTAAATAATGTAAAGATCACACACTTAACAAGCACGGCTCCGGCACAGCTCCGGCACGGTCAAGCATGGCTCCAGCACGGCAGTATGACATTAACATACGACATATATCATACGACATACGATATAAAGTTCATATTTAAATGACAATTTAATTATTGGGTTGGAGCCGTATCGGAGCCGTGCTTGTTAGGTATGCCATGACGTTTGTTCTGTGCATGAATTTTACTTAATCAATGCTCATGAAATTTGTAATCAGATTATTAGTGTCTTGTAAAACTTTCTTCGCAAACAACATATCAATTTTTCATCAT